>CM057346.1:230401317-230891216 GCA_030015575.1 Agapanthus africanus | reverse complement strand
TGGTTTTCTTAAACTATTCCTATCTTTTGGATGTAATTTTTTCACTTTCTACTCTTTTGTTATAAAAGAATTTTTTTTAATTTAAAATTTTGAAGACGTTGTGCTTATGCAAAGTATAATGCAAATTTGATGTGTAAATAAGTACAAACCTCCCCCAAACCTGTTTACAGCAGTGTCCTCACTGTTGCTATCTGCTGGATCACAAAAACCTGTAAGCTTGGAAGGGACATTATTAATGTGGGCAAAAATATATGAAAGTGAAAATCCTCCCCCAAACTTATTTTTGGCTCACAAATTTGAGGACAAAAGTTATGTTCAAGAGCCAAAAATATACCCCCCCTCAAACATGAGTTAGACAATATGAAGCATTTTAAGAGGGGGTGAGTCATTTGGTCAAAGTAAGACTTTACAAAGACCAAAAGTTAACACCAACCATTCAAAGATTTTATCAGTATAGTGTATAGGTTGGTGGAAGAATGTGTTGTATCGAGTCAAGAAAAAATGGGGAAGGGATAAGAGGTGGTCTGGAAAGGGTTTGAAATTAGAGAAAAGAAAGGATGAATGTGAATGATTAGGAAGAAGGAATGGTGGCGGTTCAACCTCTATAGGTGGAGATTGATCAATCACAAAATCCGTATTGTTTAAAAATTCAAGTTCTTCAGCAAAAAGTTCTTCAAAACTTTTATCAATGGTGTGATTGAACATTTTGCTGTCAAAGAGTTTTGTGCCAGAATTTATCCAACTTGATTCATCAAAAATTATGGAGGTAGAGGATTTGAAAAACTCATCTAACTTATTTTCAAAAATATCCAAATCAATTTGAATTTCTGGTATTATTGAACTTGAATTAACGGATTGTGGTTCATCAAAACTCACTGAAACTCTAGGAACAGAAGAAGAATCAGAGAAAGTAGAAGGTGAAATGGGTAAACAATTTGGTGTGTCGAGTGTTGCTGAACCAGATGTGGAAGATGGAGGCTGTATTTCGGACTGATCTTTGTATATACCATTATTATCAACTTCAAGACATATTTGGGGTTCGGGAAGAATTAAAGGCTCAAGATGATGACCATAAGGAAGTGAAAGGATTTGATGAATTGGTGGGACAAATTCATCCAAAATTTTCGGGTTCATCAATCAAAATATCCCCAACGTCAATCACCTCATTCAAGTGAAGGTTAAAATTCTCAAACTCCTCATCAAAACTATGGTTTTCAATCAGTTTTGGTTCAAAAGTGGAGGTGTAGAGATCACAAGGGTTGGGTATGGTTTCACTTGAAATGGACCCTTCACAGTTGGGTAAATCAAACACTATAAAGTCACACAACTTATCAGTCATTCTATTTGGTGTACTTGATGAATCTATGAAACTGGAGTTGTGGATTTCAGTTTGGAACGGGGAGGTTTGATTAGGAAGGGTGTACAGTTCTGTCTTACTACCCAAATCCTTTATAATTTGATTTGTCAGTTCCATAAATTTTTCTAATGTCTGCTCCAGACTAGTCTTGGGTTGATAAGGGGTTTCAGTATAAGATTGAAATTCCTGTGGATAATTAAAACTCCCAAATGACTGATTAGAAGAGCTGTCTAGAGTAGGTGGAAAGGTCGGATTGGATTGATAGGAATAGAATGGTTGCTGAACTTGGGTACGAGTAGGATCAATATTATGATAAGAAGAATATTGATATGGGTTGGTGGTTGGCTATATACAAACCGCATATCAAACTCTTCTCCGGACAGTGGTGGTGATGGTTGATATTGGTCCGGGTTAAAACTTTGGCCTCTAGACCTAGCTATGTGCTCAGCAATAGACATTCGTCTAGGGGCTTCCTCACTCTGGGTATGAACTGAAACAGGTGTAGGATTAGGATACGGTTGATAAGACCTAGACTGAGGTGGCCAACTGTTTCTTCCTGCTTGTTCTATATGATCTCTTAAGGACATGGAAGAGCCGGACGGTATACCGAAGGGATTTCGAAAACAAGAGATATCTGGTTGTGGACAGCAAAGCTCGGCAAGTGTTCTTCTGTTTAGGTCACCCATTATAAGAAGAGAAGAAGGGGGAAGGGGTAAAAAATGATAGAAAGTAATTGGTTTGTTTTAAAAAAAGACGGATTTAGACAAATCACAAAAATGCACAACCCTAGAACTATGGTTACCTAGGTCCAGTCTCTAGACCGCTCCTAGACTTCCAAAGAACAAGCCGCAGGATAAATCCTCTACCGCCTCCATACTACCCTTGTAGCCAGATAAGTGCCAGGTAAGTGGGAAGGAACCACGTCGTGGGCCTAATTAAAAACCACTAGCCTTTGACACACTTGCCTAGGCACTACAAAAGTAATGCGGATAAACGATAGATTACCCACGACCTTCCTCTGTCCTTAATGAGCGCGACAGTCCTTAGAGTCTGGTCTAGATATTTTTTAAATTAATGAAGGGTTGATCTATATGCTCAGTTTGTGATTTGTGGGGCTTAGGAAGGGTGATGAAATCCCCACCTAATCTGGATTTTGGTCTTGCCCCTTAAAAAATCCGTATTAAAATATGCAAAAACAAACCACAAAACAAAACTTTGCAAAAAGATTTTTGAGCGGCGCTATTTTGCAAAGAATCCTGCAGAAAATAGATTTTAGTGGATTTGAGAGGAGAGAGAAAGAGTTAAGAAAGATACCAGAGAAGTGTGAAACCCTAGATCTCCTGTTTCCTCAAATCCGCGACTCAAGATTCCCTCGCAAAATTCACACACAAATCGTTAAATATGCAATTTGCAGTTTTGTTTAAATAATGATATGAATCGTCTAAGAATTCAACACAAATAGTAAAAATAAAAAGTTACGCACGTATCCCCGGCAACGGCGCCATTTGATTGATTCGAAAGAGTGTATGTTTGTAGTTTAACCGCAATCAATAACGGTGTCGCGTGTAGCTAGACCGAGATGAGTACGGGTCGTCCTCTGGGAAACGTGGAACCTTTTACTCTTACTTTAGATGTGTTGAAAAAGAGAGGAGGAAGAAAGAATTTTATAGAATGGTTTCTAGATCTACGTTAAACAAGAATGTAAAATATAGATCTAGATTATTTTAAAGATATAGATAATATAATAAGAAGGCTTGTAAGGTTCGTTAGGATTTAGTAGTTATGGACGATTAATTAAAAGTTACCCTTTTTTATCCATTAATAGATTTAGAACTAGAACGACGGTGATGCGTGTAGATTAGGGTTTCTGGAGGGAAAAGAAATCCCACTCTTAACCCTTATCTCGACACGGAACTCCGTTCATATCTAGCCTTTACCAAAACAATCATTAATCTAATCTCTAATCGCGGTCGGAACTAGCAAAGAATTGCTAGCGCGCCCGATTAGGATGTTAATGATTCTTTTGATAAAGTTCCTAAACTTTATAGGACTTAAAAAGGGTTTAGTTATTTTCATCGTCCATTAGCCTACCCTAATCCTACGAACCCTAACAAGCGGAGAATTATTCGCGCATGTTAGGAAAAGAAGATGAAAAGATAGAGAGGGAAAACATAATGTAAAATGCAAAAGAATTAAATAAAACAACAACCTTTATTAATCAACTTGAACAATCTACATTTTATTCCTTAGAAAATGATTACAAAAACTTGGTTTGTTTCTCGAACTCTTCCGAAGGAGGTAGATGAACAGTTGATGATCAGCCTGGATGCGTGAGCCGTCCTTGGACTTCGTGATCTCTTCGGCTTGATGTCTTCTAACTTTAGCCCTTGGTCCTTTATATAGCCTCAAAGAAGAAAAACTAGTTACCATATATGGTGACTTCCTAATATGGTAACTTTCCATGCCTGGATTCTGAGTCCCTGTCAGTATTGATTTTATGATTTTGGCAGATTTTTTATCCTGACATCTTGAACATCTTGATCTCTTGACCTGAGCTAAATCTTGCACAATATCTTTATGAATAATGTTAGTTTATTTATTAAATTAGAGAGAGTGTCTTAATCACTATAATATGGTAATAAATCTTTAAGAAACTTGATTAAGAATATTTAATATGCTATGCACTTTATATGGTAATAAATCTTTAACAAACATGATTAAGAATATTTGATATGCTATGCATCTTTTAATTAATAAAATATTATGTATATATTTGAAATATTATTCTAACCATTTGTATGATATTATATCTTTTAAGAATTGTGATTAGAATATTTGATATGATATGCATATATTCAATTACCAAAATATTATATAAATATAAAATGCCTATATTTTCCTTCATAATATTAATTATAAAATATAAACATATGGAAAATAGTATTTTGCAGATAAATCCAAATATGTTTAATATTTATAATAAACACCTTTTATTATTTAAGAAATGTAAGGAAAATACTTATACCAAAGTGCAATATTTTCAACTGAACAACACTACGCTGGCAGTGGGTTTAACCACAGACCGCAAGCGGCACTAGCTGTAAGTCCGTGCTACCTCTCCCGGTACTTTCGGGCATGCGGAATTTGATGAAAAACAATTTTCTTGAGGCGGTAACATGGACTCAAAACCGGATCTTTGTTAAACTACTAACTAACAACCTAACAAGAGTTTACCTACTGGTTAGGGGGCTATACCTTTCTTGAACTCCTTCGACTTCGATTCCTTCCGGTGTACGGATCGGCCTCACCTCGTCGTCTCCTTGCGCCGAAGATGGATCCACCCGAAAGCTTCTACCTTTGGCTTCTTCTTCGAACTTTGAAGAAACTAGATCACTTGGCTTGCTAGGCCTTGTGAACTAGAATGAGTAGAGGAATGTTTTGGTGTCTTTTTATCTCTAAGGCAATGAGTCTCAACACATGAGAATGGTTTGCTTTGAGGTAGAGAGAGCAAGAGGAAGAGGGAGAGCTTGAGAATGAGAGAGCTCAAGAGAGAGAAAGCAAAATGATAGAATGAACCATACTCTTCTCATTCTCACCTCTCATAATCCAAAAGCCATCATAACAAAAATAGTAATCAAATATTGTGTAAATGGTTTAAGTCAAAATGGCTATATCATTTCATGCACTCATTTTGCATAAATAAAACAAGCAAGCAAAAGTCTTTGCCATGGAATGATAGCCATTGTCATGATGATGGTCAACTAGTCCAACCTAGTCAACCGGTCAACAAAGTCAACAAGTCAACAAAGTCAACCCCTCAACAACCATGTCACTATAATACTTAATTAATATTAATGTTAATCATATATCTTATTCTCATTAGGGTTAAGCAAAAGTCAATGGTCAACAGTCAACTGTCAACAGTCAACAGTCAACAACCCCAATGAGAATACTCTGCCTCTGTCTCTCTGTCAACTGTGCATACACACCCGCATCCGCGTTCCGAGGAACACGAATACAAACGAGATAAAATCAATCCCAAAACGTACACTAGGATCTGGCTTAAACCAAAGCCCGCTAGTGTTAACTGTTCGGACACTGTACGTGCACAAGTGCACGGATGTGACCGAACCCTGTCGCAAAACCATGCGACCTGTCGCAAAACCATGCGACCTCTACTCTTTTGCCTAAAGGCGAATAGCTTTCTGTGTGGGACTCTAAAAACTCGACACTACGCTGGCAGTGGGTTTAACCAAAGACCGCAAGCGGCACTAGCTGTGCGTAACGGTCCCCAGGTAGATGCCGACATAAAGACTGACGAGGTGAAACCCATCTGAACTCCTACTGAGCCTGAATGTGATAGTCTCCGTACAGTCCGGTCTGTTCGTCTGATACATCGCATGGCGGGCCTAGGGGTCGGAAAACGGCAGTCCCCTAATAGCGGTACAAGTCGTGTCGGAGTGAAGCTCAAAACACCCTGAGATAACACTGGAAGCCTACCAGTATATCTCGCTTGCCCTGGCCAGGGACTACTCGTGTAATGGTTCTCCTAGACACAGCGCGATGTCAACCCCCAATACCGGGAGAGACGAATCCTGTCTAACCATCACTGCCTCCAAGTGCTTCGGGACTGCACCCAACTACTACCTGTTTGCACGCCTCCTTTGAGCCGTGGTAGGGTAGTAATCAAATTACAGAGGGAACACACTCGAGGCGAAGTGACAATGTCAAGTAAGCGGACTAAGCTGTACTCATGTCACCTGGGAACTGATAACTGACGATAGGTATAATACCAACCGGTCAGTTCCCGACGAGTCCTGTCCAGTGTACTCGTAACCCAATGAGCACCCGCATACTATCTCCAGTACGACGTACTGATGGCTGTGGGACAGACCATCTCCCATACTGGGATGAGAAGCGCATGCGCTAGTCTACTCCGGAGTATCGATGCCCTGTCTCGATAGTCCTGCGACTAGGGACCTGCATAAGGATGTGCTTATAAATTACCCAGCCCCCATTAGTGTGACTGCCATCACAACGCTGGTAATCAAGCAAAGATCCTAAGGGCTCCACTAATGCGTATAGGTGATATAATAAAATAAACACACGTACACATTGAAGTAGAAACAAACCAAGTAGCATACTACTATTTTGAGCAAGATTGTATATACAAGGTGAATATCCCAAGCTTCCATTAAGTAATATACAAACTAGTATGATACAGTAATGGCCTCTAGGGCATATACACTAACAATCTCCCGCTTGCACTAAGGCCATGTACTGGCATATCGAAGACCTATCATCTCGATCAGCCGCTCGAACTGAGTCTGGGGCAAGGCCTTGGTGAATGGATCTGCAGTGTTATCTTCTGAAGCAACCCTCCGAACCTCGATCTCCTGGTGATCCACGATCTCCCTGATCAGGTGATACCGCCTCAAGATGTGTCTGGATCTCTGATGGGACCTGGGTTCCTTCGCTAAAGCTATAGCCCCGTTGTTGTCGCAATACAGAGGTATTGGATCAACAATGGACGGAACCACCTGAAGTTCTTTCAAGAACTTCCTCATCCAGACAGCTTCTTTTGCGGCATCAGATGCAGCGATGTATTCCGCTTCCATCGTCGAGTCTGCAACGGTTTCCTGTTTGGAACTCTTCCAACACACCGCCCCTCCATTGAGGGTAAAGACAAAACCCGACATGGACTTGGAATCATCCTTGTCACTCTGGAAGCTGGAGTCAGCAAAGGCCTCGATCTGGAGGTCTTTTCCGCCATACACCAAGAACATCTCCTTAGTCCTTCTCAGGTACTTGAGAATGTTCTTTACCGCTATCCAGTGTTTCTTCCCGGGGTTTGACTGATACCGGCTTACTACACTAAGTGCATAAGCTACATCCGGTCTGGTACACAACATCGCATACATTATAGAGCCTACCGCAGAAGCGTAGGGTATAATAGACATGCGATCCCTCTCCAAATCAGTCTTGGGAGACATCTCTTTAGAGAGGGTGATCCCGTGACAAGCCGGTAGATTACCGCACTTGGAATCTTCCATACTGAATCTTTTCAGTATGGTGTCGATGTACCTGGACTGTGAAAGTCCTAATATCCTCTTGGATCTATCACGATGGATCCGGATCCCCAGGATGTATGAGGCATCACCCAGGTCTTTCATGGAGAACCTGTATGACAAGAACCCCTTGACAGATTGTAGCATAGGAATGTCATTTCCTATTAAGAGAATGTCATCCACGTATAAAACGAGGAATACTACAGTTCTCGCTACAAATCTACTATAGATGCATGGTTCATCTGGATTTTTGATAAAGCCAAATTCTTTGACCGTCTCATCAAAGCAGATGTTCCAACTCCGCGATGCCTGCTTTAGTCCATAGATGGACTTAAGCAACTTACACACCTTTCCGCTGCTCCCACTCTGAATGAAACCCTATGGCTGGTCCATATAGACACACTCCTCTAAATTTCCATTTAGAAAAGCGGTCTTTACGTCCATCTGCCAAATCTCATAATCGTGGAAGGCAGCAATGGCAAGAAGGATCCGAATGGATTTCAGCATAGCCACTGGAGAAAAGGTTTCGTCATAGTCCAAACCAGGTCTTTGACGAAAACCATTTGCAACAAGTCTAGCTTTATAGGTCTCAACCTGTCCATCTACACCAATCTTCCTTTTGAAGATCCACTTGCATCTTACGGGTTTTACCCCGTCTGGAGCAATGTCCAACGTCCATACTTTGTTGGTGTACATGGATTCCATTTCGGTCAGCATTGCATCCAGCCATTTTACCGAGTCAACGCTCTGAACGGCCTGCTGGAAGCTAGTAGGCTCATCATAATCTATGATGCAATCCTTTCTATCCCCGTCTATGAGAAAACCGTAGCATCTCTCGGGCAGATGAGACTGCCTACTACTTCTGCGGAGCGGCGTAGGAATGTCATGTTCTTTTGAACCCTCTGGTTCTACTAAGCTTTCAGTAATAGTCTGTGGTTCTGGAATTTCTTCCAGTTCTACTGCGCTCCCACTAATTTCCCTTTCCAAGAACTGGTGTTCTAGAAAGTGGGCATTACGAGAAATAAGGACTTTTTGTTCCTCTGCGTGGTAGAAAAGATACCCCCTGGTGTTCTTTGGGTATCCCACAAACTTGCACAGTACTGAGCGTGCCTCGAGTTTGTCCGCATGCTGCTTTTTGACAAAAGCTGGACATCCCCAGATTTTCAGATATTGAAGATAGGGTTTCTTCCCATTCCATAACTCATATGGTGTGGTAGGCACAGTCTTAGTAGAAACTCGGTTCAAAAGGTATGCGGCTGATTCTAGCGCATATCCCCAGAATAATCGTGGTAACTCAGTGTTACTCATCATGGACCGTACCATATCCAATAGGGTTCGGTTCCGTCTCTCCGATACACCGTTATGTTGCGGAGTGTATGGAGGAGTAAGCTGAGAGAGAATTCCATTCTCTTTTAAATAGTCCAGGAACTCGGCACTCAAGTATTCACCACCTCGATCCGATCTTAGAATTTTGATACTTTTGCCGGTTTGTTTTTCTACCTCATTCTTATATTCCTGGAATTTTCCAAAGGCTTCGGACTTATGTTTCATTAAGAAGACATGTCCGAATCTTGAAAAATCATCCGTAAAAGTAATGAAGTAAGAAAAACCGCTTGGCGCATGTGTAGACATTGGACCGCACACTTCGCTGTGTACGAGTCCCAAGAGCTCGCTCGCTCTTACTCCATGTCCAGTGAACGGAGTCTTTGTCATCTTTCCTTTGAGACAGGATTGACAAGTGGCATACGATTGATATTCGAACGGATTCCAATATCTTTCTGTATGTAACTTAGTCAATCTTCTCTCATTGATGTGACCCAGTCTACAATGCCATAAGAAAGTCTGATTGATTTCTGGAGACTTTCTTTTGTGTGTATTCTGGACATTGAAAATCTGTGGTTGGTTTAATACGTATATACCATTGCTCAATGTACCTGACCCAATCAGAACTTGATTAAGGTGAATGTTTACAACATTGCTTACAAACGCAAATTCATAACCTTCTTTAGAAACCAAAGATACAGAAATGATATTACAAGTTGCGTTGGGTACAAAAAAGCAATTACGCAAAACCAAAACATGTCCATCTGACATTCCCAGGTGATAGTCCCCCGCGGCCTTAGCATCCATGCTAGCTCCGTTTGCAACTTTGAGGGTCATGTCACCTTCCTTCAAAAACCTACGGTTTCTCAACGCCTGCAAAGAATTACAGATATGAGATCCTGATCCGGTATCCAATACCCAGGAAGTAGAGTTTATTGAAAGACAATTTTCAATAACATACACACCTGAAGCTGTAGCCGCAACCTGCTTCAGTTCCTGTGTTCTGGCCTTCCAAGCCCTGCAATCATTCTTCCAGTGTCCCTTCTTATGACAATAGAAGCATTCTTCCTTATCCACAAGCTTCCCCACTTTCTTAGTTTCTTTTGCCTTTCCTTTCGTATCCACTTTACTAACACCGCCCTTTGGTTTGGCGGGGGCTTTCTTCTTCTTTCCCTTGGCTTTCGCCTTGGACCTAGAAGAAGAAGATCCTCCTACAAACAAAGTGGATGTTTCCCTACCTTTCTGTTGGGTGCCCTCTACGCTCCTCAGCATGTTGAGGAGTTCTGAAAGTTCAACTTCCTTTTCTTGTAAGTTGAAGTTCAGTATAAACTGGGCGTAAGTGGAAGGAAGGGACTGGAGAATCAAGTCCGTATAGAGCTCATTCTCCAACGTGGTCCCAAGGTCCGCGAGCTCCTCAATGTAGCCAATCATCTTAAGCACGTGTTCCGCTACCGATGATCCGACGGCCAATCTTGCCGAAAATAACTTTTTCGACACTTTGTATCTTGCGATACGAGATTGCTCTCCATACAGTTCTTTTGTATGAAGAAATATGGATTCGAGGTCCATATTCTCGTGCCTCCTCTGATGTTCGTTGTCCATAGAGGCAAGCACGAGGCACTTGGCCTTCGCGCAGTCTAGTTCCCAGGTCTTACGGATTTCCTTATCCGCGACGCTGGTTTTGGGACCTGGGACAGGGGGAGCTTTGGTGGTAAGAAGATACCCCAGCTTGTCATAAGTGATTGCCATCTTGACATTGCTGAGCCAATCTTTATAGTTTGGCCCTGTCAGTATGTTTTTATCTAGAAGTAACTTAAGTCCAGTCATGTCGATTGGTCGCTGCAATTAGGAGAGAGAGAAGAAACACTCAGCATGATGCTCTTGCAAGTTTAGAGTGGTTTTTAGTTTATCTAAACAGGATGGCTCCCACTGTCTCTCGAATCCCTCCTCAAACCAAAAAGGAAGAATTAGTCAGGATCAATCTCACCGTACAATTCTTGCTTAACCGTTCGGCCAGGCTGGTGTCGGTACTTCGAGGGAGGTTTTCCAACGCTTTCGCGAAGTTCCTTAATTAAATAACCTCTTTTCCCGGTGGACGTAGCCCCGCTAACACCTTTCTAGACACCTACATGGTTTATAGCTTTGATCGTTATGTGAGAAATTTCCCGAGGAGTAGCATATACTCACAGTAGGATCGGGATCCAAATATCATTGCGTGACGAAACTGAAGGAATCCTACCAGAATCATCACACTCCAAATGGTATGCAACTCTAGCAAGTTTCAGTACTTATGAAACTCCCGATGTGGATTTTTGCCCCATGCTCTTATGACCTTGGCGTGAGGTCAAAATGTCATAAGTCACATGTCAAGTTCTTCCCATCATTATCCAGGTTAATTTGAACCCATCCGTACCTACCCTTGACGTAGGCCAAAATGGCAGTACGGCTGTCCCAAACCAACGCATTCTATCTATGCAACAGATAAATATCCGGCAGCTACCAATCACTATGCCTTGGCGTCGGGTCAAAATACATTGCTTGAATACTACCGAATATTGAACTGAAATGATGGAGGGCTACGAATGGTTTTGGCTAAACCGTGAACGTAGTGAACTTGATATAATCGATGGAACGAGATAGCTTTTAAAAGGAGTGGCTCAAGCTCCACATTTAAAAGTTGGTTTTGAAAAGAACCGAGTGGTTTTTCGAAAGTGTTCCAACGACTTTTATTTGGTTTATTTTCTTGCATTAGTTCTTTTAATGCATATTTTTCTTGCATTATTTCTTTTAATGCGTCCTATCATTTAATCCTACAATTGCAGAAAACAACCAAAATATGACGTACGCTTATGCCATTCGCATTCGCCACGGGGCCCCGTCATTACCCGTTAGGTTACTTAACTAACGACAGAGCGGGGGCTGGGCTAGCGCGGCTGTAAAACATAAGCAACGCCTAAATAATATCATATATAGATATATTGCAATGATAGCCATTTCAGATCACAGATGAATACATTGGATATACTAGGAATCCGCAATTCGTACGAGCCTGTAACGAAAAGCAGATTACACGGTCGCGGTGAATAGCCAATACCCCACCCAAGACCCCTACGGTGCGGCAAACTACCCGCCAAGTACCCGAAGCGAAGCAACCTCCCTCAACTCCGTGAGTAGGCCACTCGGCACTTCGGCATACCCGGTAGTTTGTGCACCCCCTCCATGGGTCTATCCTAGGAGCAAAAACAGTAAAAAGAAATTATACAATGACGGCTACAACCCCGACCCGGTTGTGCGGCCATATAAATAATTATTACATCAATTTACAAATTTACATGAATTGAAAGAAAAGAAAACTCTCGTCTCACAACCCCTGGCTATTCACCCGCGACAATCCAATGAATTCATATACACATTCTAATGACATTACAGATCACAGATTTGTATAACTCTCACTAATCGACATATAGCGATTAGCAGACGTTCAATACAAATATCACATCACAGAAATACCCGTCAGCTTAAGTCTTTAGAAACTCGATCAAAATACGGTTTTTAAAGCCCCCAATACAAATTTTTCTTTCTGGAAAATCTGGGCTGAAAAAACATATACCAAAAATCCCAAAATACCCCATAGAACAAACTGCAGTAAAGACGATCCAGAGAGGAGCTTAATCGGCCGTGGAACCGCGGCAATAGCAAGCTATTGCCACGTTTCCGCGGTGGTTTGGTGAGATCTCTGGACCGTTTTTCTACAGTAGACTATAAAAACCCTGAGTCGATTTTTGAAGCATGGTTTATTACTTTTACAGTACTTTGAAAATCGACAGCAAGTTAGACATCGGGGTGTATTTCGCGACTTTTTCTTTGATCGATCTTCTAGTTACTTTGCTAACATGTTAGATAGAGTTTAACTAGGCTCTGATACCACTGTAAGTCCATGCTACCTCTCCCGGTACTTTCAGGCATGCGGAATTTGATGAAAAACAATTTTCTAGAGGCGATAACATGGACTCAAAACCGGATCTTTGTTAAACTACTAACTAACAACCTAACAAGAGTTTACCTACGCGGTTAGGGGGCTATACCTTTCTTGAACTCCTTCGTCTTCGACTCCTTCCGGTGTAAGGATCGGCCTCACCTCGTCGTCTCCTTGCGCCGAAGATGGATCCACCCGAAAGCTTCTACCTTTGGCTTCTTCTTCGAACTTTGAAGAAACTAGATCACTTGGCTTGCTAGGCCTTGTGAACTAGAATGAGTAGAGGAATGTTTTGGTGTCTTTTTATCTCTAAGGCAATGAGTCTCAACACATGAGAATGGTTTGCCTTGAGGTAGAGAGAGCAAGAGGAAGAGGGAGAGCTTGAGAATGAGAGAGCTCAAGAGAAAGAAAGCAAAATGATAGAATGAACCATACTCTGCTCATTCTCACCTCTCATAATCCAAAAGCCATCATAACAAAAATAGTAATCAAGTATTGTGTAAATGGTTTAAGTCAAAATGGCTATATCATTTCATGCACTCATTTTGCATAAATAAACAAGCAAGCAAAAGTCTTTGCCATGGAATGATAGCCATTGTCATGATGATGGTCAACTAGTCCAACCTAGTCAACCGGTCAACAAAGTCAACAAGTCAACAAAGTCAACCCCTCAACAACCTGTTAGTCATATGTATGCCCTAGAGGCCATTACTATACATAGGATGTATATTGTAGTGGATGCTTGGACATATACAGGGAGGACTTCCTCGCTCGACATGATAGTATGCTATCTGGTTACTCTTTACCTTAACGTGTATACTGTTTGTCTCTCTGTTACATGTTAGTAAAGCCCTTAGGATGTGTGCTTGACTACCTGGACTATGATGCGGATCATACTAGTAGGGACATGGTAGTCCATAAGTACATCCTTCAAAGTCCCTAGTCGTGGGTGTATTGAGACGGGGCATCGATATACCAGAGTAGACTAGCGTATACCTTCTCGACCCATACAGATAGGCGATGGATGATCCCATATCCATTGGTGTTTGATATCGGAGATGATGTACGGGTGCTCAGTGGAGACCGGGTACACTGGACGGACTCGCCGAGAACTCCCAGATGGTATTATACCTTACGTCAGATGGCAGTTCTCTGGTGACACTGGTACAGAGTAGTTTGTTGACCCGAGATCGTCATAGAGTCTTGTGTGGTTCCCACTGTGCTTTCATTTCTACCTTACCACGTCCAAGAGGGCGTGCAAAACGGTGGCTTTTGGGTACAGTCCCGAATCACATGGAGGCAATGAGCGATAGGAGGGGATTCGTCTCTCCCGGTATAGGGAGTTGATGTTGCGCTGTGTTCGATTGGCTATAACCGGAAATCCCTGGCCAGGGTTGCTGAGATTTACTGGTAAGTGTTATTAGTAGTTTCTCGAACTGTTATAGGCCTCATATCGACACGACTTATCAAGCTATTGGGGTCTGACGTTTACCACCCCTAGGCGAGATATGCGACATATCAGACGACGAGACCGGACTGTACGGTAAGTGTTACTGGTTGGATTCACAGGAGTATGAGCGGGCTTGCTCATCGATCTTCTGATCGCTCAATACCCGGGTGGCCGTTACGTTTAGCGGACCGCTTGCGGCTTGTGGGTGTTTGATATGATCATCACCTGCTGCCAGCGTATTGACGAGTCTTTAGAGTCCTACACAGAGGTTTCCTGGCTCAAGCGAAACGAAATAGGAGCGCATATGAGATATGTGCGGGACCGAGAATAATGCGTGTATGTGATACCGCATTCTATTCTCGCGATGAATGTATCGAATGGTTGTATGCGATATAACCTAGTTATCGAATCAAGGATTGATTCGATAAATCGATACATTGGATATTAGTCGGTCATATGCGATATGACCGGATCGTTAAATCAAGTGTTAATTTGATGATTTAATGCATAATTATATATTAGATACATTACTTTGCATTAACTAGTATTGGTTCACTTTAAATGGATTTTCTCACTTAAAGTTCATAAGTTGTATATGTGATATACTTTTGTGCACTTGATTGTATCATGTTTGATGATACATGTTAACTTGAGTTTGTGTAAAGATTAAACCATGGTTATATGAGTGGTTTGGGTTTTGTTTATTTACTTATTCATTTATTTATTTCTTTTTGTTCATTTTGGCAAAAGAAAATGATAAAGAGAAAATGGTGGCTTTCTTTGTTTGATATTGAAGCTTCATGAAGCTTTGACTAAGTCACCATTTTGTCTCATGCTTAATCCTAACCATTCCACTTAACCCTAGTTCATTCTCTACACTTGACCATGGTTGGTTTATGATAAGTATTCTTTTTTATTTTCTTTTTGAAAAAGACTTATCATAATATACTTCATCTTCTTCTTCTTCTTCTTCAAGAAGAAGCTTGCCTCCATCAATGGCAACTTGAGAAAATGAGTGAGAAATCCAATTCTAAAGTGAACCCACTTCCTATTTCTTCATCCTCTACCTCTTGCCAAGTAGTATAGGGTGTTTTCTTCACAAGTTTTATGACTTGGTGAAGTGGGAGCTTGAACTTGTGATGCCTCGACGTAGATCATCTTCGGATATTAGTCGATGACCTAGCCCGCCCATTTCTCCGATGAAGCCGACGCTAGAGCCTGGGATTTGATTTGGACAGTGAGGAGACTTCATTACGGAGCTATGGAGGTGGAGGACCGGATCTACAAAGGTTGTATTTCCGTTCTTTTAGTTAAGTTGTTAACTATTCGCATCTGTTTCGCCTAAAATTCTAGTTAACGATCCGTATTAGGGTTTGTAGGCACTTGTAAAATTTGAAATTGGCATGGTTGATACCTTGTGAGACCTCATTAGTGTGCCTAGGAACCCTTCAGTGGTATCAGAGCCTAGCTAGAGCCTTAGGCGAAGTATAGACGACGTTTGAAGTCCGATCGAACCGAAACCCTAACACAAACATGCTCTCTATACTTTTTTCAAAAACAGGGATTTTTGAGGATTAAAAATATGCAGAAAATTCAGCAGGAGATTGTAAGGGTTACTGTGAAATTCGACAGCCTGAATCCATCAAACCGCCGCGGTTCCGCGGCACAAGCATGGCTTGTGCGGCGGTTCCGCGGCCGAAATGTCTCCTTGTGCATTGAATTTTGCACAGTAACTCCTACTTTGCATTGCTGGTTTTCCTGAGAATTTTTAATATTTATTCAAGAGTTGAATTTTCTGGGTTGTATTGGGGACTCGGTGTTTCGATCGGAGTATCAGATTTTGTCTATGTGGATTTCCGGATATTTTTTGAATATGTTAAAAAGTTCGACCGGATAGAAATACCCAATTTTTCCCCTGTCGGGAAATTTCCAAGTGTTGGATTTTTCCGTGGTTTAAAGACGTTCTAAGCAGTGCAAGTAACGCGATGGACCCTCTAGAAGACAACAAACCTTAACTCGATTATGTGACCGTCTTGAACTGCCCTTTGAATCTTAGGGTTTGGGGCAGTACGGCGTGCCACATGTGAGGCGTTGGCTTGACCCTTCTACGGCTGGACCGTTGGTACTGAGGCACGAACTGAATGTTTTTAAACTTGTTTCATGTGTTGAGCTGTATCGGGAAAACTTTGGTGTTTGGATGTGTTAGTTATATGTATGCCCTAGAGGCCATTACTGTACATTGGATGTATATTATAGTGGATGCTGGGACATATATAGGTAGGACTTTCTTGCTCGACATGATAGTACGCTATCTGGTTGCTCTTTATCTTAACATGTATACTTTCTGTCTCTCTGATTACATGTTGATAAAGCCCTTAGGATGTGTACTCGACTTCCAGGACTATGATGAAGATCATACCAGTGGGGCCTGGGCAGTCAATGAGTACATCCTTCATTGTTCCTAGTCGTGGGAATATCGAGACGGGGCATAGATATTCCAGAGTAGACTAGCGTATATCTTCTCGACCCATATGATGGGAGATAGATGATCCCATATCCATTGGTGTTTGACATCAGAGATGGTATGCGGGTGCTCAGCGAAGACTGGGTACACTGAACGGACTCGCCGAGAACTCCCAGATGGTATTATACCTCACGTCAGATGGCAGTTCTCTGGTGACACTGGTACAGCTTAGTCTGTTGACCCGAGATCGTCATAGAGTCTTGTGTGTCTCCCACTGTGCTTTGATTTCCACCTTACCATGGCTCTACTGAGTCATACAAACAGGTGGTTTTTGGGTACAGTCCCGATTCACATGGAGGCAATAAGCGATAGGAGGGGATTCGTCTCTCCCGGTATTGGGGGTTGATGTTGCGCTATGCTCGACTGGCCATAACAGGAAATCCCTGGCCAGGGTTGCAGTGATCTACTGGTAAGTGTTATCAGTAGTTTCAAACTTGTTATGGACCTCACGTCGGCATGACTTATCGAGCTATTGGGGTCTGACGTTTACCACCCCTAGGCGAGATATGCGACATATCAGACGAACAGACCGGACTGTACGGTAAATGTTACTGGTTGGATTCACAGGAGTGTGAGCGGGCTTGCTCGTCGATCTTCTGATCGCTCAATACCCGGGTGGCCGTTACGTTTAGCAGACCGCTTGCGGCTTGTGGGTGCTTGATATGATCATCATCTGCTACCGGCGTATTGACGAGTCTTTAGAGTCCTACACAGAGGTTTCCTGGCTCAAGCGAAACGAAATAGGAGCGCATATGAGATATGTGCGGGACCGAGAATAATGCGTGTATGTGATACCGTATTCCATTCTCGCGATGAATGTGTCGAAAGGTTGTATGCGATATAACCTAGTTATCGAATCAAGGATTGTTTCGATAAGATGATACATTAGATATTTGTCGGTTATATGCGATATGACCGGATCGTTAAATCAAGTATTGATTTAATGATTTAATGCATAATTATATATTTGATATATTACTTTGCATTAACTAGTATTGGTTCACTTTAAAAGGATTTTCTCACTTGAAGTGCACATTGTGTATATGATATATTTTTGTGCACAAGATTGTATCATGTTTGATGATACTTGCTCATTTGGGTTTGTGTAAAGATTAAACCATGTTTAGTGAATGGTTAGGGTTTCTTTTCTCTTATTTATTTATCCATTTATTATTGTTTTGGAAAAGATAAAGAGAAAAAGAAATGGTGGCTTAGTTTGTTTTTTGTTGAAGCTTCTTGAAGCTTTGAACAAGTCCACCATTCTTGTCTCATGTCTAACCCTAACCATTCATCTAACCTTAGTTAAATCTCTACACTAAACCATGGTTGAATTATGATAAGTATCATATTGTTTTCCTTTTTTAAACATACTTATCATATTTTCTATTATATTATCTTCTTCTTCTTCTTCATTTTCAACAAATGAAGAAGCTTGTCTTCATCAATGGCAAGTTGAGCATATGAGTGAGAAATCCAATTCTAAATTGAACCCATCTCCTATTTCTTCATTCGCTACCTCTTGCCAAGTAGTATAGGGTGTTTCCTTCACAAGTTTTCATGGCTTTGTGAAGGTGGAGCTTGATCTAGTGATGCCTCGACGTAGATCATCTTCGGCATCGAAGACGACGACCAAGCCCACCCATTTCTTCGATGAAGCCGATGCTTGAGTCCGGAATCCGATTTGGACAGCGAGGGGACTTCATCGCGGAGCCTAGGAGGTGGAGGACCGGATCTACAAAGGTTGTAGCCCCTTCCCTTTAGCTATATTTCCGTTTACTTGCTTGCATCGCCTAGTTTTTCTAGTTAACGATCCGTATTAGGGTTTGTAGGCACCCGTAAAATTTGAATTAGCCATGGTTGATGCCTTGTGAGACCTAATTAGTGTGCCTAGGAACCCTTACAGTGGTATTAGAGCCTAGCTAGAGCCTTAGGCGATGCTTAGACGACGTTTGAAACCCGATCGAACCGAAACCCTAAAAACCAAATTGCTCTCTGGAAATTTTCTGAAAATTTGGATTTTTGTCAATTAAAAATATGCAGAAAATTCAGCAGGGAATTGTAAGAATTACTGTGAAGCCCGTACCTATGATTCCCTCAAAGCGTGGCGGAACCGCGGCACAAGCATGGCTTGTGCGGCGGTTCCGCGGCCAAATTGTCATATCTGCCAACCATTTTTGCACAGTAATTCCTCTTTTATGGTGCTGGATTTTCTGGGAATTTTTAATATTTATTAAAGAGTTGAATATTCTGGGTTGCTTTGCGGTTTCGTATATTCGATCGGATTATCAGACTTTGTCTATGTGTTTTTCCGGATATTTAGAATATGTTAAAAAGTTCGACCGGATGTAAATACACAATTTTTCCCCTATCGGGAAATTTCCAAGTGTTGGATCTTTCCGTGGTTTAATAACGTTCTAAGTAGTGCAAGTAACGCGATGGTCCCTCTAGAAGACAACAAACCTTAACTCGATTATGTGACCGTCTTGAACTGCCCTTTGAACCTTCGGGTTTGGGGCAGTACGGCGTGCCATATGTGAGGCGTTGGCTTGACCCTTCTACGGCTGGACCGTTGGTACTGAGGCACGAACTAAATGTTTTTAGACTTGTTTCATGTGTTGAGATGTTTCGGGAAAACTTGGGTGTTCGATCGGAAAGTTTAACATTTTCTATTTATCTGGAATGGGATACAATAATTGGAATTCACAAGTAGTTATGAGATAACTGAATGAATGTTATAAATCAAGCACTTTAGTCTCACTTGATCGGTTGCCACGAAATTTTGATGTGATCAAAAGTCCGTCGCAATCACGTAGCGTACGCGGATACTCGCCGGGTAAACTAATTAGACAGCTACATCCCTTAACCCCGACCAAGTGACTGTAGGAGAACCCCGTCGCCGAAAGCATCCATTCGGGTGCTTGCGGTAGCGGTGTTCCGCCTTGGTGCACTTCGTCGACGGTATCGGGGGTGCGGCCGTCTACTGAAGTTTGCGACGAGCATTCGATCAGGATATCGGGAATCTTGTTAAATTGCCCGACTCGATATTGAAAAGAGTTTTCGATAATGAGACTAAAATGCGGGGTTTATAATTGTTAGGCATGCGATGTCTAAGGAATTCATTTGATTAGGCATGCGATGTCTATGTAGGTTGCGGATTCCAACTGTTGTAGTTTTACACTTTCTTTTCTGTGACCGTAAGTGTAATATGTGTTATTGCCGGTTTCGTTGCTATATGTCAACGACAATTGGGATGGGCATATTTACTTACGTTGATGGCATGTGATGTTATGTGTTGCTGGATATGTTATATTGGATCGTCGTGTTTGAATAGCCGGGGGTTTTTATGTGAGATGACTGTTTTTTCATTTTCATTCATGTAAAAAACTTGTATGTAATATTCTTTTATTGGGGCACTTCCAGGTTGCGGATGTTGTCACCATTTGTATATTATTTTCTTTTCCGCATTAGGATAGACCCAAGGAGGGGAGCACAAGTAACTGGGTTCTAGGGTCCAGAGGGAGACCATCTCGAGGAGTCGAGTCCGGGTCTCCTAACCCTAGAATTGGTAGGGTTGCTTGCCGCTCTCGTAGGGGTCTAGGGGTGTGGGATTGGCTATTCATCACGACCGTGGAATCCGTGTTTTATACTGGCTCGTATTAAAAGCACGGAGTCCTAGTATATCCAATATTTCATATGATATTCTTCTGCTGCGATATCTGTGATGTGATCATGTGATTTTCTGTGATAGATATAATATATAGTATATATGATATGTTATATAGACGTTGCTTATGTTTTTACACCCGCACTAGCTCTGCCTCGCTCTGGCGTTAGTCACCTAACCTAACGGTGCAGACGGGACATCGAGGCGAATGCGGATGGCATAAGCGTACTTTATATTTATCTGTGATGTTTAGGTGGACTTAAATGATGGGATATTCATTAATGAGATTAATGAAAGAAAATAAACCTAATTGATGTTGTGGAATCGAATTTCAAAATAAAAACAGGTTGCTACAGTTCTTGCTTTGCATCGCGGTGTTCCTTGTAGAACATCCTGCACCTTATTCGATGAGGAAAGGACCGAGATCCCTTCACCGGGAGTGACTCCTTTAGCAATAACTGGCAGATGCTACACACTCGGTTTGTTTTTGATTGCTTCTATAGTTTCTGCTTTGTACAGTGATATATATGATATATCCCGCACCTCATTCGACGAGGAAAGGGCCGACGATCCCCTCACCGGGAGTGATCCCTTTAGCAAAACTAGAAAAGCCTCAAAAACATTCCATTTAAAAACCATTTGATTCCACAGCGAGATCAAGTTCAAAGCGTGTAAAGGTTTTCTTAAAAACCATTCGCAGCCCTCCGTCATTTTAGGAAGTAGAGTACTTAGTATTTGTGCTACGTTTGTCGACCATAGTCGAGGCGTAGTGTGCGGTAGCTAAGTGATGTCTTCCTACACAGCATATGATGCGATTAGTTAGGACAGTCATGTGGCTTTGTTGACCTTAGCCAAGGGTCATATGGGTGGGTCTCATTAATCATGAAATGACGGGTAGAACTTGATTAGTACCTATGATTTGTTGACCTTAGCCAAGGTCATAGGTGCTAGGGGTAAAAACGATTATCGGGAGTTTCAAGTGTTGAAATTTGCAATGAGATTGCATACCTTCTATGTGATAGTTGGATCCCGATACCCACTGCGAGTAATTGTTACTCCTGGGAGAGTTTTGCACTTTGCAATTAGCCGATCAAGTAGGTGTCTAGAAAGGTGTCAACGGGGTTACGCCTCTGGGAAAACGAGGTTTACTGTAATTAGGTCCGTGCGAAAGCACGGGGAACCTCCCTCAAAGTATCGACACTGTCCCGGCTGAAAGATTGGCGAACTTGTAGAGTGTAATTAATCCCGGCTAGTCTTTCCTTTAAGGTTTGAAGAAAGATTTGATAAAAATAGTGGGAGCCATCCTGATTAGATAAAATATATAACCAATCTGATCTTGCAAGAGCGCACGCAGAGTGTTTTCTTCTCTCTCTCTCCAGGTAGCGACCATATCATGCCTTAATCAAGATAATAATATGGATGTTTTGACCGAACCTGCTTATTATACTGAGCCTCCATCTTATAATAGTTATAAGACCGAGCAGGAAATTGGGGAATACCAGAATTCCTTTGCCGCCCAAATGAAGAAAGTGCATATGATGCATCTCCTTCGGGTGTGTTCATTACAAAGAACTATTTTCTCAGTATCCTCTGCATCCTGGTATTTGATACCGGATCAGGATCCCAGATATGTAATCTATTACATAGGGCTACAAAAGGGTAGAAAAACTGAGAACGGGTGATTAGTTTCATGAGACAGAAAACGGGGCAAGTGTTGCAGCCAAGTCTGTTGGTCGCTGTCACCCTGTATTACCAATACATTGATTCTGAACAAATGCTATTAGATACCGAACCTGATATACAAAATCATATCAGTCTCTTTATGAGTAAAGAAATGATAAAATTTTGTATTGTTGGATAATGTTTTGAACATTTCCTATATCAAAAGTTGATCGGTTCAGGCACGTTATCTAAAAGCATTGACGTTCTAAATCAAACTACAGTTCTTAGTATACGGAACACACACAAGAGGAAGAGTTCAGAATTGAACGATTCCTTCTTGAGGCATTGTAGACTAGGTCAGATCAATGTGACCCGACTAGCTAGAGTTACATAAAGATGCATATTTAAATTAGTTTGAATTTACATCTTGTGAAACTTGCCAGTCATGTCACAAAGATAAGATGACCATAGCTCCGTTTACTGGAAACAGAGAAAGAGTTAATGAACTCTTGGGATGGTACATGTTGATGTATGTAGGTCCCCTGTCTACACATGCCAAGACCGGTTCTTTGTACTTCATTACGTTCTCTGATAATCTCTCAAGATTCAGACATATGTTCCTGTTGAAACACAAGTCCGAACCTTTTGAGATATTCACAGAATATAAGTTAGAAGTAGAGAACTAAAAACCGGGTATAAGTATTATGTCCTATGATAAGATCAGGGAGGAGAATACTTGTGCATGGCATTCCTGGACTATTCTAAAGGAGAATGAGATTCTCTCTCTGTGTTACTCCTCTGAATACACCACAGCACAACGGTGTATCGGGGTGGAGCAATCGCACAATATTAGATATGGTGTGCTCCATGATGAGTACTGCTGAGTTTCCTATTTCCTTTTAGGGAGTTATGCACTTATGAAGTTGCATACCTATTGAATTAGGTTCGAATCAAATCCGTGCCTACCACTCCATATGAGATATGGTATGGGAAGAGCCTATCTCTTAAGTAAGTTAAGATTTAGGATTGTCCGTCCTATGTCTAAAGCAATATCCGGACAAGATCGAGGCAGGATCAGTTCTGTAGACCTGGAAAGGTTCCAGCTATACAAAACTGCAGTTGATGATTTGACAGAACCAAAGGATTCTATAGTCCCCGATGAACCTCAGCCTCTCCGCCGATCTGGAAGGGTTCCTCACCTGCCTGAGAGATACCTCGGTTTCTCGATGACAGTGGGAGCGAAGAATGCATCATGAGATGATGACCCAACTAGTTTCGAGCAGGCCATCAAGAGTAGGGACTCTATAAGAATGGCTGGATGCTTAGCGATCTGAGATGGAATCCATATACACCAACAAAGTATGGACTTTGGTTGCGATATCTGAAGGGTTAAATCCCCATCAGGAGCAAGTATATCTTGAGAAGATTACTTGGTGTAAATGGAAAGGTTGTGACTTTCAAAGCTAGACTTGTTAAAGGTTTTCGTCATCGACCAAGAGTGGAAAATGATGAAACCTTTTCCAGGGACTATACTTAAGTCCATCCAGATCCTACTTACCATTGCTACATACCATGACTGCGATATCTGGTGGTTGGGTGTCATGACTGCTTTTCTAAATAGTGATTTAGAATAGAAAGTCTATAAATACACAGCCAGAGGGCTTCGTAAATAGTGGGAGCAGCGGAAACATGTGCAAGTTGCTTTACAGGATAAAGCAGGTATCGCGGAGTTGGAACATCTGTTTTGATGTGGTAGTCAAAGAGTTTGACTTCATCAAAATGGTAGATGAACCTTGTATGTACAAAAGGGTAGTATGGAGTATGGTAATGATCCTCATAGAGTACGTGGATGACATACTCTTGATAGGAAAAGAGTTTCCTATGCTACGATCGGTCGATCTCCTCTTATCACAAAGATTCTCCATATAGGATCAAAGTGATACCTCCTAAATCCTGAAATTTGGATCTATGAGATAGATCTAAAGGGATGTTAGGGTTCTCACTATCTGTAGTAAGATTGTATCAATTGATCCTGGGGAGAATCAATGGAAAGGTTCCAGGGTGATAAGGATGACTGAATGTCAGTCGCAGGCATTGTCTTTAGCCTCAGTAGAGGGACGGTATGTTGGAAGAGTTCCAAACTAGATACCGTGGCAAACTAGACGATAAAGGCTGGTAACATCGCTATTTAAGATACTACCAAAGAGGCAGTTTGGGTGTATATTGGTTCATAAGATAAACTAGGTTCCTACCATTGTATGACAATGGAAGTGTGGCTTTTGGCCCAGGAACCTCGATCCCATCAGTGACCCAGACATATTCTGAGGCAGCATCACCTGATCATGGAGATAGTTGATCTCCAGGATGATTGAGGTTAGGAGAGTAGACTCAGAGAATAACACGGCGGATCCACTCACGAAGGCCTTTTCCCAAAGAGAGACTTTGAGGGGATGGTTGAGTATTAGATACTGCAACCACTGCTACAGATGGCCCTAGTGCAAGTGGGAGATTGTTAGTTATATGTATGCCCTAGAGGCCATTACTGTACATTGGATGTATATTATAGTGGATGCTGGGACATATATAGGTAGGACTTTCTTGCTCGACATGATAGTACGCTATCTGGTTGCTCTTTATCTTAACATGTATACTTTCTGTCTCTCTGATTACATGTTGATAAAGCCCTTAGGATGTGTACTCGACTTCGAGGACTATGATGAAGATCATACTAGTGGGGCCTGGGCAGTCAAAGAGTACATCCTTCATTGTTCCTAGTCGTGGGAATATCGAGACGGGGCATCGATATTCCAGAGTAGACTAGCGTATATCTTCTCGACCCATGTGATGGGCGATGGATGATCCCATATCCATTGGTGTTTGACATCAGAGATGGTATGCGGGTGCTCAGTGAAGACTGGGTACACTGAACGGACTCGCCGAGAACTCCCAGATGGTATTATACCTCACGTCAGATGGCAGTTCTCTGGTGACACTGGTACAACATAGTCTGTTGACCCGAGATCGTCATAGAGTCTTGTGTGTCTCCCACTGTGCTTTGATTTCCACCCTACCACGGCTCTACTGAGTCGTGCAAACAGGTGGTTTTTGGGTACAGTCCCGATTCACATGGAGGCAATGAGCGATAGGAGGGGATTCGTCTCTCCCGGTATTGGGGGTTGATGTTGCGCTATGCTCGACTGGCCATAACAAGAAATCCCTGGCCAGGGTTGCAGTGATCTACTGGTAAGTGTTATCAGTAGTTTCACACATGTTATGGACCTCACGTCGGCATGACTTATCGAGCTATTGGGGTCTGACGTTTACCACCCCTAGGCGAGATATGCGACATATCAGACGAACAGACCGGACTGTACGGTAAGTGTTACTGGTTGGATTCACAGGAGTGTGAGCGGGCTTGCTCGTCGATCTTCTGATCGCTCAATACCCGGGTGGCCATTACGTTTAGCAGACCGCTTGCGGCTTGTGGGTGCTTGATATGATCATCATCTGCTACCGGCGTATTGACGAGTCTTTAGAGTCCTACACAGAGGTTTCCTGGCTCAAGCGAAACGAAATAGGAGCGCATATGAGATATGTGTGGGACCGAGAATAATGCGTGTATGTGATACCGTATTCCATTCTCGCGATGAATGTGTCGAAAGGTTGTATGCGATATAACCTAGTTATCGAATCAAGGATTGTTTCGATAAGATGATACATTAGATATTAGTCGGTTGTATGCGATATGACCGGATCGTTAAATCAAGTATTGATTTAATGATTTAATGCATAATTATATATTTGATATATTACTTTGCATTAACTAGTATTGGTTCACTTTAAAAGGATTTTCTCACTTGAAGTGCACATTGTGTATATGATATATTTTTGTGCACAAGATTGTATCATGTTTGATGATACTTGCTCATTTGGGTTTGTGTAAAGATTAAACCATGTTTAGTGAATGGTTAGGGTTTCTTTTCTCTTATTTATTTATCCATTTATTATTGTTTTGGAAAAGATAAAGAGAAAAAGAAATGGTGGCTTAGTTTGTTTTTTGTTGAAGCTTCTTGAAGCTTTGAACAAGTCCACCATTCTTGTCTCATGTCTAACCCTAACCATTCATCTAACCTTAGTTAAATCTCTACACTAAACCATGGTTGAATTATGATAAGTATCATATTGTTTTTCTTTTTTAAACATACTTATCATATTTTCTATTATATTATCTTCTTCTTCTTCTTCATCTTCAACAAATGAAGAAGCTTGTCTTCATCAATGGCAAGTTGAGCATATGAGTGAGAAATCCAATTCTAAAGTGAACCCACCTCCTATTTCTTCATCCTCTACCTCTTGCCAAGTAGTATAGGGTGTTTCCTTCACAAGTTTTCATGGCTTTGTGAAGGTGGAGCTTGATCTAGTGATGCCTCGACGTAGATCATCTTCGGCATCGAAGCTGACGACCAGGCCCGCCCATTTCTTCGATGAAGCCGATGCTTGAGTCCGGAATCCGATTTGGACAGCGAGGGGACTTCATCGCGGAGCCTAGGAGGTGGAGGACCGGATCTACAAAGGTTGTAGCCCCTTCCCTTTAGCTATATTTCCGTTTACTTTCTTGCATCGCCTAGTTTTTCTAGTTAACGATCCGTATTAGGGTTTGTAGGCACCCGTAAAATTTGAATTAGCCATGGTTGATGCCTTTTGAGACCTAATTAGTGTGCCTAGGAACCCTTACAGGATGTTCGATTGGAAAGTTTAACATTTTCTATTTATCTGGAATGGGATACAATAATTGGAATTCACAAGTAGTTATGAGATAACTGAATGAATGTTATAAACATAGCACTTTAGTCTCACTTGATCAGTTGCCACGGAATTTTGATGCGATCAAAAGTCCGTCGCAATCACGTAGCGTACGCAAATACTCGCCGGGTAAATTTAATAGACAGCCTCACCCCATAGCCTCGACCAAGTGACTGTAGGAGAACCCCGTCGCCGAAAGCATCTGTTCGGGTGCTCGCGGTAGCGGTGTTCCGCCTTAGTGCACTTCGTCGTCGGTATCGGGGGTGCAGCCGCCTACTAAAGTTTGCGACGAGCATTCGATCTGAATGTCGGGAATCCTGTTGAATTGCCCGACTTTATATTGAAAAGTGTTTTCGATAATGAGACTAAAATGCGGGGTTTATAATTGTTAGGCATGCGATGTCTAAGGAATTCATTTGATTAGGCATGTGATGTCTAAAGAGGTTGCAGATTCCAACTGTTGTAGTTTTACACTTTCTTTTCTGTGACCGTAAGTGTAATATGTGATATCGCCGGTTTCGTTGCTATATGTCAACGACAATTGGGATACGCATGTTTACTTACGTTGATGCCATGTGATGTTATGTGTTGCTGGATATGTTATATTGGATCGTCGTGTTTGAATAGCCGGGTTTTTTTATGTGAGATGAGTGTTTTTCATTTTCATTCATGTAAAAACTTGTATGTAATATTCTTTTATTGGGGCACTTCCAGGTTGCGGAAGATGTCACCTTTTGTATATTATTTACTCTTCTGCACTAGGATAGACCCAAGGAGGGGAGCACAAGTAACCGGGTTCTGGAGTCCAGTGGGAGACCAACTCGAGGAGTCGAGTCCGGGTCTCCTAACTCTAGAATTGGTTGGGTTGTTTGCCGCTCTCGTAGGGGTCTAGGGGTGTGGGTTTGGCTATTCACCGCGACTGTGGAATCCGTGTTTTATACTGGCTCGTATTGAAAACACGGACGTCCTAGTATATCCAATATTTCATATGATTCTTCTGCTGCGATATCTGTGATGTGATCATGTGATGTTCTGTGATAGGTACAGTATATAGTATATATGATATATTATATAGACGTTACTTATGTTTTACACCCGCGCTAGCCCTGCCCCGCTCTGCCGTTAGTTACCTAACCTAACGGTGCACGAGGGGACATCGAGGCGAATGCGGATGGCATAAGTGTACGTCGTATTTATCTGTGATGTTTAGGTACTTAAATGATGGGACTTCATTAATATGATTAATGAAATAAAAGAAACCTAAGATGTTGTAGAATCGAATTTCAAAAATAAAACAGGTAGCTACAGTTCTTGCTTTGCACAGCGGTATATATGATATATCCTGCACCTTATTCGATGAGGAAAGGACCGAGATCCTTTCACCGGGAGTGACTCCTTTAGCAAAAACTGGCAAATGCTACAACCCTCGGTCTGTATTTTGATTTCTTCTATAGTTTCTGCTTTACACGGTGATATATATGATTTATCCCGCACCTCATTCGACGAGGAAAGGACCGACGATCCCTTCACCGGGAGTGACTCCTTTAGCAAAACTAGAAAAGCCTCAAAAACACTCCATTTTAAAATCATTCGATCCTACAACGATATCAAGTTTATTACGCAATAGGTTTTCAGAAAAACCTGTCGTAGCCCTCCGTCATTTCAGATAAGTCCTACTTAGTATTCGTGCTACGTTTGTTGACCTCCGTCAAGGCGTAGTGTGCGGTAGCTAACTAGTATTTATCTGCTTATGCATATGATGCAGATTGGATTAGGGTAGTCGTGCGACCTTGTTGACCTCCGTCAAGGGTCGTGCGGGTGGGTTTGATTCAATCAAGAAATGACGGGTTGAACTTGACTAGTAGCCTATGGTTTGTTGACCTCCGTCAAGGTCATAGGGTGCTAGGGGCAAAATTATCGGGAATTTCAAGTGTTGAAATTTGCAATGAGATTGCATACCTTCTATGAGATAGTTGGATCCCGATACCCGCTGCGAGTAAGAGTTACTCCTGGGAGAGTTTTACACATTACAATTAGCCGATCAAGTAGGTGTCTAGAAAGGTGTCAATGGGGTTACGCCTCTTGGAAAACGAGGTTTACATTAATTAGGTTCGTGCGAAAGCAAGGGGGACCTCCCTCAAAGTACCGACACTGGCCTGGCTGAAAGATTGGCGAACCTGTAGCGTGTAATTAATCCCGGCTAGTCTTTCCTTTTAGGGTTTGAAGGAAGATTTGATATAAAAAACAGTGGGAGCCATCCCGATTAGATAAAATAATAACCAATCTGATCTTGCAAGAGCATACGCTGAGTGTTTTCTTTTCTCTCTCTCCAGGTAGCGACCATATCACGCCTTAATCAAGATAATAATACGGTTATTGACCGAACCCGCTTATTATACTGAGCTGGGGAACGTTGGTCCTGCTCCAACTTATAATTGTTATAAGACAGAGCAGGAAATTGGGGAATACCAGAATTCCCGTGCCGCCCAAACGAAGAAAGTGCATATGATGTATCATCTTCGGGTGTGTTCATTACAAAGAACTGTTTCTCAGTATCCTCTACGTCCTGGGTATTTGATACCGGATCAGGATCCCTGATATGTAATCTGTTACATAGGGCTGCAAAAAGGTAGAAAAACTGAGAACGGGTGATAAGTTTCATGAGACAGAAAACGGGGCAAGAGTTGCAGCCAAGTCTGTTGGTCACTGTCACCCTGTATTACCAATACATTGATTCTGAACAAATGCTATTAGATACCGAACCTGATATACAAAATCATATCACTCTCTTTATTAGTAAAGAAATGATAAAATTTTGTATTGTTGGATAATGTTTTGAACATTTCCTATATCAAAAGTTGATCGGTTCAGGCACGTTATCTAAAAGCGTTGAAGTTCTAAATCAAACTACAGTTCCTAGTATATAGAACACACACAAGAGGAAGAGTTCAGAAATGAACGGATCCTTCTTGAGGCATTGTAGACTAAGCCATATCAATGCGACCCGACTGGCTGAAGTTACATTTAGATGCATATTTAAATTAGTTTGAATTTACATCTTATGAAACTTGCCAGTCATATCGCAAAGATAAGATGGCCATAGCTCTGTTTATTGGAAACAGAGAAAGAGTTAGTAAACTCTTGGGATGATACATGTTGATGTATGTAGGTCCCCTGTTTACAAATGCCAAGACCGATTCTTTGTTAGTTATATGTATGCCCTAGAGGCCATTACTATACATAGGATGTATATTGTAGTGGATGCTTGGACATATATAGGAAGGACTTTCTTGCTCGACATGATAGTATGCTATCTGGTTGCACTTTACCTTAACGTGTACACTGATTGTCTCTATGTTGCTGTTGGTAAAGCCCTTAGGATGTGTACTTGACTACCTGGACTATGATGCGGATCATACTAGTGGGGACATGGTAGTCCATAAGTACATCCTTCAAAGTCCCTAGTCGTGGGTATATCGAGACGGGGCATCGATATACCAGAGTAGACTAGCGTATACCTTCTCGACCCATACAGATGGGCGATGGATGATCCCATATCCATTGGTGTTTGACATCAGAGATGATATACGGGTGCTCAGTGAAGACTGGGTACACTGGACGGACTCGCCGAGAACTCCCAGATGGTATTATACCTTACGTCAGATGGCAGTTCTCTGGTGACACTGGTACAGAGTAGTCTGTTGACCCGAGATCGTCATAGAGTCTTGTGTGGTTCCCACTGTGCTTTGATTTCCATCTTACCACGTCCAAGAGGGCGTGCAAAACGGTGGTTTTTGGGTACAGTCCCGAGTCACATGGAGGCAATGAGCGATAGGAGGAGATTCGTCTCTCCCGGTATAGGGAGTTGATGTTGCGCTGTGTTCGATTGGCTATAACAGGAAATCCCTGGCCAGGGTTGCTGAGATATACTGGTAAGTGTTACTAGTAGTTTCTCGAATTGTTATAGACCTCATATCGACGCGACTTATCGAGCTATTGGGGTCTGACGTTTACCACCCCTAGGCGAGATATGCGACATATCAGACGATCAGACCGGACTGTACGGTAGTGTTACTGGTTGGATTCACTGGAGTGCGAGCGGGCTTGCTCGTCGATCTTCTGATCGCTCAATACCCGGGTGGCCGTTACGTTTAGCAGACCGCTTGCGGCTTGTGGGTGTTTGATATGATCATCACCTGCTGCCGGCGTATTGACGAGTCTTTAGAGTCCTACACAGAGATTTCCTGGCTCAAGCAAAACGAAATAAGAGCGCATATGAGATATGTGCGGGACCGAGAATAATGCGTGTATGCGATACCGTATTTCATTCTCGCGATGAATGTATCGATTGGTTGTATGCGATATAACCTAGTTATCGAATCAAGGGTTGATTCGATAAGCCGATACATTTGATACTAGTCGGTTATATACGATATGACCGGATCATTGAATCAAGTGTTGATTTAATGATTTAATGCATAATTATATATTTGATATATTACTTTGCATTAACTAGTAATGGTTCACTTTAAATGGATATTCTCACTCAGATATACACATTGTATATGTGATATACTTTTGTGCACTTGATTGTATCATGTTTGATGATACAAGATTGCTAGGGTTTTTGTGTAAAGATCAAACCATGGTTACATGATAATGGTTAGGGTTTTGTTTTATTCACTTATTTATTTATCCATTTCTTTTTGGAAAATAATTTGCATAAAGTGCAAAATGGTGGCTTTCTTTGGATGGAAGTTGAAGCTTCATGAAGCTTTGACCAAGTGACCATTTTGTCTCCATGCTTAACCCTAACCATTCCCACTAACCATGATTTATTCTCTACACTTGACCATGGTTATGATTATGATAAGTATTGATTTACTTTTGATTTTAAATTAACTTATCATAACATTTTCTTCTTCTTCTTCTTCATCTTCAACATGAAGAAACCTTGGACCATCAATGGTGATTGATGATAAAGAGTGAGAAATCCAATTCTAAAGTCTACCCACTTCTTATTTCTTTATCCTCTACCTCTTGCCAAGTAGTAGAGTGTGTTTTCTTCACAAGTTTCTTGACTTGGTGAAGTGAGAGTTTGATCTAGTGATGCCTCGACGTAGATCATCTTCGGCATCGACGTCGACGACCTAGCCCGTCCATTCTCCGATGAAGCCGACGCTAGAGCCCTGGGTTCGACTTGGACAGCGAGGAGACTTCATTGCGGAGCTATGGAGGTGGAGGACCGGATCTACAAAGGTTGTATTTCCGTATTCTTGTAGTTAAGTGTTAACTAGTTTGTTTTTCGCCTAAACATCTAGCCAACGATCCGTATTAGGGTTTCTCGGCACCGTTAAATTTTGAAATTGGCATGGTTGATGCCTTGTGAGACCTCTAGTGTATGCCTAGGAACCCTACAGTGGTATCAGAGCCTAGCTAGAGCCTTAGGCGAAGTCTAGACGATGTTTGAAACCCGATCGAACCGAAAACCCAACCCGGAAAATGCTCTCTGTACTTTTTCTAAAATCGTGGTTTTATCCAAATTAAAAATATGCAGAAAAACCAGCAGGGATATCTAAGAGTTACGGTGAATTTTTATGACTTAATTCCATCATTACGCCGCGGATCCGCGGCACGAGCATGGCTCGTGCGGCTGATCCGCGGCCGTTTTGTCGTATTGTTCATCGAAATTTGCACCATAATCAATAATAGTCAGTGCTGGTTTTCCTGGGAATATTTTAATATTTATTCCAGAGTTTTATTTTCTGGGTTGTTTTTGGGGATTCGGTGTTTCGATCGGAGTATCAGATTTTGTCTATGAGGCTTTCCGGATAAATTTTTGAATATGTTAAAAAGTTCGACCGGATATAAATACCCAATTTTTCCCCTGTCGGGAAATTTCAAAGTGTTGGATTTTTCCGTGGTTTAAAGATGTTCTAAGTAGTGCAAGTAACTCGATGGACCCTCTAGAAGACAACAAACCTTAACTCGATTATGTGACCGTCTTGAACTGCCCTTTGAACCTTCGGGTTTGGGACAGTACGGCGTGCCACATGTGAGGCGTTGGCTTGACCCTTCTACGGCTGGACCATTGGTACTGAGGCACGAACTGAATGTTTTTAGACTTGTTTCATGTGTTGATCTGTTTCGGGAAAACTTAGGTGTTTGAATATTCGATCGGAAAGTTTAACATTTTCTAATTATCTGGAATGTGATACAATAATTGGAATTCACAATAAGTTATGAGATAACTGAATGAATGTTATAAACATAGCAGTTTAGTCTCACTTGATCAGTTGCCACGGAATTTTTATGTGATCAAAAGTCCGTCGCAATCACGTAGCGTACGCGGATACTCGCCGGGTAAACTTAATAGACAGCTTCACTCCATAGCCCCGACCAAGTGACTGTAGGAGAACCCCGTCGCCGAAAGCATCCGTTCGGGTGCTCGCGACAGCGGTGTTCCTCCTTGGTGCACTTCGTCGACGGTATAAGGGGTGCAGCCGTCTACTGAAGTTTGCGACGAGCATTCGATCAGGATGTCGGGAATCTTGTTGAATTGCCCGACTTGATATTGAGAAGAGTTTTCGATAATGAGACTAAAATGCGGGGTTTATAATTGTTAGGCATGTGATGTCTAAGGAATTCATTTGATTAGGCATGCGATGTCTAAAGCGGTTGCGGATTCCAACTGTTGTACTTTTACACTTTCTTTTCTGTGACCGTAAGTGTAATATGTGATATCGCCGGTTTCGTTGCTATATGTCAACGACAATTGGGATGCGCATATTTACTTACGTTGATGACATGTGATGTTATGTGTTGCTGGATATGTTATATTGGATCGTCGTGTTTGAATAGCCGGGGTTTTTTATGTGAGATGAGTGTTTTTCTTTTTCATTCATGTAAAAAATTGTATGTAATATTCTTTTATTGGGGCACTTCCAGGATCCGGAAGGTGTCACCGTTTGTATATTATTTACTTTTCTGCACTAGGATAGACCCAAGGAGGGGAGCACAAGTAACCGGGTTCTGGAGTCCAGTGGGAGACCAACTCGAGGAGTCGAGTCCGGGTCTCCTAACTCTAGAATTGGTAGGGTTGCTTGCCGCTCTCGTAGGGGTCTAGGGGTGTGGGTTTGGCTATTCATCGTGACCGTGGAATCCGTGTTTTATACTGGCTCGTATTGAAAACACGGACGTCCTAGTATATCCAATATTTCATATGTTTCTTCTGCTGCGATATCTGTGATGTGATCATGTGATGTTCTGTGATGGATACTGTATATAGTATATATGATATATTATATAGACGTTAATTATGTTTTACACCCGCGCTAGCCCTGCCCCGCTCTGTCGTTAGTTACCTAACTTAACGGTGCACGAGGGGACATCGTGGCGAATGTGGATGGCATAAGTGTACGTCGTATTTATCTGTGATGTTTAGGTACTTAAATGATGGGACTTCATTAATGTGATTAATGAAAGAAAAAGAAACCTAAGATGTTGTAGAATCGAATTTCAAAATAAAAAGGGTAGCTACAGTTCTTGCTTTGCACAGCGGTATATGTGATATATCCTGCACCTTATTCGATGAGGAAAGGACCGAGATCCCTTCACCGGGAGTGACTTCTCTAGCAATAACTGGCAGATGCTACACACTCGGTTTGTCTTTTGATTGCTTTTAAGAGTTTTTGCTTTGCACAGAGATATATATGATATATCCCGCACCTCATTCGACGAGGAAAGGACCGACGATCCCTTCACCGGGAGTGACTCCTTTAGCAAAACTAGAAAAGCCTCCAAAGCACTCCATTTTAAAATCATTTGATTCTACAACGATATCAAGTTCATTACGCAATAGGTTTTCAGAATAACCTGTCGTAGCCCTCCGTCATTTCAGATAAGTAGTAGTTAGTATTCGTGCTGCGTTTGTTGGCCTTTGTCAAGGCGCAGTGTGCGGTAGCTAACTGGTGCTTATCTGCTTATGCATATGATGCAGATTGGGTTAGGGTAGTCGTGCGAGCTTGTTGGCCTTTGTCAAGGGCCGTGCGGGTGGGTTTAATTCAATCAGGAAATGACGGGTTGAACTTGACTAGCATCCTATGGTTTGTAGATGTAACATCTACGGGGCACTATCGTTGGATGGCGCAAGTCGCCCGATAGTTTTAGTACCTTAAAAAGATTCTTAGTAATGTTAGTAATTAGGGGTGTAATACTTGTATGATTAATTGCTACATTCATGCCCTATATTGACATACATATACGAAACCATTTAATACGACACTTGCACCATTGCCAGGGTTTTTATATGCAGCACGAGCACTATTCATGCTTACACACACACCCTGGTAATTGCCATGCCACCACACTAGATAACCTTTAAATTGACACCTTTTACTTTAATTGATACTTAAACTTGCGCTATTGCTTTAATTCCTTAAAATGAAATCATAGGATTGCTATTCATGCGCATGTACTTCATCATATTATTTGTTCATGCCTAATCTATTAATCACACATCGCAACTTGATTATTGATACCATATGCATCCATTATCATTGACATATGCACTCATGAGGATTTCTTGAGATTTTATGATATTTCTGGATTTCGGGGGAAAGCCGCAAAATTTCTAAACTTATTATATTTTTAAAATATGTAAATTGAGGTTTTCTAGTGATGTAAATGTCGTCCACCATGAGTTTGCTGTGGTTTTCGAGATCCGTGTCGAGGAGTGGAGGAACCGTCACGGGTATATGGTGGACCCGGTATGGTACCCCGGGGTAAGATGAATGTGGTGTTGACGTTGAGCCTGGCAGGGGACGGATTACCTACCGGTGACTGTTTGGCACGGCGGATATCCAGAGGATACCGACCGTGGCCGCGAGATGATGAGATTTTGATATTGAGCTGGGTCAGCCGGATGGCTGAGGCCAGAGATACTATGACATGGATATATGAGATTTGTGATAGTTTTGAGGTGTCGTTGCTGGACACAGGTTCTTGTTGATTTTGTTGGTATTGTGCTGGTATTTCAAAAGAGATTCTTAAAGGGAAAAACATGATTTCTTATACTTACACATTCAGATCATGAGTTGATTCGCATTGCATTCATACCTGCTAGTATATTCATATTGCGTACATACTTGCCATTATGACCTGCCTTACCTGTATTTAGATGCTAGGATGCTTGTGTGCATGCATACGATAGCCTGTGTAGATGTTATTTATTACTCACGAGTTGGCAACTCACTCCCGTTGTGCCATAGCCTTTTGCAAGTCCGCTCCGTCCGTGCAGTAGCGGCGGGCGCTCTTGTTTCTTTTGCCTGGACTCGAGGTTTTGCTCTTAGGTGGGTTATATCATTATTTTTGTACCACCTTGTATATTCTTGTATCTAGTGTACTCCATCTACTATTTCTATCAGTATTGTTGTATATTGACCTAGAGATGAGACTGTGAGATTGTGGACTTTTTATGCTGTATTTTGGGGTCGAGCTCACTAGAGTCGACATGTTGTTTTTCTCATGCTTCTTTATGATTATTTTGCATGATGTTGTTTTATATTGCGTGGGATTTGTGACCGCCTTGTGGCGAAGAGCTAGCTCCCGTTTGGGGATGCCTTATTTGTTGGATTCATATATATATTCTTGTTGTACCCATTTTGGGGGCCAGTATTTACAAAGGAGACTCTGCCGAAATTTTCGGAAAAATTTGTATTATTTTTAAAAAGGTTTTTATATGACTTATTTGATAAACTCGTTTTCAATTGATTGGGTTCTCTTCACACTTTTGCTTACTTGGTTTTGGTTTTCTGGGCTTTGGCTTACTTATTTTACGGAAGCCTTGAGACGGTTCGTAAACTTAAATGCCAGTCACGTCCGTACCCTGCGGGTCGTGACAAGTTTCCAAGAAGTGGGCATGCTGAGAAACAAAAACCTTTTGTTCCTCTGCAGAATAGAAAAAATACCCCCTGGAGTTCTTTGGGTATCCCACAAACTTACACAGTACTGAACGTGCCTCGAGCTTGTCCGCATGCTGCTTCTTTACAAAAGCTGGACATCCCCATGTCTTAAGATACTAAAGACAGGGTTTCTTCCCACTCCACATCTGATATGGGGTGGTAGGAACAGTCTTGTTGTGAACCTTGTTCAAGAGATATGCAGCTGTTTCTAGTGCATAACCCCAGAAAGATCGCGGTAACTCAGCCTTACTCATCATGGAACGAACCACATCCAATAGGGTTCGATTCCGCCTTTCAGATACACCGTTGTGTTCTGGTGTGTATGGAGGAGTAAGCTGAGAGAGAATTCCATTCTCTTTTAAGTAGTCCAAAAACGCGGCACTCAAGTATTCACCACCTCAATCAGATCTCAGTGTCTTTATACTCTTGCCTGTTTGTTTTTCAACTTCATTCTTGTATTCCTGAAATTTCTCAAAGGCCTCGGATTCATGCTTCATTAGGAAGACATGTCCATACCTAGAGAAATCATCTATAAAAGTAATGAAGTATGAATAACCACTTCGTGCATGTGTAGACATTGGACCACACACGTCACTGTGTATGAGTCCCAAGAGCTCGCTCGCTCTTTCTCCGTGTCCACTGAACGGAGTTTTTGTCATCTTTCCCATGAGACAAGATTCACAAGTGGCATAAGACTGATACTTGAACGGATTCAAGTATCCCTCTTTATGTAACTTAGTCAACCGTGTCTCATTAATTTGACCCAGTCTACAATGCCATAAGAAAGCCTGATTTGTTTCCAGAGACATTCTCTTAAGTGTGTTCTTGACACTGAAAATCTGAGCTTGATTTAATACGTATATCCCGTTTTCTAATGTACCTGACCCAATCAGAACTTGATTTAGGTGGATATGGACCACATCCCTTACAAAAGTAAAATCATATCTTTCCTTAGAAAGTTAGGATACAGATATGATATTACAAGTCGCACCTGGTACATACAAACAGTTACGCAGAATCAATATCTGCCCAGTTGTCAGTCCAAGATGATATTCCCCTACGGATTCAGCGTCCATGCTTATTCCGTTAGCAACCCTGAGAGTCATATCACCTTTCCTGATAACCCTACGGTTTCTCAGAGCCTGTACCGAATTACCGATGTGAGATCCTGATCCGGTATCCAATACCCAGGAAGTGTTAGTTATATGTATGCCCTAGAGGCCATTACTATACATAGGATGTATATTGTAGTGGATGCTTGGACATATATAGGGAGGACTTTCTTGCTCGACATGATAGTATGCTATCTGGTTGCTCTTTACCTTAACGTGTACACTGATTGTCTCTCTGTTACATGTTGGTAAAGCCCTTAGGATGTGTACTTGATTACCTGGACTATGATGCGGATCATACTAGTGGGGACATGGTAGTCCATAAGTACATCCTTCAAGGTCCTTAGTCGTAGGTGTATCGAGACGGGGCATCGATATACCAGAGTAGACTAGCGTATACCTTCTCGACCCATACAGATGGGCGATGGATGATCCCATGTCCATTTGTGTTTGACATCAGAGATGATATACGGGTGCTCAGTGGAGACTGGGTACACTGGACGGACTCGCCGAGAACTCCCAGACGGTATTATACCTTACGTCAGATGGCAGTTCTCTGGTGACACTGGTACAGGTTAGTCTGTAGACCCGAGATCGTCATAGAGTCTTGTGTGATTCCTACTGTGCTTTGATTTCCACCTTACCACGTCCAAGAGGGCATGCAAAATGGTGGTTTTTGGGTACAGTCCCGAATCACATGGAGGCAATGAGCGATAAGAGGGGATTCGTCTCTCCCGGTATAGGGAGTTGATGTTGCGCTTTGTTCGATTGGCTATAACCGGAAATCCCTGGCCAGGGTTGCTGAGATTTACTGGTAAGTGTTACCAGTAGTTTCTCGAACTGTTATAGACCTCATATCGACACGACTTATCGAGCTATTGGGGTCTGACGTTTACCACCCCTAGGCGAGATATGCAACATATCAGACGATGAGACCGGACTGTACGGTAAGTATTACTGGTTGGATTCACAGGAGTATGAGCGGGCTTGCTCGTCGATATTCTGATCGCTCAATACCCGGGTGGCCGTTACGTTTAGCAGACAGCTTGCGGCTTGTGAGTGTTTGATATGATCATCATCTGCTGCCGGCGTATTGACGAGTCTTTAGAGTCCTACACAGAGGTTTCCTGGCTCAAGCGAAACGAAATAGGAGCGCATATGAGATATGTGCAGGACCGAGAATAATGCGTGTATGTGATACCGTATTCTATTCTCGCGATGAATGTATCGATTGGTTGTATGTGATATAACCTAGTTATCGAATCAAGGATTGATTCGATAAGCCGATACATTGGATATTAGTCGGTTATATGCGATATGACCGGATCGTTAAATCAAGTGTTGATTTAATGATTTAATGTATAATTATATATTTGATATATTACTTTGAATTAACTAGTATTGGTTCACTTAAGATGGATTTTCTCACTTGATGTACACAAGTTGTATATGTGATATACTTTTGTGCACTTATTTGTATCATGTTTGATGATACATGCTAACTTGGGTTTGTGTAAAGAATTAAACCATGGTTATGTTAATGGTTAGGGTTTTGATTTACTTATCTATTCATTTATTTATTTATTCATTTTTGCAAGATAAATAGAATGGTGGCTTATTTTGTTTCTTTCATGAAGCTTCATGAAGTGTTGAAAGCTTGACCATTTTGTTTGTTTGCTTAACCCTAACCATTCCACCTAACCATAGTTCATTCTCTACACCTAACCATGGTTGGTATATGATAAGTATTCATTTTATTTTCTATTTTAGAGGATACTCATCATATTCTTTCTTCTTCTTCTTCATCTTCAACAAGAAGAAAAGCTTGCCTCCATCAATGGCAACTTGAGAAAAAGAGTGAGAAATCCAATTCTAAAGTGAACCCACTTCCTATTTCTTCATCCTCTACCTCTTGCCAAGTAGTATAGGGTGTTTTATTCATAAGTTTCATGACTTGGTGCAGTTGGAGTTTGATCTTGAGTTGCCTCGACGTAGATCATCTTCGGCATCGAAGTCGACGACCTAGCCCGCCCATTTCTCCGATGAAGCCAATGCTAGAGTCCGGGATCTGATATGGACAGCGGAGGGACGTCATCAGGGAGCCTAGGAGGTGGAGGACCGGATCTACAAAGGTTGTAGTCACTTTCCTTTAGCAATAAAGTAGTTTACTTGCTTGCATCGCCTCATTATCTAGTTAACGATCCGTATTAGGGTTTGTAGGCACTTGTAAAATTTGAAATTGGCATGGTTGATGCCTTGTGAGACCTCATTAGCGTGCCTAGGAATCCTACAGTGGTATCAGAGCCTGGCTAGTGCTTTAGGCGATGTGTAGACGAAGCTAGAAGTCCGATCGAACCCGATATTCCCCGATTTCAACCCGCTCTGTACAATTTTTCAAACAGTGGATTTTTGTGAATTAAAAATTCTCAAAAAATTAAGAAGGAAAAACTAAGAATTACTGTGAAGTACGGTCCCCTAAGTCAACAATTTGACCGTGGAACCGCGGCGAAACCATGGGTTTTGCGGCGGTTCCGCGGCCAAAATTTGGACTTAATCCCTGAAATTTCATATATTTATTCTTAGGTCCTTTCTTGGCAATTTTTTATGGGAATATTTTAATTCCACTCAAGTGTTGAGTATTCTATGGTTTTATTGGTGATTCGTTAATTTGATCGGATAATTAAACTTCATTTAAGTTTTTCCAGATATTTTAGAAACTGTTAAAAAGTTCGACCGGATATAAATACCCCATTTTCCCCTGCCGGGAAATTTCCAAGTGTTGGATCTTTTCGTAGTTTAAGAACGTTCAAAGTAGTGCAAGTAACACGATGGTCCCTCTAGAAGACAACAAACCTTAACTCGATTATGTGACCGTCTTGAACTGCCCTTTGAACCTTAGGGTTTGGGGCAGTACGGTGTGCCACATGTGAGGCGTTGGCTTGACCCTTCTACGGCTGGACCGTTGGTACTGAGGCATGAACTGGATGTTGTTAAACTTATTTCATGTGTTGATATGTTTCGGGAAAACTTGGGTGTTTGAATGTTCGATCGGAAGGTTTAACATTTTCTATTTTATCTGGAATGTGATACAATAATTGGAATTCACAAGTGGTTATGAGATAACTGAATGAATGTTATAAATCTAGCAGTTTAGTCTCAATTGATCGGTTGCCACAGGATTTTGATGTGATCAAAAGTCCATCGCAATCACGTGGCGTACGCGGATACTCGCCGGGTAAACTTAATAGACAGCTACACCCCATAGCCCTGACCAAGTGAATGTAGGAAAACCCCGTCGTCGAAAGCATCCGTTCGGGTGCTCGCGGCAGCGGTGTTCCGCCTTGGTGCACTTCATCGATGGCGTCGGGGGTGCAGCTGCCTACTAAAGTTTGCGACGAGCATTCGATCAGAATGTCGGGAATCCTGTTGAATTACCCGACTTGATATTGAAAAGTGTTTTCGATAATGAGACTAAAATGCGGGGTTTATAATTGTTAGGCATGCGATGTCTAACGAATTCATTTGATTAGGCATGCGATGTCTATACAGGTTGCGGATTCCAACTGTTGTAGTTTTACACTTTCTTTTCTGTGACCGTAAGTGTAATATGTGTTATCGCCGTTTTCGTTGCTATATGTCAACGACAATTGGGATGCGCATATTTACTTACGTTGATGACATGTGATGTTATGTGTTGCTGGATATGTTATATTGGATCGTCGTGTTTGAATAGCCGGGGGGTTTTTATGTGAGATGAGTGTTTTTCATTTTCATTCATGTAAAAACTTGTATGTAATATTCTTTTATTTGGGACACTTCTAGGTTGCGGAAGATGTCACCCTTTGTATATTATTTACTTTTCCACACTAGGATAGACCCAAGGAGGGGAGCACAAGTAACCAGGTTTTAGGGTCCAGTGGGAGACCAACTCGAGGAGTCGAGTCCGGGTATCCTAACCGTAGAATTGGTAGGGTTGCTTTCCGCTCTCGTAGGGGTCTGGGGGTGTGGGTTTGGCTATTTATCGCGACCGTGGAATCCGTGTTTTATACTGGCTCGTATTGAAAACACGGACATCCTAGTATATCCAATGTTTCATATGGTTCTTCTGCTGCGATATCTGTGATGTGATCATGTAATGTTCTGTGATAAATACTGTATATAGTATATATGATATATTATATAGACGTTACTTATGTTTTACACCCGCGCTAGCCCTGCCCCGCTCTGCCGTTAGTTACCTAACCTAACGGTGCACGAGGGGACATCGAGGCGAATGCGGATGGCATAAGTGTACGTCGTATTTATCTGTGATGTTTAGGTAACTTAAATGATGGGACTTCATTAATGAGATTAATGAAATAAAAGAAACCTAAGATGTTATAGAATCGAATTTCAAAAATAAAACAGGTAGCTACAGTTCTTGCTTTGCACTGCGGTATATATGATATATCCTGCACCTTATTCGATGAGGAAAGGGCCGACGATCCCTTCACCGGGAGTGACCCCTTTAGCAATAACTTGCAGATGCTACACACTCGGTTTGTCTTTTGATAGCTTCTATAGTTTCTGCTTTGCACAGTGATATATATGATATATCCCGCACCTCATTCGACGAGGAAAGGGCCGACGATCCCTTCACCGGGAGTGACCCCTTTAGCAAAACTAGAAAAGCCTAAAAAACACACCATTTTAAAAATCATTTGATTCTACAACGATATCAAGTTCATTACGCAATAGGTTTTCAGAAAAACCTGACGTAGCCCTCCGTCATTTCAGATAAGTAGTAGTTAGTATTCGTGCTACGTTTGTTGGCCTGCGTCAAGGCGCAGTGTGCGGTAGCTAACTAGTATTTATCTGCTTATGCATATGATGCAGATTGGATTAGGGTAGTCGTGCGACTTTTGTAAGTCCACGTTGCCCACCCCGGTACTTGCGGGGAGGCGGAAAACGGAATAAAAATCGAATTTTTATGAGCTTAGGCAACATGGACTATACTATAAAGGATCTTTGCTAAACAAAAACAACCTAAAGCTAACTAGAAACTAGCTAAGTGCTAGAAAGGTTATACCTTGGGCTTTATGTCCTTCTCTCCTTGCTCCTTGGAGTGGTGGAAGGAGGTCACCTTAGTCGTCTTCTCACGTTGAAGAAAGATCCACCCGAAAACCTCGACCTTTGGCTTCAACTCCAAGCTAGAAGTAACTAGGGTGCAAGAAGTGCTAATCCTTGAACCCTAGATGAGAGTAGAGATTATCAAGAAAGGGTTTTTCTCAAGCTCAAGTGTTTCTCAACACATGAGAGGGGAGAGCTTGAGGGAGAGGAAGAACAAAAGAGAAAGCAAATGATAGAATGAGAATAAAATAAACCATTCTCATATATATGTGTGAATTATTGTAATTAGATAATTAGCTAGATAATTGTCATGGTTAATCAAGACATGACCATTATCATTTCATTTTCAATGCAAATTGCAAGGATCAAAGAGCATCTTCCAAATGAAATGATGATGGTCAAAGTGTCAACAAGGTCAACAAGTCAAGGTGGGTCAAATGGTCAACAACCATAACCATGCACAATTATTAAACTAATATCAATTAACCATAATACGCACATAAGCATTAGGGTTAATGAAATGACAATAGTCATTAACCCTAATCAAAGTCCTCTCCCTCTGTCTCAAGCAGCTGTGCATACGCACCCGTATACGCGATCCGAGGAACACGAATACAATGAGAAAAACCAATCCCAAATCATATACTAGGATCCGGCTTAAACCAAAGCCCGCTAGTATAAGCTGTCCGGACAGCAAACGAGCACAAGTGCGCGGATGTGAACGAACCCTGTCGCAAAACCATGCGACCTCTACTCATTTTGCCTAAAGGCGAATAGCTCTCTGTGTGGGACTCTAAAGACTCGACACTTCGCTGGCAGTGGGTTTAACCACAGACCGCAAGCGGCACTAGCTGTACGTAACGGTCCCCAGGTAGATGTCGACAAGAAAACTGACGAGGTGAACCCCATCTGAACTCCTACTGAGCCTGTATGTGACAATCTCCGTACAGTCCGGTCTATTCGTCTGATACATCGCATGGCGGGCCTAGGGGGCGGTGAACGTCAGTCCCCTAATAGCGGTACAAGTCGTGTCGGAGTGTAGCCCAGAAAACCCTGAGATAACACTGGAAACCTACCGGTATATCTCGCTTGCCCTGGCCAGGGACTACTCGTGTAATGGCTCTCCTGGACACAGCGCGATGTCAACCCCCAATACCGGGAGAGACGAATCCTGTCTAACCGTCACTGCCTCCAAGTGCTTCGGGACTGCACCCAAAAACTACCTGTTTGCACGACTCCTTTGAGCCGTGGTAGGGTAGTAATCAAAGTGCAGTGGGAACACACTCGAGGCGAAGTGACAGTGTCAAGTCAGCGGACTAAGCTGTACTCATGTCACCTGGGAACTGATAACTGACGATAGGTATAATACAAACCAACAGTTCCCGACGAGTCCTGTCCAGTGTACTCGTAACCTAACGAGCACCCACATACTATCTCAAGTACGACGTACTGACGGCTGTGGGACAGACCATCTCCCACGCTGGGATGAGAAGCGCATACGCTAGTCTACTCCGGAGTATCGATGCCCTGTCTCGATAGTCCATCGACTAGGGACCTGTATAAGGATGTGCTTATAGATCACCCAGCTCCCACGAGTGTGAGCGCCATCACAACGCTGGTAATCAAGCAAAGATCCTAAGGGCTCTACTAATATGTATATCAGCGATATGCTAAAAGAAACACATGCACTTATTAAAGCAGAGACAAACCAAGTAGCATACTACCATTTCGAACAAGATTGTATATACAACTGTGAATATCTCAAGCTTCCATCAAGTAATATACAAACTAGTATGATACAGTAATGGCCTCTAGGGCATATACACTAACAATCTCCCACTTGCACTAAGGCCATGTATTGGCGTATCGATGACCTATCAACTCGATCAGCCGCTCGAACTGAGTCTGGGGCATGGCCTTGGTGAATGGATCTGCTGTGTTATCTTCTGAAGCAACCCTCCGAACCTCGATCTCTTGGCGATCCACGATCTCCCTGATCAGGTGATACCGCCTTAAGATGTGTCTGGATTTCTGATGGGACCTGGGTTCCTTCGCTAAAGCTATAGCCCCGTTGTTGTCGCAATACAGAGGTATTGGGTCAACAATGGACGGAACCACCTGAAGTTCTCTCAAGAACTTCCTCATCCAGACAGCTTCTTTTGCGGCATCATATGCAGCGATGTATTCCGCTTCCATAGTCGAGTCAGCAACGGTTTCATGTTTGGAGCTCTTCCAACACACCGCCCCTCCATTGAGGGTGAAGACAAAACCCGACATGGACTTGGAATCATGCTTGTCACTCTGGAAGCTGGAGTCAGCAAAGGCCTCAATCTGGAGGTCTTTTCCGGCATACACCAAGAAAATCTCCTTAGTCCTTCTCAGGTACTTGAGAATGTTCTTTACTGCTATCCAATGTTTCTCCCCAGGGTTTGACTGATACCTGCTTACCACACTCAGTGCATAAGCCACATCCAGTCTGGTACACAACATCGCATACATTATAGAGCCTACCGCAGAAGCCTAGGGTATAATTGACATGTGATCCCTCTCCAAATCAGTCTTGGGAGACATCTCTTTGGAGAGGGTGATCCCGTGACAAGCCGGTAGATTACCGCGCTTGGAATCTTCCATACTGAATTTCTTCAATATGGTGTCGATGTACCTGGACTGCGAAAGTCCTAATATCCTCTTGGATCTGTCACGGTAGATCTGGATACCCAGAATGTATGAGGCATCACCCAGGTCTTTCATGGAGAAACTGTGTGACAAGAACCCCTTGACAGATTGTAGCATAGGAATGTCATTTCCTATTAAGAGAATGTCATCCACGTATAAAACGAGGAATATTACAGTTCTCGCTACAAATCTACAATAGATGCATGGTTCATCTGGATTTTTGATAAAGCCAAATTCCTTGACCGTCTCATCAAAACAGATGTTCCAACTCCGCGATACCTGCTTTAGTCCATAAATGGACTTAAGCAACTTGCACACCTTTCCGCTCCTCCCACTCTGAATGAAACCCTTTGGCTGGTCCATATAGACACACTCCTCTAAATGTCCGTTTAGAAAAGCTGTCTTTACGTCCATTTGCCAAATCTCATAATCGTGGAAGGCAGCAATGGCAAGAAGGATCCGAATGAATTTCAGCATAGCTACTGGAGAAAAGGTTTCGTCATAGTCCAAACCAGGTCGCTGACGGAAACCCTTTGCTACCAGTCTAGCTTTATAGGTCTCAACCTGTCCATCTACACCAATCTTCCTTTTGAAGATCCACTTGCATCCTACGGGTTTTACCCCATCTGGAGCAATGCCCAACGCCCATACTTTGCTGGTGTACATGGACGCCATTTCGGTCCGCATTGCATCCAGCCATTTTACCGAGTCGACGCTCTGAATAGCTTGCTGGAAGCTAATAGACTCATCAAAGTCTATGATGCAATCCTCTCTATCCCCGTCAATGAGAAAACCGTAGTATCTCTCGGGCGGATGAGACTGCCTACTCCTCCTGCGGAGTGGCGTGGGGATGTCCTGATCTTTTGAACCCTCTGGCTCCACTAAGCTTTCAGTAATAGCTCGTGGTTCTGGAATTTCTTCCAATTCTATTGCGCTCCCACTTGATTCTTTTTCTATGAACTGGTGTTCTAGAAAGTGGGCATGGCGAGAAACAAACACCTTTTGTTCCTCTTCGCAATAGAAGAAATATCCCTTGGAGTTCTTTGGATATCCCACAAACTTGCACTGTACTGAGCGTGCCTCGAGCTTGTCCGCATGCTGCTTTTTTTCAAAAGCTGGACATCCCCATGTCTTAATGTGATTAAGATAGGGTCTCTTCCCACACCACATCTGATATGGTGTAGTAGGCACAGTCTTAGTTAGAACTCGGTTCAAAAGGTATGCAGCTGATTCTAGCGCATATCCCCAAAACGATCACGGCAACTCAGTGTTACTCATCATGGACCGTACCATATCCAATAGGGTTCGGTTCCGTCTCTCCGATACACCGTTAAGTTGCGGAGTGTATGGAGGAGTAAGCTGAGAGAGAATTCCATTCTCTTTTAACTAACCCAGGAACTCGGCACTCAAGTATTCACCACCTCGATCAGATCTCAGTGCCTTGATACTTTTGCCTGTTTGTTTTTCTACTTCATTCTTATATTCCTGGAATTTTTCAAAAGCCTCGGATTTATGTTTCATTAAGAAGACATAACCGTACTTTGAAAAGTCATCCGTAAAAGTAATGAAGTAAGAATAACCACTTCGTGCATGTGTAGACATTGGACCGCACACGTCGCTGTGTACGAGTCCCAAGAGCTCGCTCGCTCTTACTCCGTGTCCAGTGAACGGAGTCTTTGTCATCTTTCCCTTGAGACAGGATTGACAAGTTGCATACGATTGATATTCGAACGGATCCAAATATCCTTCTGTATGTAACTTAGTCAACCTTCTCTCATTGATGTGACCCAGTCTACAATGCCATAAGAAAGTTTTATTGATTTCTGGAGACTTTCTTTTGTGTGTATTCTGGACATTGAAAATCTGTGGCTGGTTTAATACGTATATACCGTTGTTCAATATACCTGACCCAATCAAAACTTGATTAAGGTGAATGTTCACTACATTACTTACAAATGCAAATTCATAACCTTCTTTAGATAATAAAGATACAGAAATGATATTACAGGTTGCATTTGGTACATAATAACAACTACGCAAAACCAAAAAGTGTCCATCCGACAATCCCAGGTGATAGTCCCCCACGGCCTCAGCATCCATGCTAGCACCGTTTGCAACTCTGAGGGTCATATCACCTGCCTTCAAAACTCTACGCTTTCTCAACGCCTGCAAAGAATTACAGATATGAGATCCTGATCCGGTATCCAATACCCAGGATGTAGAGTTTATTGATGGACAGTTTTCAATAACATACACACCTGATGCTGAAGCTGCAACTCACTTCAAATCCTGTGTTCTGGCCTTCCAAGCCTTGCAATCCTGTTTCCAGTGACCACTTTTGTGACAATAGAAGCATTCTTCCTTCCCCACCAGCTTTCCCGCTATCTTTGTTTCTTTTCCTTTTCCCTTCGTATCCACTTTACCGACACCGCCTCTTGGTTTGGCGGGGGCTTTCTTCTTCTTGCCCTTGGCTTTCGCCCTGGACCGAGAAGAGGAAGATCCTCCTACAAACAAAGTGGATGTCTCCTTACCCTTCTGTAGGGTGCCCTCAGCATTCCTCAACATGTTCAGAAGTTCGGAAAGTTCAACCTCCTTTCCTTGCATGTTGAAGTTAAGAATAAACTGGGCGTAAGTGGAAGGAAGGGACTGGAGAATCAAATCAGTATAGAGTTCATTCTCCAACGTGGTCCCAAGGTCCGCGAGCTCCTCTATGTAGCCAATCATCTTAAGCACGTGTTCCGCTACCGATGATCCGACGGCCAACCTTGCCGAAAACAACTTCTTCGACACTTCGTATCTTGCGATACGAGACTGCTCTCCATACAGTTCTTTTGTATAAAGAAATATGGACTCTAGGTCTATATTCTCGTGCCTCCTCTGATGTTCGTTGTCCATCGAGGCTAATACGAGGCATCTGGCCTTCGCGCAATCTATTTCCCAGGTCTTGTAGATTTCCCTATCTACGACACTGGTTTTGGGACCTGGGACAGGGGGAGCTTTGGTGGTAAGGACATACCCCAACTTGTCGTAAGTGATCGCCATCTTGACATTCCTGAGCCAATCTTTATAGTTTGGCCCTGTCAATATGTTTTTATCTAGTAATAACTTAAGTCCAGTCATGTTGAATGGTCGCTGCAATTAGGAGAGAGAAAAGAAACACTTTAGCATGATGCTCTTGCAAGTTTAGAGTGGTTTTTAATTTGTCTAAACTGGATGGCTCCCACTGTCTCTCGAATCCCTTCTCAAACTGTAAAGAAAGGATTAGTCAGGATCAATCTCACCGTACAATACTTGCTTAACCGTTCAGCCAGGCCAGTGTCGGTACTTCGAGGGAGGTTTTCCAACGCTTTCGTGAAGTTCCTTAATTAAGTAACCTCTTTTCCCTGGGGGCGTAGCCCCGCTAACACCTTTCTAGACAACTACTAAGTTTATAGCATTGATCGTTAAGTGAGAGTTTTCCCGAGGAGTAGCATATACTCACAGTAGGATCGGGATCCAAATATCATCGCGTGATAAAACCGAAGGAATCGTACCAGAATTATCACACTCCAAATGGTATGCAGCGCTAGCAAGTTTCAGTACTTATGAAACTCCCGATGTGGAATTTTGCCCCATGCTCTTATGACCTTGACTTTGGCCAAAATATCATAAGTCACATGTCAAGTTCTACCCGTCATTCTCCTGGTTAATTTGGACCCACCCGTACCTACCCTTGACTTTGGCCAAAATGGCAGCACGACTGTCCTAAACCAACGCATCTATCTATGCTGCATATGAATACCCAATAGCTACCAATCACTATGCCTTGACTTTGGCCAAAATACATAGCTTGAATACTTTTGACCATTCATGTGGAATGACGGAGGGCTACGAATGGTTTTGGCGAAACCGTGAACGTAGTGAACTTGATATAATCGATGGAACGAGATAGCTTTTAAAAGGAGTGGTTCAAGCTCCGCGTTTAAAAATTTAGTTTTGAAAAGAACCGAGTGGTTTTCAAAGTGTTCCAATCGACTTATACTTGGTTTATTTTCTTGCATTTGTTCTTTTAATGCGTCCCATCATTTAATCCTACCATTGCAGAAAACAACCAAAATATGACGTACGCTTATGCCATTCGCATTCGCCACGGGGCCCCGTCATCACCCGTTAGGTTACTTAACTAACGACAGAGCGGGGGCTGGGCTAGCGCGGCTGTAAAACATAAGCAACGCCTAAATAGTTATCATATATAAATATATAGCAATGATTGACATTACAGATCATAGATGAATACATTGGATATACTAGGAATCCGCAATCCGTTCGAGCCTGCAACGAAAAGCGGATTACACGGTCGCGGTGAATAGCCAATACCCCACCCAAGACCCCTACGGGTGCGGCAAACTACCCGCCAAGTACCCGAAGCGAAGCAACCTCCCTCACCACCGTGAGTAGGCCACTCGGCACTTCGAGATACCCGGTAGTTTGTGCACCCCCTCCATGGGTCTATCCTAGGAGCAAAAAACAATAAAAAGAATTATACAATGACGGCTACAACCCCGACCCGGTTGTGCGGCCAAACAAATAATATTATTACATCAATTTACATATTACAATGAATGAAAGAAAAAGCAACATTCATCTCACATCCACCCCGGCTATTCATCCGCGACAATCCAACCCATTCATATACACATACCATCATCAATCACAGATCACAGATATGTATAACCCCGACTAATCGACATATAGTGATTAGCCGACGTTCAATACATATAAACATCACAGATATAACCTTTTAGTCAAAATGTATTGAAGTTCAGAAAAAATACGGATTTATAGGCCCCCAAAAACAAATTTCTATTCTGGAAAATCTGGGCACATATAAACCATCTTAAAAATCCTAAAACCAAGCCAGAAATACACTGCACTAAACTCGACCCAGAGAAGAGCCAAGATGGCCGCGGTTGCGCGGCAATAGCTTGCTATTGCCGCGGAACCGCGGCTCTTTGGTCGAATCTTTGGATCGTTTTTGGTGGCTTTCTTTAAAAAACCCTGAGATGATTTTTGGAGTATGATTTATTTTTTTTTGAACAGAAAAAAATTTAACAGAAACTTAGGGTTTTGAAAACTCGGTTTTTAGATTTTTCCGATTCGAACTTCGATACACTCTACTACCTAACTAGTTTATGTTTAGTTAGGCTCTGATACCACTGTAAGTCCACGTTGCCCACCCCGGTACTTGCGGGGAGGCGGAAAACGGAATAAAAATCGAATTTTTATGAGCTTAGGCAACATGGACTATACTATGAAGGATCTTTGCTAAACAAAAACAAGCTAAAGCTAACTAGAAACTAGCTAAGGGCTAGAAAGGTTATACCTTGGGCTTTATGTCCTTCTCTCCTTGCTCCTTAGAGTGGTGGAAGGAGGTCACCTTAGTCGTCTTCTCACATCGAAGAAAGATCCACCCGAATGCCTCGACCTTTGGCTTCAACTCCAAGCTAGAAGTAACTAGGGTGCAAGAAGTGCTAATCCTTGAACCCTAGATGAGAGTAGAGATTATCAAGAAAGGGTTTTTCTCAAGCTCAAGTGTTTCTCAACACATGAGAGGGGAGAGCTTGAGGGAGAGGAAGAACAAGAGAGAGAAAGCAAATGATAGAATGAGAATAAAATAAACCATTCTCATATATATGTGTGAATTATTGTAATTAGATAATTAGCTAGATAATTGTCATGGTTAATCAAGACATGACCATTATCATTTCATTTTTAATGCAAATTGCAAGGATCAAAGAGCATCTTTCAAATGAAATGATGATGGTCAAAGTGTCAACAAGGTCAACAAGTCAAGGTGGGTCAAATGGTCAACAACCATAACCATGCACAATTATTAAACTAATATCAATTAACCATAATACGCACATAAGCATTAGGGTTAATGAAATGACAATAGTCATTAACCCTAATCAAAGTCCTCTCCCTCTGTCTCAAGCAACTGTGCATACGCACCCGTATTCGCGATCCGAGGAACACGAATACAATGAGAAAAACCAATCCCAAATCATATACTAGGATCCGGCTTAAACCAAAGCCCGCTAGTATAAGCTGTCCGGACAGCAAACGAGCACAAGTGCGCGGATGTGAACGAACCCTGTCGCAAAACCATGCGACCTCTACTCATTTTGCCTAAAGGAGAATAGCTCTCTGTGTGGGACTCTAAAGACTCGACACTACGCTAGCAGTGGGTTTAACCACAGACCGCAAGCGGCACTAGCTGTACGTAACGGTCCCCAGGTAGATGTCGACAAGAAGACTGACGAGGTGAACCCCATCTGAACTCCTACTGAGCCTGTATGTGACAATCTCCGTACAGTCCGGTCTGTTCGTCTGATACATCGCATGGCGGGCCTAGGGGGGCGGTGAACGTCAGTCCCCTAATAGCGGTACAAGTCGTGTCGGAGTGTAGCCCAGAACACCCTGAGATAACACTGGAAACCTACCATTATATCTCGCTTGCCCTGGCCCGGGACTACTCGTGTAATGGCTCTCCTGGACACAGCGCGATGTCAACCCCCAATACCGGGAGAGACGAATCCTGTCTAACCGTCACTGCCTCTAAGTGCTTCGGGACTGCACCCAAAAACTACCTGTTTGCACGACTCCTTTGAGCCGTGGTAGGGTAGTAATCAAAGTGCAGTGGGAACACACTCGAGGCGAAGTGACAGTGTCAAGTCAGCGGACTAAGCTGTACTCATGTCACCTGGGAACTGATAACTGACGATAGGTATAATACCAACCAACAGTTCCCGACGAGTCCTGTCCAGTGTACTCGTAACCTAACGAGCACCCGCATACTATCTCAAGTACGACGTACTGACGGCTGTGGGACAGACCGTCTCCCACTCTGGGATGAGAAGCGCATACGCTAGTCTACTCCGGAGTATCGATGCCCTGTCTCGATAGTCTATCGACTAGGGACCTGTATAAGGATGTGCTTATATATCACCCAGCTCCCACGAGTGTGAGCGCCATCACAACGCTGGTAATCAAGCAAAGATCCTAAGGGCTCTACTAATATGTATATCAGCGATATGCTAAAAGAAACACATGCACATATTAAAGCAGAGACAAACCAAGTAGCATACTACCATTTCGAGCAAGATTGTATATACAACTGTGAATATCCCAAGCTTCCATCAAGTAATATACAAACTAGTATGATACAGTAATGGCCTCTAGGGCATATACACTAACAACTTTGTTGGCCTGCGTCAAGGGTCGTGCGGGTGGGTTTAATTCAATCAGGAAATGACGGGTTGAACTTGACTAGCGCACTATGGTTTGTTGGCCTGCGTCAAGATCATAGGACGCTAGGGGCAAAATTATCGGGAATTTCAAGTGTTGAAATTTGCAATGAGATTGCATACCTTCTATGAGATAGTTGGATCCCGATACCCACTGCGAGTAAGAGTTACTCCTGGGAGAGTTTTATACATTACAATTAGCCGATCAAGTAGGTGTCTAGAAAGGTGTCAATGGGGTTACGCCTCTGGGAAAACGAGGTTTACATTAATTAGGTTCGTGCGATAGCACGGGGGACCTCCCTCAAAGTACCGACACTGGCCTGGCTGAAAGATTGGCGAACTTGTAGCGTGTAATTAATTCCGGCTAGTCTTTCCTTTTAGGGTTTGAAGGAAGATTTGATAAAAACAGTGGGAGCCATCCTGATTAGATAAAATAATAACCAATCTATTCTTGTAATAGCGCACGCTGAGTGTTTTCTTCTCTCTTTCTCCAGGTAGCGACCATATCACGCCTTAATCAAGATAATAATACAGAATATTGACCGAACCCGCTTGTTATACTGAGCTGGGGAACGTTGGTCCCGCTCCAACTTGTAATTATTATAAGACAGAGCAGGAAATTGGGGAATACCAGATTTCCCGTGCCGCCCAAATGAAGAAAGTGCATATGATGCATCATCTTCGGGTGTGTTCGTTACGACGAACTGTTTCTCAGTATCCTCTACGTCCTGGGTATTTGATACCGGATCAGGATCCCAGATATGTAATCTGTTACATAGGGCTACAGAAAGGTAGAGAACTGAGAACGGGTGATAAGTTTCATGAGGCAGAAAACGGGGCAAGTGTTGCAGCCAAGTCTGTTGGTCACTGTCACCCTGTATTACCAATACATTGATTCTGAACAAATGTTATTAGATACCGAATCTGATATACAAAATCATATCAGTCTCTTTATTAGTAAAGAAATGATAAAATTTTGTATTGTTGGATAATGTTTTGAACATTTCCTATATCAAAAGTTGATCGGTTCAGGCACGTTATCTAAAAGCATTAATGTTCTAAATCAAACTACAGTTTTTAGTATACAGAACACACACAAGTGGAAGAGTTCAGAAATGAACGAATCTTTCTTAAGGTATTGTAGACTAGGTCATATCAATGCGACCAGACTAGCTGAAGTTACATATAGATGCATATTTAAATTAATTTGACTTCACATCTTATGAAACTTGCCAGTCATGTCACAAAGGTATAATGACCATAGCTCCGTTTACTGGAAACAGAGAAAGAGTTAATGAACTCTTGGGATGATACATGTTGATGTATGTAGGTCCCCTGTCTACACATGCCAAGACCAGTTCTTGGTACTTCATTACATTCTCTGATAATCTCTTAAGATTCAGACATATGTTCCTGTTGAAACACAAGTCCGAACCTTTTGAGATATTCACGGAATATAAGTTAGAAGTAGAGAACCAAAATGAGGGTATAAGTATTATGTCCTTTGATGTGATCAAGGAGGAGAATACTTGAGCATGGAATTCTTGGACTTTTCTAAAGGAGAATGAGATTCTCTCTCAGCATTACTCCTCCGAATACACCACAGCACGATGGTATATCGGGGCGGAGCAATAACACCCTATGTGATATGGTGTGCTCTATGATGAGTACTACTGAGTTTCATATTTTCTTTTGGGAGTTATGCACTTATGAAGTTGCATACCTATTGAACAGGGTTCTGATCAAATCAGTTGCCTACCACTTCATATGTGATATGGAAAGGGAAGAGCCCATATCTTAAGTTAGTTAAGATTTGGGGTTGTCCGGCCTATGTCTAAAAGCAAAATCCGGACAAGCTCGAGACAAGCTCAGTTATGTAGAACTGGAAAGGTTCCAGCTATACAAACTACAGCAGATGATTTGGTAAAACCAAAAGATTCAATAGTTACCAACGAACCTCAGCCTCTCCGCCGATCTAGTAGGGTTTCTCACCCACCTGAGAGATACTTCGGTTTCTTTATGACAGTGGGAGTGAGGATTGCATCATGAGATGATGACCCAACTAGTTTCGAGCTGGCCATCAGGAGTAAGACTCTGTAAGAATGGCTGGATGCTTAGTGATCTGAGATGGAATCCATGTACACCAACAAAGTATGGACTTTGGTTGCTATATCTGAAGGGTTAAATCCCCATCAGGAGCAAGTATATCTTGAGAAGATTACTTGGGGTAGATGGAAAAGTTGAGACTTTCAAAGCTAGACTTGTTAAAGGTTTTCGTCATCGACCAGGCGTGAATAATGATGAAACCTTTTCCAGTGGCTATGCTTAAGTCCATCCGGATCCTACTTGCCACGGCTACATACCATGACTACGATATCTGGCGGTTGGGTGTCATGACTGCTTTTCTAAAATGATGTTTTAGAAGAGAGCGTCTATAAGTACACAGCCAGAGGGCTTCGTAGACAGTGGGAGCAGCGGAAACGTGTACAAGATGCTTTATAGCATAAAGCAGGCATCGCGGAGTTGGAACGTCTGTTTTGATGAAGTAGTCAAAGAGTTTGACATCATCAAAATGGTAGATGAAACTTGTATAAACAAAAAGGTAGTAGGGAGTATGGTGACGATCCTCGTAGAGTACGTGGATGACATACTCTTGATAGGGAAGGAGTTTCCTACGCTACGCTCGATCAATCTCCGCTTATCACAATGATTCTCCATATAGGATCAAAGTGATACCTCCTAAATCCTGGATTTTGGATCTATAAGATAGATCTAATTGGATGTTAGAAGACTCACTAGTTGTAGTAAGATGGTATCAGTTGATCCTGGGGAGAATCACTGGAAAGGTTCCAGGGTGATAAGGACGACTGAATGTCAGTCACAGGCATTGTCTTTACCCTCAGTAAATGGACGGTATGTTGGAAGAGTTCCAACTTAGATATCGTGGCATACTAGACGATAAAGGCTGGATACATCGCTACTTAAGATGATACCAAAGAGGCAGTCTGGGTGTATATTGGTTCATGAGATGAACTTAGTTCCTCCCATTGTGTGACAATGGAGTTGTAGCTTATGCCAAGGAACGTCCGTCCCATCAGTGATCCAGACATATTCTAAGGCAGTATCACCTGATCATGGAGATGGTTGATCTCCAAGGTGATCGAGGTTAGGAGAAAAGACTTAGAGGACAACACGGCGGATCCACTCGCAAAGGCCTTTTCTCAGAGAGAGACTTTTATGGGATGGTTGAGTATGAGATACTACAACCACTGCTATCAGATGGCCCTAGTGCAAGTGGGAGATTGTTAGTTATATGTATGCCCTAGAGGCCATTACTATACATAGGATGTATATTGTAGTGGATGCTTGGACATATATAAGGAGGACTTTCTTGCTCGACATGATAGTATGCTATCTGGTTGCTCTTTACCTTAACGTGTACACTGATTGTCTCTCTGTTACATGTTGGTAAAGCCCTTAGGATGTGTACTTGATTACCTGGACTATGATGCGGATCATACTAGTGGGGACATGGTAGTCCATAAGTACATCCTTCAAGGTCCCTAGTCGTAGGTGTATCGAGACGGGGCATCGATATACCAGAGTAGACTAGCGTATACCTTCTCGATCCATACAGATGGGCGATGGATGATCCCATGTCCATTGGTGTTTGACATCAGAGATGATATACGGATGCTCAGTGGAGACTGGGTACACTGGACGGACTCGCCGAGAACTCCCAGACGGTATTATACCTTACGTCAGATGGCAGTTCTCTGGTGACACTGGTACAGGTTAGTCTGTAGACCCGAGATCGTCATAGAGTCTTGTGTGATTCCTACTGTGCTTTGATTTCCACCTTACCACGTCCAAGAGGGCGTGCAAAATGGTGGTTTTTGGGTACAGTCCCGAATCACATGGAGGCAATGAGCGATAGGTGGGGATTCGTCTCTCCCGGTATAGGGAGTTGATGTTGCGCTGTGTTCGATTGGCTATAACCGGAAATCCCTGGCCAGGGTTGCTGAGATTTACTGGTAAGTGTTACCAGTAGTTTCTCGAACTGTTATAGACCTCATATCGACACGACTTATCGAGCTATTGGGGTCTGACGTTTACCACCCCTAGGCGAGATATGCAACATATCAGACGACGAGACCGGACTGTACGGTAAGTGTTACTGGTTGGATTCACAGGAGTATGAGCGGGCTTGCTCGTCGATATTCTGATCGCTCAATACCCGGATGGCCGTTACGTTTAGCAGACCGCTTGCGGCTTGTGGGTGTTTGATATGATCATCATCTGCTGCCGGCGTATTGACGAGTCTTTAGAGTCCTACACAGAGGTTTCCTGGCTCAAGCGAAACGAAATAGGAGCGCATATGAGATATGTGCGGGAACGAGAATAATGCGTGTATGTGATACCGTATTCTATTCTCGCGATGAATGTATCGATTGGTTGTATGTGATATAACCTAGTTATCGAATCAAGGATTGATTCGATAAGCCGATACATTGGATATTAGTCGGTTATATGCGATATGACCGGATCGTTAAATCAAGTGTTGATTTAATGATTTAATGTATAATTATATATTTGATATATTACTTTGCATTAACTAGTATTGGTTCACTTAAGATGGATTTTCTCACTTGATGTACACAAGTTGTATATGTGATATACTTTTGTGCACTTGTTTGTATCATGTTTGATGATACATGCTAACTTGGGTTTGTGTAAAGAATTAAACCATGGTTATGTTAATGGTTAGGGTTTTGATTTACTTATCTATTCATTTATTTATTTATTCATTTTTGCAAGATAAATAGAATGGTGGCTTATTTTATTTCTTTCTTGAAGCTTCATGAAGTGTTGAAAGCTTGACCATTTTGTTTGTTTGCTTAACCCTAACCATTCCACCTAACCATAGTTCATTCTCTACACCTAACCATGGTTGGTATATGATAAGTATTCATTTTATTTTCTATTTTAGAGGATACTCATCATATTCTTTCTTCTTCTTCTTCATCTTCAACAAGAAGAAAAGCTTGCCTCCATCAATGGCAACTTGAGAAAAAGAGTGAGAAATCCAATTCTAAAGTGAACCCACTTCCTATTTCTTCATCCTCTACCTCTTGCCAAGTAGTATAGGGTGTTTTCTTCACAAGTTTCATGACTTGGTGAAGTTGGAGTTTGATCTTGAGTTGCCTCGACGTAGATCATCTTCGGCATCGAATTCGACGACCTAGCCCTCCCATTTCTCCGATGAAGCCGATGCTAGAGTCCGGGATCCGATATGGACAGCGGAGGGATGTCATCACGGAGCCTAGGAGGTGGAGGACCGGATCTACAAAGGTTGTAGTCACTTTCCTTTAGCAATAAAGTAGTTTACTTGCTTGCATCGCCTCATTATCTAGTTAACGATCCGTATTAGGGTTTGTAGGCACTTGTAAAATTTGAAATTGGCATGGTTGATGCCTTGTGAGACCTCATTAGCGTGCCTAAGAACCCTACAGGAAGTAGGGTTAACTGACATACAGTTCTCTACTACAAACACACCCGAAGCCGAAGCCACAACATGCTTCGAATCCAGGCTACTGGCTTTGCTAGCCTTGCAATCCTTTTGCCAATGTTCATTCCCGTAACAATAGAAACGTCCCTCTTTCACTACATTCAGTCCCGAAACTTTTGCCCTTCCCTTTCTTTCTACTTCCCTGGTTTCCTTCAGGGTAGAAGGTAGAGACTGTAGAATCAAGTCAGCATCTGACCCGTTCTTCAATGTGGTCTTCAGGTCCGTGAGCTCAAAATAGCTGGTCTCTGTAAGGACGTTGCCCCCTACAGATGTCCCGATAGCCAACCTCGCTGGAAGCAATTCGTTCGAGGTCTCATATCTTGCGATATGAGATTGCTCTCCATATAAATCTTAGTTATGGAGGAAGATATAAGCTAAGTCCATCTTCTTGTGCTGCCTCTGGTATGCACCATCAACTGAGGCTAACATGAGGCACTTGGTTTTCGCACAGTCTTTTTCCGATGTCTTATGGATATCAATATCCGTGACAGGGGAAACTGGTCCTGAGACGGCAGGGGTTGGATTAGTTAAGAGGTGTTCCAGCTTGCCATGGGCAATGGACATCTGGACAGACCTTTGCCAATCATAACAGTCAGATTCAGTCATTTTATTATCTAGATGCAACCTATGTGTGGTCACTGGGTCGCTACAATTAAGAGAGAGAGAAGAAAACACTCAGCATGATACTCTTGCAAGTTTAGATTGGTTTTTAATTTATCTAAAGAGGATGGCTCCCACTGTTTCTCGAACCCCTCCTCAAACCAAAAAGGAAGAATTTGTCAGGATCAATCTTACCGTACAATACTTGCTTAACCGTTCAGCCAGGCCAGTGTCGATACTTCGAGGGAGGTTTTCCAATGCTTTCGCGAAGTTCCTTAATTTAAGAACCTCTTTTCCCTGGGGGCGTAGCCCCGCTAACACCTTTCTAGACACCTACTTGGTTTATAACATTGATCGTTAAGTGAGAAATTTCCCGAGGAGTAGCATATACTTACAGTAGGATCGGGATCCAAATATCATCGCGTGATAAAACTGAAGGAATCCTACCAGAATCATCACACTCCAAATGGTATGCCGCGCTAGCAAGTTTCAGTTTCTTTAGAAGCTCCCGATGTGGATTTTTGCCCCATGTTCTTATGACCTTGACGAAGGTCAACAAATCATAAATCACATATCAAGTTCTACCCGTCATTCTCCAGGTTAATTTGGACCCACCCGTATATACCCTTGATGAAGGTCAACAAGGTAATACGACTGTCTCAAACCAACGCATCTATCTATGCTACATATGAACACCCAACAGCTACCAATCACTATGCCTTTACGAAGGTCAACAAACATAGCTTGAATACTATTGAATATTCATACGAAACGACAGAGGGCTACGAATAGTTTTGGCAAAACCGTGAACGTAGTGAACTTGATATAATCTAAGGAACGAGATAGCTTTTAAAAGGAGTGGCTTAAGCTCCGCGTTTAAAAGTTGTTTTTGAAAAGAAACCGAGTGGTTTTTGAAATTGTTCCAACGACTTTAACTATGGTTTATTTTCTTGCATTAATTTTAATGCGTCCCATCATTTAATCCTACCATTGCAGAAAACAACGAAAATATGACGTACGCTTATGCCATCCACATTCGCCATGGGGCCCCGTCATTACCCGTTAGGTTACTTAACTAACGACAGAGCGGCGACTGGACTAGCACGGATGCAAAACATAAGCAATGCCTAAATAGATATTATACATAGATATATACATTCGTCAGATGCAATGATAGCCATTCTAGAACACAGATGAACACATTGGATATACTAGGAATCCGCATTTCGTACGAGCCTGTAACGAAAAGCGGATTACACGGTCGCGATGAATAGCCAATACCCCACCCTATACCTCTACGGGTGCGGCAAACTACCCGCCAAATACCCGTAGTGAAGCAACATCCCTCAACAACGTGATTAGGCCACTCGGCACTTCGAGGTACCCGGTAGTTTATGCACCCCCTCCTTGGGTCTATCCTAGGAGCAAAAACAGTAAAAGAAATTATACAATGGCGGCTACAACCTCATCCCGGATGTGCGGCTATATAAATAATATTACATCAATTATAAATTACATGAATTGAAAGATAAATAAAACTCTCATCTCACAACCCCCCGGCTATTCATCCGCGACAATCCAGTGAATTCATATACACAAACCATCAACATTACAGATCACAGATATGTATAACCCCCACTAATCGACGTATAGCGATTAGCAGACGTTCAATACATATATCACATCACAGATATAACCCGTTAGCCAAAGTCTTGAGAAGTACGATCAAAATACGGATTTGTAACCACCCCAAAAACAAATTTGTTCTCTGGAAATTCTGGGCAGAAACAAACTATCCTAAAATTCACAAAACACCATTATAAGAACACTGTTGGAAAAACAACCCACGGCCGAGTCAACTCGGCCGCGGATCCGCGGCAAGAGCATGCTCTTGTCGCGTTTCCGTGGCGCTTTGACAGAGTCACTGGATCGTTTTTCTTGGGTGTTCTTTAAAAACCCTGAGCCGATTTTTAGTACATGATTTATTATTTTTTGAACAGAAATAAAAATCGGCAGAAAGTTCACTTTTTTGGGGAGTTTTGCGGTTTTTTCTCCAATAGAAATTCTAGATACTTTGCTAACATGTTAGATAGTGTTTAGCTAGGCTCTGATACCACTTTAAGTCTACGTTACCCGTCCCGGTTCTTTCGGGGATGCGGAAATGGTGAAAAACTATTTTTCGGTAAAGGGTAACATGGACTCAAAGACCGGATCTTTGCTAAACAAACTATCTAACAACCTAACTAAGAGTTTAACTACTATGTTAGGGGTTATACCTTAACTTGAACTCCTTCTCTTCGACTTCTTGTGGTGGTCGGATCGGCCTCACCTCGTCGTCTCCTTGTGCCGAAGATGGATCCACCCGAAAGCTTCTATCTTTGGCTCCAACCTCAATATAGAGGAAACTAGAATACTTGGCTTGATAGACCTTGTACACTAGGATGAGTAGAGAAGTGTTTTGGGTTTTATCTCTATGGTTCTTGTTTCTCAACTCATGAGACCTTGTACACTAGGATGAGTAGAGGAAGAGGGAGAGCTTGAGGATGAGAGAGAATCAATATGATAGAATGAGAGAGGACTTTTACAACCATGTTCTCAAAAGGAAAAATAATCATAATAATAATAATAATTACGTATTTTGTGATGGTTCATGTCAATGGCATTATCATTTTATGCACTCATTTTGTAAAGAACAACAAGCAAGCCAAAAGTCATAGCCATGAAATGATAGCCATGCAATGATGATGGTCAACAAGTCCAAACTAGTCAATCGGTCAACAAAGTCAACAAGTCAACAAAGTCAAACTTTCAACCCAACCATGGCACAATAATACTTAATTAATATTATTATTAATCATATTTCCTATTCTCATTAGGGTTTAGAAAATGTCAACAGTCAACAACCCTAATGAGAATCCTCTGCCTCTGTCTCTGTCAACTGTGCATACACACCCGCATCCGTGTTCCGAGGAACACGAATACAAAGAGATCCTCTGCCTCTGTCTCTGTCAACTGTGCATACACACCCGCATCCGCGTTCTGTGGAACACGAATACAAACGAGATAAAACCAATCCCAAAACGTATACTAGGATCTGGCTTAAACCAAAGCCCGCTAGTAATAACTGCCCGGACACCAAACGTGCACAAGTGCGCGGATGTGACCGAACCCAGTCGCAAAACCATGCGACCTCTACTCTTTTTGCCCAAAGGCGAATAGCTCTCTGTGTGGGACTCTAAAGACTCGACACTACGCTGGCAGTGGGTTTAACCACAGACCGCAAGCAGCACTAGCTGTGCGTAACGGCCCCCAGGTAGATGCCGATAAGAAGACTGATGAGGTGAAACCCATCCGAACTCCTACTCAGCCTGAATGTGACAGTCTCCGTACAGTCCAGTCTGTTCGTCTAAGAATATCGCATGGTGGGCCTAGGGGGACGGTAAACGTCAGTCCCCTAATAGCGGTACAACTCGTGTCGGAGTGTAGCCCTGAACACCCTGAGATAACACTGGAAACCTACCAGTATATCTTGCTTGCCCTGGCCAGGGACAACTATGTGTAATGGCTCTCCATGACACAGCGCGATATCAACCCCAAATACTGGGAGAGACGAATCCTATCTAACCGTCACTGCCTCCGAGTGCTTCGGGACTGCACCCAACTACTACCTGTTTGCACAACTCCTTTGAGCCGTGGTAGGGTAGTAGTCAAAGTACAGTGGGAACACACTCGAGGCGAAGTGACAGTGTCAAGTCAGCGGACTAAGCTGTACACATGTCACCTGGGAACTGATAACTGACAATAGGTATAATACCAACCAACAATTCCCGACGAGTACTGTCCAGTGTAGCATACTATCTCAAGTATGACGTACTGACGGCTGTGGGACAGACCGTCTCCGCTACTGGGATGAGAAGCGCATACGCTAGTCTACTCCGGAGTATCGATGCCCTATCTAGATAGTCCTACGACTAGGGACCTGTATAAGGATGTTTAAGTGCACGGCGGCGCCCCGGCCGTCAATCCAACGGCCAAATGCGGAAGCGGTGATAAACTTTAAATTTTGTTGAACTGGCAAACCGCCGCGCACTAATACTCGGATCGAACCATTAATTAGTCCTAGCTATCTACAAGAAAGGGAATAGAGATATACCGACGATCCAAGTCCTCCGGTCTTCTCGTCATAGTCCCGATCTCCTGCGGAATGTCCCGTCTCCTCCTCGTCGCCGGAAGTGCACCACATCGCCTACTTCTTTTACGGGCTCCCACCTCAATGCCGAGGCAACTCGGGCATGAAGCTGGCTAGTCGACGTGCCCAAGATTTGCTGTAGAATATAGTAGAACTAGTGTCTCATTTGGAGTTTATGGAGGTGCCATTTTGGTGGAGGAAATGAGGTATGAACTTTTGTGGAGGAACTTGGGGATTTTTCTAGCATCAAGAGAGCAAAAATCCCCACTACAAAAAATGGGCAACCCCTCCTCCATGCTTGGCCGGCCATAACTAGAGGAGGAGGAGAGAGAGGGGTGTTTGGGAGTGGAGCCATACTCATAACATGCAAGAGAGAGAGAGAGGAATGGTTATCATATGGAATAATGATCACAAAGAAAACACCAACACTCAACAACCAAATCATGCAAAGAAATGATCACTAAAAGAGAACCTCACTCCACCACAACCATCATGAAAACCATGTCATATGAAAGTCAAGCCATGATGGAGAAGAAAAGAAGTCAAGGCAAAAAGTCAAGGCATGGAGCAACCATGATGAAGTCAAAAAGTCAAGTGATCATGACATGGCAATATGCAAAGACCCCCTCCACAAATGCTTATTTGCAACAATGCAAATAAGCCCTCCACCACCAAACTTCGGCCAATGAACGATACAAATAAAAATGGCCGAAACGGAAAGCAAACTGGCAACTCCAGAAAACTGGTCCCGTAATAGATTACAGGAAAACCCCGATACTGTGCATACACACCCGCATTTGTATTCCGACCGAAATACAAATGCAATGAGACAAAATCTACACTGTACTATACTCGGATCCGGCTTAAAACAAAGCCGGCAAGTAATATCCGTTCGATCCTGATCCGTGCAATACCGCACGTATCTGATCGAACCCTGCCATATATCCATACGGCTTATAGTACAAACTGTCCGATCCTGATCCGTGCAATACCGCACGTATCTGATCGGACCTTGCCATATCTCTATATGGCCTCTACAACCTTTCGCCCGAAAGCTGAGTAACAGAATGTGGGGGACTCTAAAGACTCGTCAACACCTTGGTTGTGGATTTAACCACTAGCACGTCAGAGGTATAAGCCAATACGTAACGGGCTACCAGGTATTGACTAAAAGGGACATCTGTGAGCGAACTCAGCCTGACAACCCTACTGAGCCTGTCAGTGACAATATCCGTACAGTCCGGTCTGTTCATCTATGAGCATCGCATGGCGGGCCTAGGGGGTTGGTAAAAGTCAGACCCCCAAAAGCGGTACAAGTCGTGTCGGAGTGTAGCCCAGAACACCCTGAGATACTACTGGAATACCTACCAGTAAATCTCCTTGCCTCGGCCGAGGGCTTCGTGTAATGGCTCTCCTAAACACAGCACGACCTCACCCCCAATACCGGGAGAGACGAACCCCTGAAGATGCGCTCACTGCCTCCATGTGGCTCGGGACTGTACCCAACTAAAACCTGTTTGCACGACTCCTTTGAGCCGTGGTAGGGTAGTAATCAAATTACAGTGGGAACTCACACGAGACAAATGACGATCCCCAGGTCGATGAACTAACCTGCACACATGTCACCAGGGAACTGCCATCTGACGTCTGGTATATGACCAACTAGCATGTTCCCGGCGAGTCCTGTCCGGTGTACTCATAACCCAATGAGCACCTGTATACATCTTAGGTGATCCAACTGACACCAGTGGCTTGTGAGACCGGCCACCGCCCCTCGTCGGGGTCTCGACTGTATACACTAGTCTACTCTGGAGTATCGATGCCCTGTCTCGAAACTCACACGACTAGGGACCATTTAAGGATATGCTTATAGACCCCAGCTCCCACTTATATGATCGCCCTCATACTGCTGGTGGTCAAGCAAGAATCCTAGGGGCTCTATCAACGTGTAATAGCGACTTGTCAGGTCACTTAAAGCAGTACACGATGATAAAGGTAAACCAGATAGCATACTATCATCTCGAGTAAGACTGTCCCACCGGAATAGGTCCTCCATCAATCATTGCAATCACGTACCTGTGACCTAATAATTGACTCTGAGGGCACTATCTCCAACAATCTCCCACTTGCACTCAAGGCTAATTATTGCGATGTCGCATACTCACAGCCCGTGTGATACCGAACACCCAACTCCTCTACTAGTCAGTCTCACAAAGCTCGTTTGTGAAACTATTGCGTTCGTGGAATAGCCTTAGTGAGTGGATCCGCTTAGTTGTTTCTTTCTATGTCTCTCTAAATCTCAAGTTCGCGGAGAAAGCCATCTCCCGAAATGAGCAATACCTGTCTTAGAATATGTCAGGATGTCTGATGGGACTTAGCTCATAAATGAACTCCAAATCCAAACTTCTTAGACTGTATCGTCAACTGAACTTAATCAGTATCCTGCGCCATGCCTCCCTCAGTATTGCCTTGGACCACCTGTCCAAAATACTGCCCCTCGTCAGAAGGAAAACTATAACTCTGACAACCTCCTTGTCGTCCATGTCTCCTTGGAAGCCTGGAATGATAACTGACTCCCAAATGAGGCTATCGTTATCATATCCCTAGAACATCCACTTATGTTCTAAAACTGCTTCCGACTGTTTCTCCAGGATTGGATCAATGTCAACTTATTGCATCTAGTGCAAGAACAACATCTGGTGTGGTACTTGACATCTCATGATTGACTCAATTGCCTGAGCAAGTGATCTGCCAATCATGCACATCCCTCTCCCTTTTAGTCTGTAAGACACCTTTAGAGAGGGTGACTCCATCACCTGCAGGTACACTACCGTGCCAGGAGTCGTCCATTCTAAATACCCTTAGAATGCTGTCTAAGTACCCAGATTGGGAAACTACCCAAATCTAGATCTAAAACCATAGATCTAGTAGCCAGTATGTCTGATATAAAATCCATTTCCTTTGTGGAGAAACCACTATGTGACGACTAAAGTACAACCGATTGTAGTATAGGAGTTTCTTTTCCTACTCTGTGTATGTTATCCAAATACCAGGATATCACACCCTACTACCTTCTCAACAGATTCATCCCCTATTCTGATGAAGTCAAACCCATGACTGTCACGTCAGAAATAGATGATCTATCTCCGCTATATCTGCTTTAGTCTATAAATAGACATGAGCCACCTGTCCACCAATGCTTCCGCTGCTCCCACTGACTACGACAACCCTCTGGCAGAGTCATATAGACGTCCACATCTAAAACTAGTTTAGAACGACGCTATACTCATCCTCCCGCCGGGTCTCGCAGCCTGGAACAACAGCAATGGTAATTGTGGGTAAACAAGAACTTCCCTGTCACCGTCCTTGAGGCTACCGGAGTACCTCTCGGGTGCCTGAAGTTACCCACCTTATCTGCGGAGTGGCCAATGGAATGTCAAACCAGATTGAATCTTTAGGTTCCTTATCAAATCTTCAGTAATCGTTTGTGGTTCTGGAATCACTTCCAGTTCTACCATACTCCCACTACTGTTTTTCTGAAAAAATCCATTTTTAATAAAACTGTGGCGAGTCTAGAACAATATTGCTATTGTTCATCCAGATGGTAGAAAGTCAACCCTCGTCATAGCCTGGGTCAACCCACAAACAGCCATTACAGAAACGTGCCTTGAGTTATCCAGAGTCTGGTTTTAATCATAAGCCGGACAACTCCCCGTACCTTAACATCGTTAAGATACGAACTGTTCTATATCCCATATAGGACCAGAGGCACCGATTTAATTGAACCAGATCCAAATCATGCAACTGTCTCCAGTGCATGTCAACTAAATGGAAGGAGGCTGATCAGCGTTACTCAACTTAGGAACACTTCCAATTATGAGTAACCTGAAAGAGAAGCAAGTTCTCTTTATCATTACTATTAACTGAATACCATACACAAGTGTCTACATCTTCGATCGCTTTGAAGAATCCCGATACTTGCTACACCTGGTTCTCTACTCTATTCAAATACCTATAACTTCTCCAAATTCGGACCTTGTGTTTCCTACGAAACACCTGTCTAAAAACTAGAGAAGTCATAAGTAAACCGAATATAGTACGAGGACCAACCCCTCTGTCCAGATGGACCCTGGACAACATACAATACTCTGTATAAGTCCCTCGAGTCTGAAAACTCATTCACTGTGTGTCGTAGGTTGAAAACTGTGCTTATGGTTAAGAAGAATTACACCTGTGTTTAATGCTCCTTACCTAACCATCCACTGATATAGGTAAATGTCGTAGACATAATTTCATAAAGGTATATCTCACTCTATGAAAATAGACGTACAGATATATCAATTTGAAAATGGTGCATAACTGCGGATATTCAAAACCAAATATTTGCCGACCGGCAAACAGCCCAGGTGATTTCCTCAAATATCACCGATTACAACGAATCCCGATATAATGAGGATAATCACCCAATTCCCAATAACTTACTCCCACTCATCATCTGTAAAGCCATACAGATGTGAGAATCGTAACTGGTAAATACATACCCTGGAGTAAGTTTCTAATCGGGAAATCAGTTTTCCTTTAACAGTACACAGTGAGACTGAAACATTGAAATGTTTCGATGGGGTATCCTGGTATTCCTAGTAATGCCTCTTCCAGATTCACGACTGTAACCGTATAGTTCTTTGCCACCTCTCCAAATCCCTTCATATGTCTTTAGTCATTACCTTCTGCACACCCCTTTAGGCCAAATGGTTTTCTTCCTTCCCTACCGTTCGGCACCAGCCTATGGTTTGGAAGAAGACTATCCAATAAGCATAATGGGTGTACTGTCCTAATCCTAGGAGCACTCGCAAAGCGAGAGAAGGTGAAGATAAAAGACAACCGAATAAACCTTATTCCTATTTCTCCTGAACCAGAATCCATCCCCGAACTGGAACAAGTTCCTTTCGAGTTCGTATATAACCATACGATGGAGTATCCAATAAGCTGTGGATCTTCGTAGTGATACGGAGTGTCCGGGAGAAATACAAAGGTGATTTTAGGATTGGCGAAGGAATACTTGGTTTGGTCGTGAATATCTGTTGCAATTTACTTTGCCCTCTTACAAATCCCTTGCTTTGTCTGAACTTAATACCTTCTGTACACCATCGTTAGGCTAATTGGTTTTCTTCATTCCCTACCGGTCGGCACCAGCCTAAGGTTTGGAAGAAGACTATCCAATTTGCGTAACAGGTGTACTACTCCTAAACTAAGGAGCACTCGCAACCGGAGAGGAGGCAAAAAAGGAAAAGACAACTGAATAATCCTATCCGTTTTCTCCAGAACCGGAAACCATCCTCGAATAAATTCTTTCGAGTTCGTATCTAACCATACGATGGTTTTGTCCAATGGAAGTGGACGTTCGTAGTAATACGGGGTGTCCTGGAGAAAAGGGTAAAAGTAGGAGTGGCAATGAAGTTTGCAACTCTGACAATCCAAAAGCCAGTGTTAAGAAGGTTCGGTCAACTTGGTCTCTGAGTCAAAGTCTTAGGGTCGGGTCAATGGTCGCTGCCAAAGAGAGAGAGAAAAGAAACACTCAGCGTGCACTCTAACCTAGATCAGAATGGTTACCAATTTATCTAATCTGGAAACCTCCCACTGTACCGTCAAATTCTCCTCCAAACCTAAAAGAAGAATTAGTCGGGAACACCCGAGGAGTAAACCAACTCATCAGTGGGAATCGGGATCCAACTCTCATCGCATGACAACGTGACGGAATCCGCTCACGGTATCACACTCCAGAAGGTATGCGCATATCTGGCAAGTTTCAGTTCTTTTGAAACTCCCGATGTGATTTCTGCCCCATGCTCTTATGACCTAGACTTTGGCCAACATATCATAAGTCACATGTCAAGTTCTACCCGTCATTCTCCAGGTCAATTTGAATCCACCCGTACCTACCCTTGACTTTGGCCAAAATGGCAGTACGACTGTCCCAAACCAACGCATCTATCTATGCTGCATATGAATACCCAATAGCTACCAATCACTGTGCCTTGACTTTGGCCAACATACACAGCTTGAATACTATTGACCACCCATATGAAACGACGGAGGGCTACGAATGGTTTCTGGCGAAAACCTTTAACGTAATGAACTTGATATCGTTGAAGGAACGGATAGCTTTTAAAAATTTAGTGACGACAACCTTCGCTAAAGAGGTCACTCCCGGTGAAGGGATCTCGGCTCTTTCCCCGTAGAATGAGGTGCAGGATATTCCAACTGAATACCACGGTGCAAAGCAAAAGTAATCGGCTATAGTGAAGTCATTGCCCTGACGCAAACTTTTTGTCCAAGGGATCACTCCCGGTGAAGGGATCTCGGCCCTTGCCTCGTCGACTGAGGAGCAGGATATTCCAACTGAATACCACGATGCAAAACAAAAGTGAACGTCCTTGCAATAACAGCTTTTTGAAAAGTGTTCCAACAACATCAGATTAGGTTTGTTTTAACTTGCATTGATCCGAATCAATGCAGTCCCATCAATTGATCACACCAAAAAGAACGAAAATATACTGATTTACGTATATGCCATCCGCATTCGCCACTGGGTCCCGTCATTACCCGTTAGGTTAGCTAACTAACGACAGAGCGGGGACTGGACTAGCGCGGATGTAAAACATATACAACATCTACTAATATATATACCAATATATTATATTTCGCTCAAGGCGTGAAAGAAATGCAACATCACAGAAATGTACAGCATCACAGAAACAATATAGATATCTGGGATCCCCGGGTTTCACAGAGCCGCTGAAACCCGACGTTCCCCTGGTCGTGTAGATAGCCTGTGCAATGAAAACCTAGACCCCTACGGGCGCGGCAAGTTACCCGCCAAAACCTGAAGCGAGGCAGCCCCCTTCAACTCCGTGAATGGACCACCCAGCACTTCACGGAATCCGGTAACTTGGGCACCCCTCCTGGGTCAACCTGTACCCCCTACGAGTGCGGCGAATAGCCCGCCAATCCTAGAGTGAAGCCCCCTCCGTCTCAATGCCATGAGATGCGGGCTTGTTGCCCTCTAGAACCCGGCTGTCCGTGCACCCCTCCGCGGGGCAATCCTAGTACAGAAAGTAAAATATACATACACCGGGTACATCGACCGCAACCTGGTCGTGCCCCAAAAGAATAATACAATCAGGCAGTGACGGCAGTCCACATGTCGGACGCTCGCCCCACAATATCAAATGTACATAATACAACTACAACTGTACTAGCATTGCATCCAGGCTATCCCCCACGACCGATCCGCAACATCACAGCAAGAACAGAACATCAACGTGAAAGTCATGTTCGCAAATCCGTCTAACCGGGCTATAGCAGTTAGACCGGATTTACCGATCAAGTGACATTCACGGTCGCAGATATAATGTAAATACTGTGAAATAATGTGTTTAAAATATCCGATCAATCAAATTTTAACAAGTGGGCCCCCAAGCATTACTGTAGCAGATCAAGAAATTCTGGGCCCAATATTAATATTCCAAAACCCCAATTTTAACCCCAGAAAGATACTGTAGAAATTTGGTGCAGGGAACCCAACAGTGTGCGGCGGATCCGCGGCCCAAAGGGGTGTTTGGCCGCGGTTCCGCGCTCCAACAGTGGACTTAGTGCATCGAATTTTCACAGAACTCTTAGATTTTCCAGTACATCACTTTTCTGTAACCTGAAAAATTTTTCGACACCAAAAAATTTCAACAGAAAACTAATGCAAGTTAAAAAGTAGATTTTGGAATTTTGGTCGATCGGAAACGCAAAACACATTAAGGAAAGCTAGACTAAGTTAATGGCGAGGCTCTGATACCACTGTAAGTGCACGGCGGCGCCCCGGCCGTCAATCCGACGGCCAAATGCGGAAGCAGTGATAAACTTTAAATTTTCTTGAACTGGCAAACCGCCGCGTACTAATACCCGGATCGAACCATTAATTAGTCCTAGCTATCTACAAGAAAGGGAATAGAGATATACCGACGATCCAAGTCCTCCGGTCTTCTCGTCATAGTCCCGATCTCCTGCGGAATGTCCCGTCTCCTCCTCGTCGCCGGAAGTGCACCACATCGCCTACTTCTTTTACGGGCTCCCACCTCAATGCCGAGGCAACTCGGGCACTAAGCTGGCTAGTCGACGTGCCCAAGATTTGCTGTAGAATATAGTAGAACTAGTGTCTCATTTGGGGTTTATGGAGGTGCCATTTTGGTGGAGGAAATGAGGTATGAACTTTTGTGGAGGAACTTGGGGATTTTTCTAGCATCAAGAGAGCAAAAATCCCCACTACAAAAAATGGGCAACCCCTCCTCCATGCTTGGCCGGCCATAACTAGAGGAGGAGGAGAGAGAGGGGTGTTTGGGAGTGGAGCCATACTCATAACATACAAGAGAGAGAGAGAGGAATGGTTATCATATGGAATAATGATCACAAAGAAAACACCAACACTCAACAACCAAATCATGCAAAGAAATGATCACCAAAAGAGAACCTCACTCCACCACAACCATCATGAAAACCATGTCATATGAAAGTCAAGCCATGATGGAGAAGACAAGAAGTCAAGGCAAAAAGTCAAGGCATGGAGCAACCATGATGAAGTCAAAAAGTCAAGTGATCATGACATGGCAATATGCAAAGACCCCCTCCACAAATGCTTATTTGCAACAATGCAAATAAGCCCTCCTCCACCAAACTTCGGCCAATGAACGATACAAATGAAAATGGCCGAAACGGAAAGCAAACTGGCAACTCCAGAAAACTGGTCCCGTAATAGATTACAGGAAAACCCCGATACTGTGCATACACACCCGCATTTGTATTCCGACCGAAATACAAATGCAATGAGACAAAATCTACACTGTACTATACTCGGATCCGGCTTAAAACAAAGCCGGCAAGTAATATCCGTTCGATCCTGATCCGTGCAATACCGCACGTATCTGATCGAACCCTGCCATATATCCATATGGCCTATAGTACAAACTGTCCGATCCTGATCTGTGCAATACCGCACGTATCTGATCGGACCTTGCCATATCTCCATATGGCCTCTACAACCTTTCGCCCGAAAGCTGAGTAACAGAATGTGGGGGACTCTAAAGACTCGTCAACACCTTGGTTGTGGATTTAACCACTAGCACGTCAGAGGTATAAGCCAATACGTAACGGGCTACCAGGTATTGACTAAAAGGGACGTCTGTGAGCGAACTCAGCCTGACAACCCTACTGAGCCTGTCAGTGACAATATCCGTACAGTCCGGTCCGTTCGTCTATGAGCATCGCATGGCGGGCCTAGGGGGTTGGTAAAAGTCAGACCCCCAAAAGCGGTACAAGTCGTGTCGGAGTGTAGCCCAGAACACCCTGAGATACTACTGGAATACCTACCAGTAAATCTCCTTGCCTCGGCCGAGGGCTTCGTGTAATGGCTCTCCTAAACACAGCACGACCTCACCCCCAATACCGGGAGAGACGAACCCCTGAAGATGCGCTCACTGCCTCCATGTGGCTCGGGACTGTACCCAACTAAAACCTGTATGCACGACTCCTTTGAGCCGTGGTAGGGTAGTAATCAAAGTACAGTGGGAACTCACACGAGACAAATGATGATCCCCAGGTCGATGAACTAACCTGCACACATGTCACCAGGGAACTGCCATCTGACGTCTGGTATATGACCAACTAGCATGTTCCCGGCGAGTCCTGTCCGGTGTACTCATAACCCAATGAGCACCTGTATACATCTTAGGTGATCCAACTGACACCAGTGGCTTATGAGACCGGCCACCGCCCCTCGTCGGGGTCTCGACTGTATACACTAGTCTACTCTGGAGTATCGATGCCCTGTCTCGAAACTCACACGACTAGGGACCATTTAAGGATATGCTTATAGACCCCAGCTCCCACTTATATGATCGCCCTCATACTGCTGGTGGTCAAGCAAGAATCCTAAGGGCTCTATCAACGTGTAATAGCGACATGTCAGGTCACTTAAAGCAGTACACGATGATAAAGGTAAACCAGATAGCATACTATCATCTCGAGTAAGACTGTCCCACCGGGATAGGTCCTCCATCAATCATTGCAATCACGTACCTGTGACCTAATAATTGACTCTGAGGGCACTATCTCCAACAGGATGTGCTTGTGGATTACCAAGCCCCCACGAGTGTAACTGCCATCACAATGCTAGTAATCAAGCAAAGATCCTAAGGGCTCTACTAATATATATAAGCAATATGCTAAAAGAAACACATGCACATATTGAAGTAGAAACAAACCAAGTAGCATACTACCATTTTGAGCAAGGTTGTCTATACAACTGTGAATATCCCAAGCTTCCATTAAGTAATATAGAAACTAGTATGATACAGTAATGGCCTCTAGGGCATATACACTAACAGTAGTTGGGTGCAGTCCCGAAGCACTTGGAGGCAGTTGCGGTTAGATAGGATTCGTCTCTCCCGGTATTGGGGGTTGATATCGCGCTGTGTCTACGAGTACCATTACACAAAGTCCCTGGCCAGGGTGTTAGTTATATGTATGCCCTAGAGGCCATTACTATACATAGGATGTATATTGTAGTGGATGCTTGGACATATATAGGGATGACTTTCTTGCTCGATATGATAGTATGCTATCTGGTTACTCTTTAGCTTAACGTGTACACTGATTGTCTCTCTGTTACATGTTGGTAAAGCCTTAGGATGTGTACTTGACTACCTGGACTATGATGCGGATCATACTAGTGGGGACATGGTAGTCCATAAGTACATCCTTCAAGGTCCCTAGTCGTGGGTGTATCGAGACAGGGCATCGATATACCAGAGTAGACTAGCGTATACCTTCTCGACCCATACAGATGGGCGATGGATGATCCTATATCCATTGGTGTTTGACATCAGAGATGATATACGGGTACTCAGTGCAGACTGGGTACACTGGACGTACTCGCCGAGAACTCCCAGATGGTATTATACCTTACGTCAGATGGCAGTTCTCTGGTGACACTGGTACAGGTTAGTCTGTAGACCCGAGATCGTCATAGAGCCTTGTGTGATTCCCACTGTGCTTTGATTTCCATCATACAACGTCCAAGAGGGCGTGGAAAAAGGTGGCTTTTGGGTACAGTCCCGAATCACATGGAGGCAATGAGCGATAGGAGGGGTTTCGTCTCTCCCGGTATAGGGAGTTGATGTTGCGCAGTGCTCGATTGGCTATAACAGGAAGTCCTTGGCCAAGGAGGATTTAGGGATTTACTGGTAAGTGTTACCAGTAGTTTCTCGACCCGTTATGAGCCTCATATCGACACGACTTATCGTGTTACTGGGGTCTGACGTTTACCACCCCTAGGCGAGATATGCGACATATCAGACGAACAGACCGGACTGTACGGTAGTGTTACTCGTTGGATTCACAGGAGTGTGAGCGGGCTTGCTCGTTGATCTTCTGATCGCTCAATACCCGGGTGGCCGTTACGTTTAGCAGACTGCTTGCGGCTTGTGGGTGTTTGATATGATCATCACCTGCTGCCGGCGTATTGACGAGTCTTTAGAGTCCTACACAGGGGTTTCCTGGCTCAAGCGAAACGGAGTAGGAGCGCATATGTGATATGTGTGGGACCGAGATTGATACGATATGAGATACCGTATTCGATTCTCGCGATTTGTGACATTCATCGGTTGTATGGATATAGCCGGGTTATCGGATCATGTGTTGATTCGGTAGGTTGTTACTTTTGATATTAGTCGGGTATAGCCGGATTATTAAATCAAGAGTTGATTTAATAATTTAATGTATAATTATATATTTGATATATTACATTAAATTAACTAATATTAGCTCACTTAAGATTTATTTTCTTACTAGTTTGTGCACATTGTTTATATGTGATATATGCAAGTGTACATGTATGTATCATGCTTGATGATACACACAAGATGGGTGTATGAGACTTATACTAAGATTAGGGTTATGATTAGGGTTATTGGATTATCTTAAGATTTAACAAATCAGTTAAACTTAGTCAAAGTTGTCAAGCTTGAAGAAGCTTGGAGAAACTTTGACAAAGTCCACTCTTTTGTCAATTCTCTTGATATTTCTTTAACCTAAACCTTAGTTAATTCTCTACATGAGTTAAGCATGAGGGCTTAACTCAACCATGGGTGAATTATTCAAGAGGATAAGTTTTCATTTGGATGAATAATTCACTGCTTCTTTTTCTTCATCAAGCTCCTTGAAAAGCTTTCTAGCTCTAATGGTGCGTTGAGGAAAAATGTGAGAAAATCAATTTTAAAGTGAGCAACCTTCCTACTTCATCATCCTCTACCACTTTCCATTTAGTAGAGGGTGTTCTCTTCGCAAAGTTCTTGACCAAGTGAAGGAATAGCTTGAGTTTGAGTCTCCCCGATGTAGATCATGTTAGTGTATATGCCCTAGAGGCCATTACTGTATCATACTAGTTTGTATATTACTTAATGGAAGCTTGGGATATTCACCTTGTATATACAATCTTGCTCAAAATAGTAGTATGCTACTTGGTTTGTTTCTACTTCAATGTGTACATGTGTTTATTTTTGTATATCGCCTATACACATTAGTGGAGCCCTTAGGATCTTTGCTTGATTACCAGCGATGTGATGGCCGTCACACTAGTGGGGCTGGGTAATCTATAAGCACATCCTTATGCAGGTCCCTGGTCGCAGGACTATCGAGACAGGGCATCGATACTCCGGAGTAGACCAGCGCATGCGCTTCTCATCCCAGTGTGGGAGACGGTCTGTCCCACAGCCGTCAGTACGTCGTACTTGAGATAGTATGCGGGTGCTCGTTAGGTTACGGGTACACTGGACAGGACTCGTCGGGAACTGACTAGTTGGTATTATGCCTATCGTCAGTTATCAGTTCCCAGGTGACATGAGTACAGCTTAGTCCGCTGACTTGACACTGTCACTTCGCCTCGAGTGTGTTCCCACTGTACTTTGATCATTACCCTACCACGGCTCAAAGGAGTCGTGCAAACAGGTAATGGTTGGGTGCAGTCCCGAAGCACTTGGAGGCAGTGACGGTTAGACAGGATTCGTCTCTCCCGGTATTGGGGGTTGACATCGCGCTGTGTCTAGGAGAGCCATTACACGAGTAGTCCCTGGCCAGGGCAAACGAGATATACTGGTAGGTTTCCAGTGTTATCTCAGGGTGTTTTGGGCTTCGCTCCGGCACGACTTGTACCGCTATTGGGGGACTGACGTTTACCGCCCCCTAGGCCCGCTATGCGATGTATCAGACGAACAGACCGGACTGTACGGAGAATGTCACACTCAGGCTCAGTAGGAGTTCAGATGGGTTTCGCCTTGTCGGTCTTCTTGTCGGCACTACCTGGGGACCGTTACGCACAGCTAGTGCCTCTTGCGGTCTGTGGTTAAACCCACTGCCAGCGTAGTGTCGAGTCTTTAGAGTCCCACACAGAAAGCTTTTCGCCTTTAGGCAAAAGAGTAGAGGTCGCATGGTATTGCGACAGGTCGCATGGTTTTGCGACAGGGTTCGGTCACATCCGTGCACTTATGCACGTACAGTGTCCGGACAGTTTACACTAGCGGGCTTTGGTTTAAGCCAGATCCTAGTGTACCTTTTGGGATTGGATTTATCCAGTGTGCATTCGTGTTCCTCGGAACGCGGATGCGGGTGTGTATGCACAGTTGATAGGGAGACAGAGGCAGCGGATTCTCATTAGGGTTGTTGACAGTTAACCGTTGACTATTTGACTTTTTGCTCAACCCTAATGAGAATATGATATGTGATTAACTATTATATTAATTAAGTATTATGGTGACATGGTTGTTGACTTTGTTGACTTGTTGACTTTGTTGACTTGTTGACTTTTGTTGACTTGTTGACTTTGTTGACCGGTTGACTAGGCTTGACTAGTTGACCATCATGATAACCATAGCCATCATTTCATGGCAAAGACTTTTGTTTGCTTGCTCATTTGTGTAAAATGAGTGCATGAAATGATATGGTTATGGTTGCTTCAACCATCACATTAGACTTTTTTGATATGATGAGTTATCATGACTTTGGATTATGAGAGGGTGAGAGACAAAAGAGTTGCTCATTCTTTCTTGCTCATTCTCTCTCTTGTTCTTGAGCTCTCTTGTTTTGCTCTCACCCTCTTGCTCTTTTTCCCTCTCTTTAATCTATGGTTCTCTTGTCTCATGAGTTGAGAATCAAGAACCATAGATAAAATCCCACACAAACTATTCTCTACTCATTCTAGTTCACTAGGTTTAGCAAACCAAGTGAACTAGTTTCTTCAAAGAACGAAGAAGGAGCTAAAGGTTGGAGATTTCAGGTGGATCTATCTTCGGCGTACGGAGACGACGGGAAGAAGCCAATCCGGACCACCATCGGAGTTTGAAGACGAAGGAGTTCAAGACAAGCAAGGTATAACCCCCTAACCGAGTAGCTAGAAACTCGTAGTTAGGTTGCTAGATAGATGTTTAACCAAGATCCGGGTTTTAGGTCCATGTTACCACCTCCGTAAAAATCGTTTTTTACCAAATTCCGCATCCCGAAAGTACCGGGAGAGGTAGCATGGACTTACAGTGGTATCAGAGCCTAGTTAAACTCTATCTAACATGTTAGCAAGTAACTAGAAGATCGATCAAAGAAAAAGTCCCGAAAACAAAACCCCAAAAATTCGAGTTTCTGTCGATTTTTTTACTGTTCAAAAGTTGATTATTTTAACACCTAAAATCGGCTCAGGGTTTTTTATTGCTACTGTAGAAAAATCACCAAGTGATTCCCCTAAACGACCGCGGAAACACGGCAATAGCTTGCTATTGCCGCGGTTCCGCGGCCTCCTTGGCGCCTCTCTGGTGTTTCTTTGCTACAGTGTGCTTCTGGGGGTATTTTGGGAATTTTGGTACATGTATTTTCAACCCAGATTTTCCAGAACGAAAATTTTATTTTGGGGTCCCGAAAATCCGTATTTTTGATCGAACTTCTAAAAGACTTTAGCTAACGGGTTTTTCTGTAATGTGATATTTGTATTGAACGTCTACTAATCGCTATATGTCGATTAGTGGGGGTTATACAAATCTGTGATCTGTAATGTTGCTGGAATGTGGATATGAATATGTTGGATTGTCGCGGGTGAATAGCCGGGGGTTGTGAGACGAGAGTTTTCTTTTCTTTCAATTCATGTAAATTTATAAATTGATGTAATAATTATTTGTATGGCCGCACAACCGGGTCGGAGTTGTAGCCGTCATTGTATAATTTCTTTTTACTGTTTTTGCTCCTAGGATAGACCCATGGAGGGGGTGCACAAACTACCGGGTATGCCGAAGTGTCGAGTGGCCTACTCCTGGAGATGAGGGAGGTTACTACGCTTCGGGTACTTGGCGGGTAGTTTGCCGCACCCGTAGGGGTCTTGGGTGGGGTATTTGGCTATTCACCGCGACCGTGTAATCTGTTTTTCGTTACAGGCTCGTGCAAATTACAGATTCCTAGTATATCCAATGTATTCATCTGTGATCTGAAATGTTTATCATTGCAGTATATCTATATATGATATTATTTAGGCGTTGCTTATGTTTTACAGCCGCGCTAGCCCAGCCCCCGCTGTGTCGTTAGTTAAGTAACCTAACGGGTAATGACGGGGTCCCGTGGTGAATGCGAATGGCATAAACGTACGTCATATTTTGGTTGTTTTCTGCAATGGTAGGATTAAATGATGGGACGCATTAAAAGAACTAATGCAAGAATATCACGCATTAAAAGAACTAATGCAAGATAATAAACCAAGTTAAAGTCGTTGGAACACTTTCGAAAAACCACTCGGTTCTTTTCAAAACCAACTTTTAAAAGCGGAGCTTGAGCCACTCATTTTAAAAGCTATCTCGTTCCATCGACCAAATCAAGTTCACTACGTTCATGGTTTTGCCAAAACCATCCGTAGCCCTCCGTCGTTTCACATGAATAGTCAATAGTATTCAAGCTGTGTATGTTGGCCAAAGTCAAGGCACAGTGATTGGTAGCTATTGGGTGTTCATGTGTAGCATAGATAGATGCGTTGGTTTGGGACAGTCGTACTGCCATTTTGGCCAAAGTCAAGGGTAGGTACGGATGGATCCAAATTAACCTGGATAATGACGGGTAGAACTTGACATGTGACTTATGATATTTTGGCCAAAGTCAAGGTCATAAGAGCATGGGGCAAAAATCCACATCGGGAGTTTCATAAGTACTGAAACTTGCTAGATTTGCATACCATTTGGAGTGTGATGATTCTGGTAGGATTCCTTCAGTTTCGTCACGCGATGATATTTGGATCCCGATCCTACTGTGAGTATATGCTACTCCTCGGGAAATTTCTCACTAAACGATCAATGCTATAAACCTAGTAGGTGCCTAGAAAGGTGTTAGCGGGGCTACGCCCCCAGGGAAAAGAGGTTCTTTAATTAAGGAACTTCGCGAAAGCGTTGGAAAACCTCCCTCGAAGTACCGACACCGGCCTGGCTGAACGGTTAAGCAAGTATTGTGCGGTGGGATTGATCCCGACTAATTCTTCCTTTATGGTTTGAGGAGGGATTCGAGAAACAGTGGGAGCCATCCTGTTTAGACAAACTAAAAACCACTCTAAACTTGCAAGAGTATCATGCTGAGTGTTTCTTCTTCTCTCTCCTAATTGCAGCGACCAAATCGACATGACTGGACTTAAGTTACTCCTAGATAAAAACAAACTGACAGGGCCAAACTACAAAGATTGGCTCAGGAATGTCAAGATAGCAATCACTTACGACAAGCTGGGGTATCTTCTTACCACCAAAGCTCCCCCTGTCCCTGGTCCCACTTCCAGCGTCGCGGATAAGGAAATCCGTAAGACTTGGGAGATTGATAGCGCGAAGGCCAAATGCCTCGTACTTGCCTCTATGGACAATGAACATCAGAGGAGGCACGAGAATATGGACTTGGAATCCATATTGCTTCATACAAAAGAACTGTATGGAGAGCAATCTCGTATCGCAAGATACGAAGCGTCGAAAAGTTATTTTCGACAAGAATGGCCGTCGGATCATCAGTAGCCGAGCACGTGCTAAAGATGATCGGCTACATTGAGGAGCTCGCGGACCTAGGGATCACAATGGAGAGTGAACTATATACGGATATAGTTTTCCAGTCCCTTCCTTCCACTTACGCCCAGTTTATACTGAACTTCAACTTACAAGAAAAAGAGGTTGAACTTTCAGAGCTCCTCAACATGCTGAGGAGCGCAGAGGGCACCCTACAGAAAGGTAGGGAAACATCCACTTTGTTTGTAGGAGGATCATCTTCTTCTAGGTCCAAGGAGAAAGCCAAGGGAAAGAAGAAGAAAGCCCCCGCCAAACCAAGGGGCGGTGTTAGTAAAGTGGATACGAAGGGAAAAGCCAAAGCAACAAAGATAGCGGGGAAGCTTGTGGATAAGGAAGAATGCTTCTATTGTCATAAGAAAGGACACTGGAAGAATGATTGCAGGGCCTGGAAGGCCAGAACACAGGAATTGAAGCAGGTTGCAGCTTCAGCTTCAGGTGTGTATGTTATTGAAAACTGTCTTTCAATAAACTCTACTTCCTGGGTATTGGATACCGGATCAGGATCTCATATCTGTAATTCTTTGCAGGCGTTGAGAAACCGTAGTGTTTTGAAAGCAGGTGACATGACCCTCAGAGTTGCGAACGGAGCTAGCATGGATGCTAAAGCCGTGGGGGACTATCACCTGGGAATGTCAGATGGACATGTTTTGGTTTTGCGTAATTTCTTTTTTGTACCCAACGCAACTTGTAATATCATTTCTGTATCTTTAGTTTCTAAAGAAGGTTATGAATTTGCGTTTGTAAGTAATGTTGTAAACATTCACCTTAATCAAGTTTTGATTGGGTCAGGTACATTGAGTAATGGTATATACGTATTGAACCAACCACAGATTTTCAATGTCCAGAATGCACACAAAAGAAAGTCTCCAGAAATAAATCAGACTTTCTTGTGGCATTGTAGACTGGGTAACATCAATGAGAGAAGGTTGACGAAGTTACATACAGAAGGGTATTTGAATGCGTTCGAATATCAGTCGTATGCCACTTGTCAATCCTGTCTCAAAGGAAAGATGACAAAGACTCCGTTTACTGGACATGGAGTAAGAGCGAGCGAGCTCTTGGGACTCGTACACAGTGACGTGTGCGGTCCAATGTCTACACATGCGCGAAGCGGCCATTCTTACTTCATTACTTTTACGGATGACTTCTCAAGGTATGGTTATGTCTTCTTAATGAAACATAAGTCCGAAGCCTTTGGAAAATTCCAGGAGTATAAGAATGAAGTAGAGAAATAGACCGGCAAAAGTATTAAGATTCTAAGATCGGATCGAGGTGGAGAATACTTAAGTGCCGAATTCCTGGACTATTTAAAAGAGAACGGAATTCTCTCTCAGCTTACTCCTCCATACACCCCGCAACATAACGGTGTATCGGAGAGACGGAACCGCACCCTATTAGATATGGTGCGGTCCATGATGAGTAACGCTGAGTTACCGCGATCATTCTGGGAATATGCGCTAGAATCAGCCGCATACCTTTTGAACCGAGTTCCCACTAAAACTGTGCCTACCACGCCATTTGAGATGTGGTGTGGGAAGAGACCCCATCTTAATCACATTAAGACATGGGGAAGTCCAGCTTTTGTCAAAAAGCAGCATGCGGACAAGCTCGAGGCACGCTCAGTACCGTGCAAGTTTGTGGGATATCCAAAGAATTCCAAAGGATATTTCTTCTACTGCGAAGAGGAACAAAAAGTTCTTGTTTCTCGTCATGCCCACTTTCTAGAACACCAGTTCTTAGAAAAGGAAATAAGTGGGAGCGCAGTAGAACTGGAAGAAATTCCAGAACCACGGACTATTACTGAAAGTTTAGTGGAACCAGAGGGTTCGAAAGAACAGGACATTCCTACGCCGCTCCGCAGGAGTAGTAGGCAGACTCATCCGCCCGAGAGATACTACGGTTTTCTCATAGACGGGGATAGAGAAGATTGCATCATAGATTATGATGAGCCTACTAGCTTCCAGCAGGCCGTTCAGAGCGTTGACTCAGTGAAATGGCTGGATGCAATGCGGACCGAAATGGAGTCCATGTACACCAACAAGGTATGGACGTTGGACATTGCTCCAGACGGGGTAAAACCCGTAGGATGCAAGTGGATCTTCAAAAGGAAGATTGGTGTAGATGGACAGGTTGAGACCTATAAAGCTAGGCTGGTAGCAAAGGGTTTTCGTCAAAGACCTGGCTTGGACTATGATGAAACCTTTTCTCCAGTAGCCATGCTGAAATCCATTCGGATCCTTCTTTCCATTGCTGCCTTCCACGATTATGAGATTTGGCAGATGGACGTAAAGACAGCTTTTCTAAATGGAAATTTAGAGGAGTGTGTCTATATGGACCAGCCAGAGGGTTTCATTCAGAGTGGGAGCAGCGGAAAGGTGTGCAAGTTGCTTAAGTCCATCTATGGACTAAAGCAGGCATCGCGGAGTTGGAACATCTGCTTTGATGAGACGGTCAAAGAATTTGGCTTTATAAAAAATCCAGATGAACCATGCATCTATAGTAGATTTGTAGCGAGAACTGTAGTATTCCTCGTTTTATACGTGGATGACATTCTCTTAATAGGAAATGACATTCCTATGCTACAATCTGTCAAGGGGTTCTTGTCACACAGGTTCTCCATGAAAGACCTGGGTGATGCCTCGTACATTCTGGGTATCCGGATCTACCGTGACAGGTCCAAGAGGATATTAGGACTTTCACAGTCCAGGTACATCGACACTATACTGAAGAGATTCAGTATGGAAGATTCCAAGCGCGGTAACCTACCGGCTTGTCACGGGATCACTCTCTCTAAAGAGATGTCTCCCAAGACTGATTTGGAGAGGGATCGCATGTCAATTATACCCTACGCTTCTGCGGTAGGCTCTATAATGTATGCGATGTTGTGTACCACACCGGATGTAGCTTATGCACTTAGTGTGGTAAGCCGGTATCAGTCAAACCCTGGGGAGAAACACTGGATAGCGGTAAAGAACATTCTCAAGTACCTGAGAAGGACTAAGGAGATGTTCTTGGTGTATGGCGGAAAAGACCTCCAGATCGAGGCCTTTGCTGACTCCAGCTTCCAGAGTGACAAGGATGATTCCAAGTCCATGTCGGGTTTTGTCTTTACCCTCAATGGAGGGGCGGTGTGTTGGAAGAGTTCCAAACAGGAAACCGTTACAGACTCGACGATGGAAGCGGAATACATCGCTGCATCTGATGCCGCAAAAGAAGCTGTCTTGATGAGGAAGTTCTTGAAAGAACTTCAGGTGGTTCCGTCCATTGTTGATCCAATACCTCTGTATTGCGACAACAACGGGGCTATAGCTTTAGCGAAGGAACCCAGGTCCCATCAGAGATCCAGGCACATCTTGAGGCGGTATCACCTGATCAGGGAGATCGTAGATCGCCAGGAGATCGAGGTTCGGAAAGTCGCTTCAGAAGATAACACTGCAGATCCATTCACCAAGGCCCTGCCCCAGACTCAGTTCGAGCGGCTGATCGAAATGATAGGTCTTCGATACGCCAGTACATGGCCTTAGTGCAAGTGGGAGATTGTTAGTGTATATGCCCTAGAGGCCATTACTGTATCATACTAGTTTGTATATTACTTAATAGAAGCTTGGGATATTCACCTTGTATATACAATCTTGCTCAAAATAGTAGTATGCTACTTGGTTTGTTTCTACTTCAATGTGTACATGTGTTTATTTTTGTATATCGCCTATACACATTAGTGGAGCCCTTAGGATCTTTGCTTGATTACCAGCGATGTGATGGCCATCACACTAGTGGGGCTGGGTAATCTATAAGCACATCCTTATGCAGGTCCCTGGTCGCAGGACTATCGAGACAGGGCATCGATACTCCGGAGTAGACCAGCGCATGCGCTTCTCATCCCAGTGTGGGAGACGGTCTGTCCCACAGCCGTCAGTACGTCGTACTTGAGATAGTATGCGGGTGCTCGTTAGGTTACGGGTACACTGGACAGGACTCGTCGGGAACTGACTAGTTGGTATTATGCCTATCGTCAGTTATCAGTTCCCAGGTGACATGAGTACAGCTTAGTCCGCTGACTTGACACTGTCACTTCGCCTCGAGTGTGTTCCCACTGTACTTTGATCATTACCCTACTACGGCTCAAAGGAGTCGTGCAAACAGGTAATGGTTGGGTGCAGTCCCGAAGCACTTGGAGGCAGTGACGGTTAGACAGGATTCGTCTCTCCCGGTATTGGGGGTTGACATCGCGCTGTGTCTAGGAGAGCCATTACACGAGTAGTCCCTGGCCAGGGCAAACGAGATATACTGGTAGGTTTCCAGTGTTATCTCAGGGTGTTTTGGGCTTCGCTCCGGTACGACTTGTACCGCTATTGGGGGACTGACGTTTACCGCCCCCTAGGCCCGCCATGCGATGTATCAGACGAACAGACCGGACTGTACGGAGAATGTCACACTCAGGCTCAGTAGGAGTTCAGATGGGTTTCGCGTCGTCGGTCTTCTTGTCGGCACTACCTGGGGACCGTTACGCACAGCTAGTGCCGCTTGCGGTCTGTGGTTAAACCCACTGCCAGCGTAGTGTCGAGTCTTTAGAGTCCCACACAGAAAGCTTTTCGCCTTTAGGCAAAAGAGTAGAGGTCGCATGGTATTGCGACAGGTCGCATGGTTTTGCGACAGGGTTCGGTCACATCCGTGCACTTGTGCACGTACAGTGTCCGGACAGTTTACACTAGCGGGCTTTGGTTTAAGCCAGATCCTAGTGTACCTTTTGGGATTGGATTTATCCAGTGTGCATTCGTGTTCCTCGGAACGCGGATGCGGGTGTGTATGCACAGTTGATAGGGAGACAGAGGCAGCGGATTCTCATTAGGGTTGTTGACAGTTGACCGTTGACTATTTGACTTTTTGCTCAACCCTAATGAGAATATGATATGTGATTAACTATTATATTAATTAAGTATTATGGTGACATGGTTGTTGACTTTGTTGACTTGTTGACTTTGTTGACTTGTTGACTTTTGTTGACTTGTTGACTTTGTTGACCGGTTGACTAGGCTTGACTAGTTGACCATCATGATAACCATAGCCATCATTTCATGGCAAAGACTTTTGTTTGCTTGCTCATTTGTGTAAAATGAGTGCATGAAATGATATGGTTATGGTTGCTTCAACCATCACATAAGACTTTTTTGATATGATGAGTTATCATGACTTTGGATTATGAGAGGGTGAGAGACAAAAGAGTTGCACATTCTTTCTTGCTCATTCTCTCTCTTGTTCTTGAGCTCTCTTGTTTTGCTCTCACCCTCTTGCTCTTTTTCCCTCTCTTTAATCTATGGTTCTCTTGTCTCATGAGTTGAGAATCAAGAACCATAGATAAAATCCCACACAAACTATTCTCTACTCTTTCTAGTTCACTAGGTTTAGCAAACCAAGTGAACTAGTTTCTTCAAAGAACGAAGAAGGAGCTAAAGGTTGGAGATTTCAGGTGGATCTATCTTCGGCGTACGGAGACGACGGGAAGAAGCCAATCCGGACCACCATCGGAGTTTGAAGACGAAGGAGTTCAAGACAAGCAAGGTATAACCCCCTAACCGAGTAGCTAGAAACTCGTAGTTAGGTTGCTAGATAGATGTTTAACCAAGATCCGGGTTTTAGGTCCATGTTACCACCTCCGTAAAAATCGTTTTTTACCAAATTCCGCATTCCCGAAAGTACCGGGAGAGGTAGCATGGACTTACAGATCATCTTCGGCCTCGAAGTCAATGACCTAACCCGATCATTTCTCCGACGAAACCATTGCAAGAGTCCGGGATCCCGATGATCGCAACGGAGGGACGTCAACACGGAGCTAAAGAAGTGGAGGACCGGATCTACAAAGGTTGTAATCCCTTTCACTTGTAGTTAAGTTGTTAACTTGCATGTTCTTTCGCCTTAACTTCTAGTTAACGATCTATATTAGGGTTTCTCGACACCGTAAAATTTTAATTTGGCATGGTTGATGCCTTGTGGAACCTCTTGAGTGTGCCTAGTAACCCTACAGTGGTATCAGAGCCTAGCTAGAGCTTTAAGCGAAGTGTAGACGATGTTAGAAATTCGATCGAACCCCGAAACCCTAACTCAAACCCTTCTCTGTACATTTTTTGAAAATGTGGATTTTTCCAAATTAAAAATATGCAGAAAAATAAGAAGGTTTTTATATGAATTACTGTGCAAAATGGGGTCCTAACTCCGTCAAACTGCAGCGGAACCGCGGCCGTACCCCACGTAGCGCGGCGGTTCCGCGGCCATATTGTTGATTCTTTGACCACACTTTGCACAGTAATGTTTATATTTGACTCTTGTGTTTTCTGGGTAATTTTAATTTTTACTCAAGAGTTGAGTATTCTGGGTTGTATTGGGAGTTCATAGATTCGATCGGATTCTCAAACTTTGTCTATGTGTTTTTTCCGGGTAATTTTAGAATATGTTAAAAAGTTCGACCGAATAAAAATACCCATTTTTTCCCCTGCCGGGAAATTTCCAAGTGTTGGATTTTTCCGTAGTTTAAAGACGTTCTAAGTAGTGCAAGTAACACGATGGACCCTCTAGAAGACAACTAACCTTAACTCGATTATGTGACCATCTTGAACTGCCCTTTGAACCTTAGGGTTTGGGGCAGTACGGCGTGCTACATATGAGGCGTTGGCTTGACCCTTCTACGGCTGGACCGTTGGTACTGTGGCATGAAGTGGAGGTTTTTGAACTTATTTCAAGAGTTGAGCTATTTCGGGAAAACTTGGGTGTTTGATTGTTCGATCGAAAAGTTTAACATTTTCTATTTATCTGGAATGTGATACAATATTTGGAATCCACAAGTAGTTATGAGATAACTGATTTGTATGTTATAAACATAGCAGTTTAGTCTCACTTGATCGGTTGCTACGGAATTTTGATGTGATCAAAAGTCCGTCGCAATCACATAGAGTACACGGATACTCGCCGGGTAAACTTAATAGACAGCCATGCCCCATAGCCCCGACCAAGTGACTGTAGGAGAACCCCGTAGCCAAAAGCATCCGTTTGGGTGCTCGCTACAGCGGTGTTCCGTCTTAGTGTACTTCGTCGACGGTATCGGGGGTGCGGCCGTCTACTAAAGTTTGCGACGAGCATTCGATCAAAATGCCGGGAATCTTGTTGAATTGCCCGACTTGATATTGAAAAGTGTTTTCGATTATGAGACTAAAATGCGGGGTTTATAATTGTTAGGCATGTGATGTCTAAGGAATTCAGATGGTTAGGCATGCGATGTCTAAGGAGGTTGCGGATTCCAACTGTTGTAGTTTTACACTTTCTTTTCTGCGACCGTAAGTGTAATATGTGATATCGCCGGTTTCGTTGCTATATGTCAACGAAAATTAGGATATGCATGTTTACTTACGTTGATGACATGTGATGTTATGTGTTGCTGGATATATTATATTGGATCGTCGCGTCTTGAATAGCCGGGGGTTTTATGTGAGATGAGAGTTTTTATTTTCATTCATGTAAAATTAACTTGTATGTAATATTCTTTTATTGGGGCACTTCCAGGTTGCGGAAGATGTCACCATTTGTATATTATTTACTTTTCCGCACTAGGATAGACCCAAGGAGGAGGGCACAAGTAACCGGGTTCTGGAGTCCAGTGGGAGACAAACTCGAGGAGTCGAGTCCGGGTCTCCTAACTCTAGAATTGGTAGGGTTGCTTGCCGCTCTCGTAGGGGTCTAGGGGTGTGGGTTTGGCTATTCATCGCGACCGTGGAATCCGTGTTTTATACAGGCTCGTATTGAAAACACGGACGTCCTAGTATATCCAATATTTCATATGATTCTTCTGCTGCGATATCTGTGATGTGATCATTTGATATGTTCTGTGATAAATAATGTATATAGTATATATGATATATTATATAGGAGTTACTTATGTTTTGCACTCGCGCTAGCCCTGCCCCTCTCTGTCGTTAGTTACCTAACCTAACGGTGCATGAGGGGACATCGAGGCGAATGCTGATGGCATAAGTGTACGTCGTATTTATCTGTGATGTTTAGGTGATTTAAATGATGGGACTTCATTAATGTGATTAATGAAAGAAAAGAAACCTAAGATGTTGTGGAATCGAATTTTCAAAAACAGGTAGCTACATTTCTTGCTTTGCATCGCGGTGTTCCTTGTAGAAAATCCTGCACCTTATTCGATAAGGAAAGGGCCGAGATCCCTTCACCAGGAGTGACCCCTTTAGCAATAACTGGCAGATGCTACACCACTCAGTTTGTCTTTTGATTGCTCCTACAGTTCTTGCTTTGCACAGCGATGTATATGATATATCCTGCACCTCATTCGACGAGGAAAGGGCTGACGATCCCTTCACCGGGAGTGACCCCTTTAGCAAAACTAGAAAAGCCTCAAAAACACTCCATTTTAAACTCATTTGATTCTACAACGATATCAAGTTCATTACGCAATCGGTTTTCAGAAAAACCTGTCGTAGCCCTCCGTCATTTCAGATAAGTACTGGTTAGTATTCGTGCTGCGTTTGTTGACCTCTGTCATGGCGTAGTGTGCGGTAGCTGATTTGTGCTTATCTGTATAAGCATATGATGTGATTGATTTAGGGTAGTCGTGCGACCTTGTTGACCTCTGTCAAGGGTCGTGCGGGTGGGTTTACTTCAATAAGGAAATGACGGGTTGAACTTGACTAGTAGCCTATGGTTTGTTAACCTCTGTCAAGGTCATAGGACGCTAGGAGCAAAATATTATCGGGAATTTCAAGTGTTGAAATTTGCAATGAGATTGCATACCTTCTATGAGATAGTTGGATCCTGATACCCACTGCGAGTAATTGTTACTCCTGGGAGAGTTTTACACATTACAATTAGCCGATCAAGTAGGTGTCTAGAAAGGTGTTAACGGGGTTACACCTCTGGGAAAATGAGGTTTACATTAATTAGGTTCGTGCGAAAGCACGGGGGACCTCCCTCAAAGTACCGATACTGGCCTGGCTGAAAGATTGGCGAACTTGTAGCGTGTAATTAATCCCGGCTAGTCTTTCCTTTTAGGGGTTTGAAGGAAAATTTGATAAAAACAGTGGGAGCCATCCTGATTAGATAAAATAATAACCAATCTATTCTTGCAAGAGCATACGCTGAGTGTTTTCTTCTCTCTCTCTCCAGGTAGCGATCATGTCACGCCTTAATCAAGATAATAAAACGGATATATTGACCGAACCCGCTTGTTATACTGAGCTGGGGAACGTTGGTCCCGCTCCAACTTATAAATGTTATAAGAAAGAGCAGGAAATTGGGGAATACCAGATTTCCCGTGCCGCCCAAACGAAGAAAGTGCATATGATGCATCATCTCCTTCGGGTGTGTTCATTACAAAGAACTGTTTCTCAGTATCCTTTACGTCCTAGGTATGTGATACCAGATCAGGATCCCGCATATGTAATTTGTTACATAGGCTACAGAAAGGTAGAGAACTGAGAACGGGTGATAAGTTTCATGATGCAGAAAACGGTGCAAGTGTTGCAGCCAAGTCTGTTGGTCACTGTCACCCTGTATTACCAGAATACATTGATTCTGAACAAATGTTATTAGATACCGAACCTGATATACAAAATCATATCAGTCTCTTTATAAGTAAAGATGGATATAATTTTGTATTGTTGGATAATGTTTGGAACATTTCCTATATCAAGAGTTGATCGGTTCAGGCACGTTATCTAAAAGCATTAACGTTCTAAATCAAACTACAGTTCTTAGTATATAGAACACACATAAGAGGAAGAGTTCAGAAATGAACGAATCCTTCTTGAGGTATTGTAGAGTAGGTCAGATCAATGCGACCCGACTAGCTGAAGTTACATTAAGAAGCATATTTAAATTAGTTTGAATTTACATCTTGTGAAACTTGCCAGTCATGTCACAGAGATAAGATGACCATAGCTCTGTTTATTGGAAACAGAGAAAGAGTTAGTGAACTTTTGGGATTGATACATGCTGATGTATGAAGGTCCCCTGTCTACACATGCCAAGACCGGTTCTTTGTACTTCATTACTTTCTCTGATGATCTCTCAAGATTCAGACATATGTTCCTGTTGAAACACAAGTCCAAACCTTTTGAGATATTCACAGAATATAAGTTGGAAGTAGAGAACCAAAACGGGTATAAGTATTATGTCCTTTGATGTGATCAGGGAGGAGAATACTTGAGCACGGGATTCCTGGACTATTCTAAGAATAAGATTCTCTCTCAGTATTACTCCTCCGTATATACCATAGCACGATAGTATATCGGGGCGGAGCAATAGCACCCTATGTGATATGGTGTGCTCTATGATGAGTACTACTGAGTTTCCTGTTTCCCTTTAGGGAGTTATGCACTTATGAAATTGCATACCTATTGAATAGGGTTCCGATCAAATCAGATGCCTACCATTTCATATGAGATATGGAAAGGGAAGAGCCCATCTCTTGAGTCAGTTAAGATTTGGGGTTGTCCGGCCTATGTCTAAAAGCAAAATCCGGACAAGCTCGAGGCAAAGTCAGATTTGTAAAAGTTTGTTGGATATCCCAAGCATATGCAAGGGAATATCTTCTACCTAACCGAGGAACAAAAATGTTTTGTTACTCAGCATGCCACCTTTGTGAAAGGGAATTTCTTATGAAGAAATTTGTGGACATGAGGTAGAACTGGAAAGAGTTCCAGCTATACAAACTGCAGCTGATGATTTGGTAGAACCAAAGGATTCAATAGAAACCAACGAACCTCAGCCTCTCCGCATATCTAGTAGGTTTCCTCACCCACCTGAGAGATACTTCGGTTTCTCTATGACAGTGGGAGCGAGGATTGAATCATAGGATGATGACCTAACTAGTTTCGAGCTGGCCATCAGGAGTAGGACTTTGTAAGAATGGCTGGATGCTTATCGATTTGAGATGTAATCCTTATACACCAACAAAGTACGGACTTTGGTTGCTTTATCTGAAGGGTTAAATCCCCATCAGGAGCAAGTAAATCTTGAGAAGATTACTTGGTGTACATGGAAAAGTTGAGACTTTCAAATCTAGACTTGTTAAAGGTTTGCATCATTGACCAGCTATGGATTGTGATGAAACCTTTTCTAAGTAGCTATGCTTAAGTCCATCCAGATCCTACTTGCCACGGCTACATACCATGACTACGATATCTGGCGGTTGGGGGTCATGACTGCTTTTCTAAATGATGTTTTAGAAGAGAGAGTCTGTAAGTACACAGTCAGAGGGCTTCGTAGACAGTGGGAGCAGCGGAAACGTGTGCAAGATGTTTTATATGATAAAGCAGGCATCGCAGAGTTGGAACATCTGTTTTGATGAGTTAGTCAAAGAGTTTGACATCATCAAAATGGTAGATGAACCTTGTATATACAAAAAGGGTAGTAGGGAGTATGCTGGTGATCCTCGTAGAGTATGTGGATGACATACTCTTAATAGGGAAGGAGTTTCCTATGCTACGCGCGGTCAATCTCCGCTTGTCACAAGGATTCTCCAGATAGGATCAAAGTGATACCTACTAAATCCTGGGTTTTGGATCTATGAGATAAATCTAACTTGATGTTAGGATACTCACTAGTTGTAGTGAGTTGGTATCAATTGATCCTGGGGAGAATCACTGGAAAGGTTCCAGAGTGATAAGGACGACTGAATGTCAGTCGCAGGCATTGTCTTTACCCTCAATAAAGGGACGGTATGTTGGAAGAGTTCCAAGCTAGATACCGTGGCATACTAGACGATAAAGTCTGGATATATCGCTACAAAAGATGCTACCAAAGAGGAAGTCTGGGTGTATATTAGTTGATGATATGAACTTCGTTCCTACCATTGTGTGACAATGGAGTTGTGGCTTATGCCAAGGAACGCCTGTCCCATCAGTGATCCAGACATATTCTTAGGCAGTATCACCTGATCGTGGAGATGGTTGATCTCCAGGGGATCGAGGTTAGGAGAGTAGACTTAGAGGAAAACACGGCGGATCTACTCACAAAGGCCTTTTCCCAGAGAGAGACTTTTATGGGATGGTTGAGTATGAGATACTACAACCGCTGCTATCAGATGGCCCTAGTGCAAGTGGGAGATTGTTAGTTATATGTATGCCGTAGAGGACATTACTATACATAGGATGTATATTGTAGTGGATGCTTGGACATATATAGGGATGACTTTCTTGCTCGATATGATAGTATACTATCTTGTTACTCTTTACCTTAACGTGTACACCGATTGTCTCTCTGTTACATGTTGGTAAAGCCCTTAGGATGTGTACTTGACTACCTGGACTATGATGCGGATCATACTAGTGGGGACATGGTAGTCCATAAGTACATCCTTCAAGGACCCTAGTCGTGGGTGTATCGAGACAGGGCATCGATATACCAGAGTAGACTAGCGTATACCTTCTCGAACCATACTGATGGGTGATGGATGATCCCATATCCAATGGTGTTTTACATCAGAGATGATATACGGGTACTCAGTGGAGACTGGGTACACTGGACGGACTCGCCGAGAACTCCCAGATGGTATTATACCTTACGTCAGATGGTAGTTCTCTGGTGACACTGGTACAGGTTAGTCTGTAGACCCGAGATCGTCATAAAGTCTTGTGTGATTCCCACTATGCTTTGATTTCCATCATACCACGTCCAAGAGGGCGTGCAAAAAGGTGGCTTTTGGGTACAGTCCCGAATCACATGAAGGCAATGAGCGATAGGAGGGGTTTCGTCTCTCCCGGTATAGGGAGTTGATGTTGCGCAGTGCTCGATTGGCTACAACAGGAAGTCCTTGGCCAAGGATGCTTTAGGGATTTACTGGTAAGTGTTACCAGTAGTTTCTCGACCGTTATGAGCCTCATATCGACACGACTTATCGAGTTATTGGGGTCTGACGTTTACCACCCCTAGGCGAGATATGCGACATATCAGACGAACAGACCGGACTGTACGGTAGTGTTACTCGTTGGATTCACAGGAGTGTGAGCGGGCTTGCTCGTTGATCTTCTGATCGCTCAATACCCGGGTGGCCGTTACGTTTAGCAGACCGCTTGCGGCTTGTGGGTGTTTGATATGATCATCACCTGCTGCCGGCGTATTGACGAGTCTTTAGAGTCCTACACAGGGGTTTCCTGGCTCAAGCGAAACGGAGTAGGAGCGCATATGTGATATGTACGGGACCGATATTGATACGATATGAGATACCGTATTCGATTCTCGTGATTCGTGACATTCATCGGTTGTCTGGATATAGCCGGGTTATCGGATCAAGTGTTGATTCGGTAAGTTGTTACTTTTGATATTAGTCGGTTATATCCGGATTATTAAATCAAGAGTTGATTTAATAATTTAATGTATAATTATATATTTGATATATTAAATTACATTAACTAATATTAGCTCACTTATGATTTATTTTCTCACTTGTTTGTGCACATTGTTTATATGTGATATATGTTAGTTATGTATATGCCCTAGAGGCCATTGTTGTACATATGATGTATATTATAATGGATGCTTGGTTATATATAGAGATGACTTTCTTGCTCGTCATGATAATATGCTATTTGGTTTCACTTTATCTTAACATCTTGACTTGTATTGGTTTACTGTTTTACTTTCACATGTTGATAAAGCCCTTAGGATCTGTACTCGACTACTGGGACTATGATGAGATCATACTAGTGGGGCCGCGGTAGTCGATGAGTACATCCTATAACTGTTCCTAGTCAAGGGTATATCGAGACAGGGCATCGATACACCAGAGTAGACTAGCGTATACGCATCTTGACCCATATGATGGGCGATGGATGATCCCATATCCATCGGTGTTAGACATCAGAGATGGTGTACGGGTGCTCAGTGGAGACTGGGTACACTGGACGGACTCGCCGAGAACTCCCAGATGGTGATATACCACACGTCAGATGGCAGTTCTCCGGTGACACAAGTACAGGGTAGTCTGTAGACCCGAGATCGTCATAGAGTCTTGTGTGATTCCCACTGTGCTTTGATTTCCACCTTACCACGTCCAAGAGGGCATGCAAAACGGTGGCTTTTGGGTACAGTCCCGAATCACATGGAGGCAATGAGCGATAGGAGAGGATTCGTCTCTCCCGGCATAGGGAGTTGATGTTGTGCTGTGTTCGATTGGCTATAACTGGAAGTCCCTGGCCAGGGCTGATATAGAGATTTACTGGTAAGTGTTACTAGTAGTTTCTCGACCCGTTATGAGCCACACATCGACACGACTTATCGGTTACTGGGGTCTGACGTATACCACCCCTAGACTTGATATGCGACATATCAGACGAACAGACCGGGCTGTACGGGAGTGTTACTGATTGGATTCACAGGAGAACGCACAGGCTAGCTTGTTGATCTTCTGATCGCTCAATACCTGGGTGGCTGTTACGTTTAGCTGACCGCTTGCAGCTTGTGGGTGTTTGATATGATCATCACCTGCTACCGGCGTATTGACGATTCTTTAGAGTCCTACACAGAGGTTTCTTGGCTCAGGCGAAACGGAGTAGAGGCACATATGTGATATGTGCAGGACCGAGAATAATGCGATATGGGATACCGTATTATTATCTCGGTATATTAAGATATGAACCGGGTCATCGGATCAAGTGTTGATTCGATGAATCGGTACATGATATATTAGTCGGTAATATTCGATATAGCCGGATCGTCGGATCAAGTGTTGATTCGATGATTTAATGTATAATAATATATATGATATATTATTACATTATCTAATATTGGCTCGCTTTATTATTTCATTTTCTCACTGGATGATACATTGATATATATGCGATATATGTTAATTGTATTATTTTCTTTTGTTGCAAATATATAATATATATATGATATATATTATTGTGACATGATATGATTAATTGTTAAACATGTTTAAGGATGATTAATTGAGGTTAGGGTTTGATTTGGGTTGGATACTTCATGCACCTTCTAGAAGCTTTATTCTTTTGTCATTCTTAGGATATTTTAGGATGACACATTCTTAACCCAACCAAACCCTAACTCTAGTTATTTCTCTACTAAATCCTAGAAACTCATCCTTGACCATGGTTTATAATCAATCATATAGCTTTCATTCTATTCATCACAAAAGGTTTAATCTTATTATTGATTTTCCATTATCATCTTCTTCTCTCTTGAAAAGCTTGCTAGAAAATCCTTAAGTGATGAATAAATATGAGAAAATGATATAAAAAGAAAGCAAAATTACTACTTTCTCATCCTCATCTCATCTAGCCCATGGGATTAGTGTGTTCATCTCTTTTGAGTGAGAAAGCTTGAGTCTTTGCAACTTCGAGGTAGATCATCGGAGATTTGGAATACTTCGAGCTAGCATGGATCGTTCGAGTCGTGGAGCCTCTCATGAGTCCGGGAGATCGTGGATCGCGGCAAAGGGACTTCTACTCGGAGCTTGTGAAGTGAAGGAGCGGACTACAAAGGTTGTAATCCCTCACACTCAGATAAAAGTTATCATCTTGCATGTTAAACCCTAATAATCTAGCAAAGATCCCGGCTTTGGGTTGTTCGGCACGTCTAAATTTTTATCCGGACATGTTTGATGCCTTTTGAACCTTCACAAGAGTGCCTAGGATACCTACAGTGGTATCAGATCCTAGCTAGAGCATTAGGCGATGTGTTTACGAAGTTAAAACTCCGATCGAACCCGAAACGACGAAACTAGACCCCTCTCTGGAAATTTTTTAAATTTTGGGATTTTTCTGAATTAAAAATATGTAAAAAAATCAGCAGGGAATTCTAAGAATTACCATAAAACCCGAGCCCCCAATTCGATCAAACGGCGGCGAAACCGCGGCGTAAGCAAGCTTACGCGGCTGTTCCGCGGCGGATTGATAGGATTGTGACACGTGGATTTTATGGTAATGTCCGTAGGTGCTTGTTGATGCTTCTGGGTATTTTTAATCTGTTTCAGGTGTTGAAAATTCTGGGGTTTGTTTTGTAATAGTAGACTCGATCGGAAATTTTTAATTCGTATTTCTTTCCGGATATTTAGAAATTGTTAAACTATTTGAACGGATATCATTAACTCACTGTTTCCCGGTACGGCAAACTTTCAAGTGTTGAAATTTCTTCAGGTTTAAATCTTTCGGAAAAATTGTACAAGTTAAGCGGTGGACCCTCTAGAAGACAACAAAGCTTAACTCGATTATGTGACCGTCTTGAACTGCCTTTTGAACCTTCGGGTTTGGGGCAGTACGGCGTGCCACATGTGAGGCGTTGGCTTGACCCTTCTACGGCTGGATCACCGGTACTGTGACATATTCTGGGATTATTTGAACTCCGCTCAAGTGTTGAGCAGTTTAGGAAATTTTGGGTGTTTGATTATCTGTTCGAAAAGTTTAATACTGTCTATTTATCTGGAATGTGATACAATATGTGGAATTCATAGAGTTAGGCATGAAATGCGAAGTATGTGATATTTCGGATTTACGATGTCTAAAGTGATTGTGGATTCTAAATGTTGTAGTTTTACACTTTCTTTTCTGTGACCGTAAGTGTAATATGTGATATCGCCGGTTTCGTTGCTATATGTCAACGACAATTGGGATGCGCATATTTACTTACGTTGATGATATGTGATATTATGTGTTGCTGTGATATGTTATATTGGATCGTCGCGTTCAGAATAGCCGGGGGTTTTATGTGAGATGAGGGTTTTTATTTTCATTCATGTAAAATTCATCTGTAATGTAATATTCTTTTATTTGGGGCACTTCCAGGTTGCGGTTGATGTCACCAGTGTATATTATTTACTTTTCCGCATTAGGTAGACCCAAGGAGGGGAGCACAAGTAACCGGGTTCTAGGGTCCAGTGGGAGGCCATCTCGAGGAGTCGAGACCGGGTCTCCTAACCCTAGAATTGGCAGTGTTACTTGCCGCTCTCGTAGGGATCTTGGGATGTGGGTTTGGCTATTCGTCGCGACCGTGGAATCCGTGTTTTATACAGGCTCGTATTAAAAACACGGACGTCCTAGTATATCCAATATTTCATATATGTTCTTCTGCTGCAATGTTCTGTGATGAGATCATATTACTGCCTGAGACGAATGCTTATATTATATATATATATGCTGATATATAAATATTACTGCTTTCGTTTCTTCTGTGATGCTTAGGAAGCATAAGCTGATGGGATTTTTATTAATAAGATTAATAAAAGGAAAAGAAACCTAAAGATGTTGTAGAATCAAAACTTTATAAAAGGGGTAGCTACAGTTTTGCTTTGCACAGTGATATATACGATATATCCTGCACCTTATTCGATGAGGAAAGGACCGAGATCCCTTCACCGGGAGTGACTCCTTTAGCAAAACTGGCAGATGCTACAAAACTCGGTTTGTCTTTTGATTGCTTTTAGTGTTTTGCTTTGCACAGTGGTATATATGATATATCCTGCACCTTATTCGATGAGGAAAGGGCCGACGATCCCTTCACCGGGAGTGACCCCTTTAGCGAAACTAAGAAGAGCCTCAAAAACACTCCTTTTCAAAAACTACTCGATTCTACGACGATATCAAGTTCATTACGCTCAGGGTTTTCTGAAAAACCTGCGTAACCCTCCGTGATTTCAGATTAGTACTACTTAGTATTCGTGCTGCGGTTGTTTGGCCTCCGTCAAGGCGTAGTGTACGGTAGCTAACTAGTGCTTATCTGCTAGCATATGATGCGATTGGATTAAGGTATTCGTACGGCGTAGTTTGGCCTCAGTCAAGGGTCGTACGGGTGGGTTTAATTCAATCAAGAAATGACGGGTTGAACTTGACTAGCGCCCTATGGGTAGTTTGGCCTCCGTCAAGGTCATGGGACGCTAGGGGTAAAAATATTATCGGGAATTTCAAGTGTTGAAATTTGCAATGAGATTGCATACCTTCTATGAGATAGTTGGATCCCGATACCCACTGCGAGCAAGTGTTACTCCTGGGAGAGTTTTACACAGGACAATTAGTCATTCAAGTAGGTGTCTAGAAAAGTGTTAACGGGGTTACGCCTCTGGGAAAACGAGGTTTACTTTAATTAGGTCCGTGCGAAAGCACGGGGAACCTACCTCAAAGTACCGACACTGATCTGGCTGAAAGATTGACGAAATTGTAGGGTGTAATTAATCCCGGCTAATCTTACCTTTCAGGGTTTTAAGGTAGATTTGATAAAACCGGTGGGAGACATCCTGATTAGATAAGATAATAACCAATCTAATCTTGCAAGAGCATACGCTAAAGTGTTTTCTTCTCTCTCTCTCCAGGTAGCGACCATGTCATGCCATAATCAAGATAATAATATGGATGTATTGACTGAACCCAATTATTGTACTGAGCTAGGGAATGTTGGACCCGTTCTTTCTTATAAGAGTTATAAGATTGAACAGGAAATAGAAGAATATCTGGATTCTCACGCCGCCCAAAAGAGCATGCATGTTGATGCATCTTCTTCAGGTGTGTTAGTTATTGAGAACTGTTTCTCAGTTCACCCTACGTCCTAGGTATTAGATACCGGATCAGGATCCCACATATGTAAATTGTTACATGGGCTGCGAAAAGGTAGAGAACTAGGAAAAGGTGATCATTCCGTTCAAGTAGGGAACGGTGCAAGTATTGTAGCCAAAGCAGTTGGCGAATATCACCTTGTATTACCAAGTCATAATACACTGATTCTGAATGAGTGTTATTATATACCGAACATGATGTGCAACATTATATCAGTTTCTTTATTAAGTAAAGAAGGATATAATTTTGTAGTAAAGGATAATGTTATGAACATATTCCTAGATCAAAAGTTGATTGCATCAGGCTCGTTACATAATGGCATATTCATTCTAAATCAGAATACAGTCCTGAATATACAAAACACACACAAGAGGAAAAGTTCAGAAATGAACGAATCCTACTTGTGGCATTGTAGACTTGGTCATATCAATGTGACACGACTGGATAAGTTGCATAAAGATGGTTATTTGAATCCGTTCGAATTATCATCTTATGATACTTGCCATTCATGTCTCAAAGGAAAAATGACCAAAGCTCCGTTTAGTGGACACGGAGAAAGAGTTACCGAACTCTTAGGACTGGTACATAGTGATGTATGCGGTCCCATGTCTACGCATACCAGGAACGGTTCTTCCTACTTAATTACATTCACTGACGATCTCTCTAGATACGGACATGTTTTTCTGATGAAACACAAGTCTGAAGCTTTTGAGAAATTCAGAGAATATAAGCACGAAGTAGAGAACCAAACGGGCAAAAGTATTAAGATTCTTCGATCTGATCGAGGAGGTGAATACTTAAGCGGTGAGTTTTTAGATTATCTAAAAGAGAATGGGATTATCTCTCAGCTTACTCCTCCTTATACACCACAGCACAACGGTGTATCTGAACGGAGGAATCGCACCCTATTAGATATGGTGCGCTCTATGATGAGCGATGCTGAGTTACCTATTTCCTTCTGGGGGTATGCGCTTGAGACAGCGGCATACATACTGAATAAAGTTCCTACCAAATCTGTGCCTACCACCCCATATGAGATATGGGAAGGGAAGAGACCATATCTTAATTTTATTAAGATATGGGGTTGCCCGGCCTATGTTAAAACACAAAATCCGGGCAAGCTCGAGGCAAGGTCTGTCCTATGTAAGTTTATTGGATATCCCAAGCATTCGCGAGGGTATATCTTCTACCACTCCGAGGAACAAAAAGTGTTTGTTTCTCGACATGCCACCTTTTTAGAAAAGGGTTTTCTTATGAAAGAAATTGATGGCAATGAGGTAGAACTGGAAGAGGTTCCAGCAACACAAACTACGACAGATGATTTAGTAGAACCGGAGGATTCAGTAGTACCCGACGAACCCCAGCCTCTCCGCAGATCTAGTAGGGTTTCTCGTCCACCTGAGAGATACTACGGCTTTCTCATTGATGGTGGAAGCGAGGATTGCATCATGGATGATGATGACCCGACTAGTTTCGAGCAGGCCATCACGAGTGGTGACTCCGTGAAATGGCTGGATGCAATGCGATCTGAGATGGAATCCATGTACACCAATAAAGTATGGATTTTGGAAAATGCTCCTGAAGGGGTAAAACCCATTGGGAGCAAGTGGATTTTTAAAAAGAAATTTGGTGTAGATGGAAAAGTTGAGGCTTTCAAAGATAGACTTGTAGCAAAGGGATTTCGTCAACGACCAGGTGTGGATTATGACGAAACCTTTTCTCCAGTGGCTATGCTTAAGTCCATCCGGATCTTACTTGCCATTTCTGCATACCATGACTACGAAATCTGGCAAATGGATGTTAAGACCGCCTTTCTAAATGGTGATTTAGAAGAGTGCGTGTACATGACTCAGCCAGAGGGCTTCATAGATAGTGGGAGTAGCGGAAAGGTGTGCAAACTGCTTAAATCCATTTATGGGTTAAAGCAAGCATCGCGGAGTTGGAACATCTGTTTTGATGTTGTAGTCAAAGAGTTTGACTTCATCAAAAACATAGATGAACCTTGTATATATAAGAAGGTAGCAGAGAGTAAGGTTGTCTTCCTCGTATTGTACGTGGATGGTATACTCTTGATAGGAAGTGATATTCCTATGCTGCAATCAGTCAAGTTCTTCTTATCACAAAGATTCTCAATGAAAGATCTTGGTGATGCCTCATGCATATTGGGGATTAGGATCTATAGAGATAGATCCAAACGGATACTGGGATTGTCCCAATCCAGGTACATTGACACCATACTAAAGAGGTTTAGTATGGAAGAATCCAAGCGTGGGAACCAACCCACGATCTCTGGACTCACTCTCTCCAAAGAGATGTCTCCCAAGACTGATTTGGAGAGAGCTCGCATGCAAGGGATACCCTATGCTTCGGCAGTAGGCTCTATCATGTATGCGATGCTATGTACCAGACCCGATGTAGCTGTTGGAGATAGTGCCCTCAGAGTCAATTATTAGGTCATAGGTACGTGATTGTAATGATTGAGGGAGGACCTATCCCGGTAGGACAGTCTTACTCGAGATGATAGTATGCTATCTGGTTTACCTTTATCATCGTGTACTGCTTTAGGTGACCTGACACGTCGCTATTACACGTTGATAGAGCCCCTAGGATTCTTGCTTGACCACCAGCAGTATGAGGGCGATCATATAAGTGGGAGCTGGGGGTCTATAAGCTTATCCTTAAAAGGTCCCTAGTCGTGGGAGTTTCGAGACTGGGCATCGATACTCCATTAGTAGACTAGTGTATACAGTCGAGACCCCGACGAGGGGCGGTGGCCGGTCTCACAAGCCACTGGTGTCAGTTGGATCACCTAAGATGTATACAGGTGCTCATTGGGTTATGAGTACACCGGACAGGACTCGCCGGGAACATGCTAGTTGGTCATATACCAGACGTCAGATGGCAGTTCCCTGGTGACATGTGTGCAGGTTAGTTCATCGACCTGGGGATCGTCATTTGTCTCGTGTGAGTTCCCACTGTACTTTGATTACTACCCTACCACGGCTCAAAGGAGTCGTGCAAACAGGTTTTAGTTGGGTACAGTCCCGAGCCACATGGAGGCAGTGAGCATATCATCAGGGGTTCGTCTCTCCCGGTATTGGGGGTGAGGTCGTGCTGTGTCTAGGAGAGCCATTACACAAAGCCCTCGGCCGAGGCAAGGAGATTTACTGGTAGGTATTCCAGTAGTATCTCAGGGTGTTCTGGGCTACACTCCGACACGACTTGTACCGCTTTTGGGGGTCTGACTTTTACCAACCCCCTAGGCCCGCCATGCGATGCTCATAGACGAACGGACCGGACTGCACGGATATTGTCACTGACAGGCTCAGTAGGGTTGTCAGGCTGAGTTCACTCACGGACGTCCCTTTTAGTCAATACCTGGTAGCCCGTTACGTATTGGCTTATACCTCTAACGTGCTAGTGGTTAAATCCACAACCAAGGTGTTGACGAGTCTTTAGAGTCCCCCACATTCAGTTACTCAGCTTTCGGGCGAAAGGTTGTAGAGGGCGTATGGAGATATGGCAAGGTCCGATCAGATACGTGCGGTATTGCACGGATCAGGATCGGACGGTTTGTACTATAGGCTGTATTGGTATATAGCAGGGTTCGATCAGATACGTGCGGTATTGCACGGATCAGGATCGAACAGATATTACTAGCCGGTTTTGGTATAAGCCGGATTCTAGTATAGTACAGTGGAGATTTTGTCTCATTGCATTTGTATTTCGGTCGAAATACAGATGCGGGTCAGTATTGGGGTTTTCCTGTAATTTATTACGGGACCAGTTTTCTGGAGTTGCCAGTTTGCTTTCCGTTTCGGCCAATTTCCATTGTTCCGTTCATTGGCCGAAGATTGGTGGAGGAGGGTTTATTTGCATTGTTGCAAATAGACATTAGTGGAGGGGGTTCTTTGCTTTTTGTAGCATCATGATAGTCTTCATGATGGTGCACCATCCATTGACTTGCTTGACTTTCCTTTTCATGATAGCTTGACTTTGGTGTCATCATGCATGAGATGATGGTTGTGTAGGAGTGTGGTTGTGTTTGTAATCATGTTCTTTCATGATTCCTTTGGATTCCTTTTGCATTCCACCCACCCCCTTGACCTTTCTTTTTCTCTCTCCAATCACACAAAAGAAAATGGGGGCCGGCCACTTTTGTGGTATGGTTGTTTGATTCATTTGGTAGTGTGGTTTTTTTCTTCTCATGTTTGCTAGAAAAGTTCTCTAGCTCCTTTCCAAAAGGTTGCTCCTTTTTCCTTCACCAATGGCAATTCCACAAACCCCAAAAATGAGACTTGCTCACTACATATTCTACAACGAACCTTGGGCACGTCGAGTAGCCGGCTTCGTGCCCGAGTTGCCTCGGTATTGAGGTGGGAGCCCGTAAACAAAGTAGGCGATGTGGTGCACTTCCGGCGACGAGGAGGAGACGGGATTTTTCCGCAGGAGATCGGGAGCATGACGAGAAGACCGGAGGACTTGGATCGTCGGTATATCTCTAACCCATCTTCTAGTTAGCTTAGACTTGTTAATGGTAACGATCCGGGTGTTTAGTGCGCGGTGGTGCCGGTTTGCTAAGTCCGCAAATTTTAAGTTTACCACCGTTTCCGCATTCCGGCGTCGGATTGACGGCCGGGGCGCCGCCGTGCACTTACAGTGGTATCAGAGCCTCGCCATTAACTTCGTCTAGCTTTCGTTTGATGTGTTTTACGTTTCCGATCGAACAAAATCCCGAAAACGCATTTTTCATGCACATCAGTTTCTGTCGAATTTTTTTTTAGTCCAAAAAATTTTTCAGGTTGTCTCAGAGTGATGTGCAGGGAATTTTAAGGTTACTGTAAAAATTTGGTACCACGGACTCACCATACCGCCGCGGAAGGGCGGCCAAATCCCTGATTTGGCCGCGCTTCCGCCGCGTAGGTAACTGTTCACGCTCCCAAAATTTTGCAGAATGTTCCTGAGTTGAAAATGTGGTTTTTGGGATATTAAAATTGGGCCCAGGTTTTCTGTGATTGCTACAGTTTTTGTTTGGGGCCCACTTGTTAATTTTTGGTCAATCGGAAAATTTTAAACACATTTTTCACAGTATTTACATTATATCTGCGACCGTGAATGTCACTCGATCGGTAAATCCGGTCTAACTGCTATAGCCCGGTTAGACGGATTTGCGAACGTGACTTTCACGTTGATGTTTTGTTTTTGCTGTGATGTTGCGGATCGGTCCTGGGGGATAGCCTGGATGCAATGCTAGTACTGTGTGCTGTTGTATTATGTACATTTGATATTGCGGGGCGAGCGTCCGACATGTGGACTGCCGTCACTGCCTGTTTGTATTATTATTTTGGGGCACGGCCAGGTTGCGGTCGATGTACCCGGTGTATGTATATTTTACTTTCTGTACTAGGATTACCCCGCGGAGGGGTGCACGGATAGCCGGGTTCTGGAGGGCAACAAGCCCGCATCTCATGGCATTGAGACGGAGGGGGCTTCACTCTAGAATTGGCGGGCTATTCGCCGCACTCATAGGGGGTACAGGTTGACCCAGGAGGGGTGCCCAAGTTACCGGATTCCGTGAAGTGCTGGGTGGTCCATTCACGGCGCTGAAGGGGGCTGCCTCGCTTCAGGTTTTGGCGGGTAACTTGCCGCGCCCGTAGGGGTCTAGGATTTCATTGCACAGGCTATCCACACGACCAGGGGAACGTCGGGTTTCAGCAGTGGCTCTGTGAAACCCGGGGATCCCAGATATCTGTATTGTTTCTGTGATGCTGTTCATTCTCTGTGATGTTGCATTTTATTCACGCCTTGAGCGAATATAATATATTGGTATATATTAGTAGATGTTGTATATGTTTTACATCCGCGCTAGTCCAGTCCCCGCTCTGTCGTTAGTAAGCTAACCTAACGGGTAATGACGGGACCCAGTGGCGAATGCGGATGGCATATACGTACATCGGTATATTTTCGTTCTTTTTGGTGTGATCAATTGATGGGACTGCATTGATTCGGATCAATGCAAGTTTAAAAACAAACCTAATCTGATGTTGTTGGAACACTTTTCAAAAAGCTGTTATTGCAAGGACGTTCACTTTTGTTTTGCATCGTGATATTCAGTTGGAATATCCTGCTCCTCAGTCGACGAGGCAAGGGCCGAGATCCCTTCACCGGGAGTGACCCCTTGGACAAAAAGTTTGCGTCAGGGCATTAACTTCACTATAGCCGATTACTTTTGCTTTGCATCGTGGTATTCAGTTGGAATATCCTGCACCCCATTCTACGGGGAAAGAGCCGAGATCCCTTCACCGGGAGTGACCTCTTTAGCAACGGTTTTCGTCACTATATTTTCAAAAAGCTATCAGTTCCTTCAACGATATCAAGTTCTTTACGTTAAAGGTTTTCGCCAGAAACCATTCTTAGCCCTCCGTCGTTTCATATGGGTAGGCAATAGTATTCAAGCTGTGTTTGTTGGCCAAAGTCAAGGCACAGTGTTTGGTAGCTGTTGGTTATTCATATGCAGCATAGATAGATGCATTGGTTTGGGACAGTCGTATAGCCTTGTTGGCCAAAGTCAAGGGCTTGTGCGGGTGGATTCAAATCAACCTGGAGAATGACGGGTAGAACTTGACATGTGACTTATGATTTGTTGGCCAAAGTCAAGGTCATAAGAGCATGGGGCAGAAATCACATCGGGAGTTTCAAAACAACTGAAACTTGCCAGATATGTGCATACCTTCTGGAGTGTGATAGCGTGAGCGGATTCCGTCACGTTGTCATGCGATGAGAGTTGGATCCCGATTCCCACTGATGAGTTAGTTTACTCCTCGGGTGACCCCGACCAATTCTTCTTTCAGGTTTGGAGGAGAATTTGAGGTACAGTGGGAGGATTCCAGATTAGATAAATTGGTAACCATTCTGATCTAGGTTAGAGTGCACGCTGAGTGTTTCTTTTCTCTCTCTCTTTGGCAGCGACCATTGACCCAACCCTAAGACTTTAACTCAGTGACCAAGTTGACCGAACCTTCTTAAACACCGGCCTTTGGATTGTCAGAGTTGCAAACCTCATTGCCACTCCTACTTTTACCCTTTTCTCCAGGACACCCCGTATTACTACGAACGTCCACTTCCATTGGACAAAACCATCGTATGGTTAGATACGAACTCGAAAGAATTTATTCGAGGATGGTTTCCGGTTCTGGAGAAAACGGATAGGATTATTCAGTTGTCTTTTCCTTTTACCCTCTCTCAGGTTACGAGTACTCCTTGGTTTAGGGGTAGTACACCTATTACGCAAATTGGATTGTCTTCTTCCAAACCTTAGGCTGGTGCCGACCGGTAGGGAATGAAGAAAACCAATTAGCATAACGATGGTGTGCAGAAGGTATTAAGTTCAGACAAAGCAAGGGATTAGTAAGAGGGCAAAGTAAATTGCAACAGATATTCACGACCAAACCAAATATTTCGTTACCACTCCCACATCACCTTTGTATTTCTCCAGGACACTCCGTATCACTACGAAGATCCACAGTTTATATGGATAATCCATCGTATGGTTATATACGAACTCGAAAGGAACTTGTTCCAGTTCGGGGATGGATTCTGGTTCAGGAGAAATAGGAATTAAGTTCATTCGGTTGTCTTTTATCCTCACCTTCTCTCGCATTGCGAGTGCTCCTAGGATTAGGACAGTACACCCATTATGCTTATTGGATAGTCTTCTTCCAAACCATAGGCTGGTGCCGAACGGTAGGGAAGGAAGAAAACCATTTGGCCTAAAGGGGTGTGCAGAAGGTAATGACTAAAGACATATGAAGGGATTTGGAGAGGTGGCAAAGAATTATACGGTTACAGTCGTGAATCTGGAAGAGGCATTACTAGGAATACCAGAATACCCCATCGGAACATTTCAATGTTTCAGGTTCACTGTGTAATGTTAAAAGAAAACTGATTTCCCGATTAGACACTTGCTCCAGGGTATGTATTTACCAGGTATGATTCTCACATCTGTATGGTTTTACAGATGATGAGTGGGAGTAGGTTATTGGGAATTGGGTGATCATCCTCATTATATCAGGATTCGTTGTAATCGGTGATATTTGAGGAAATCACCTGGGCTGTTTGCCGGTCGGCAAATATTTGGTTTTGAATATCCGATGTTATGCACCAATTTCAAATTGATATATCTGTACGTCTATTTTCATAGAGTGAGATATACCTTTTTGAAATTATGTCTACGACATTTACCTATATCAGTGGATGGTTAGGTAAGGAGCATTAAACAGCGGTGTAATTCTTCTTAACCATAAGTACAGTTTTCAACCTACGACACACAATGAATGAGTTATCAGACTCAAGGGACTTATACAAAGGATTGTATGTTGTCCAGGGTCCATCAGGACAGAGGGGTTGGTCCTCGCACTATATTCGGTTTACTTATGACTTCTCTAGTTTTTAGACAGGTGTTTCGTGGAAACACAGGGTCTGAATTTTGAGAAGTTATAGGTATTTGAATAGAGTAGAGAACCAGGTATAGCAAGTATCGGGATTCTTCAAAGTGATCGAAGATGTAGATACTTATATATGGTATTCAGTTGATAGTAATGACTAAGAGATCTTGCTTCTCTTTCAAGTTACTCATAATTGGAAGCACTCCTAAGTTGAGTAACGCTGATCGGCCTCCTTCCATTTAGTTGACATGCGCTGGGGACAGCTGCATGATTTGAATCTAGTTCAATTAAATCAGTGCCTCTGTTTCTATATTGGATATAGAACAGTTCATATCTTAACGATGTTAAGGTACGGGGAGTTGTCCGGTTTATGATTAAAACCAGACACTGGATAACTCAAGGCACGTTTCTGTAATGGCTGTTTGTGGGTTGACCCAGGCTATGACGCGGGTTGACTTTCTACCATCTGGATGAACAATAGCAATATTGTTCTAGACTCGCCACAGTTTTATTAAAAATGGATTTTTTCAGAAAACAGTAGTGGGAGTATGGTAGAACTGGAAGTAATTCCAGAACCACAAACGATTACTGAAGATTTGATAAGGAACCTAAAGATTCAATCTGGATTGACATTCCATTGGCCACTCCGCAGATAAGGTGGGTAACTTCAGGCACCCGAGAGGTACTACGGTAGCCTCAAGGACGGTGACAGGGAAGTTCTTGTTTACCCACAATTGCCATTGCTGTTGTTCCAGGTTACGAGACCCGGTGGGAGGATGAGTATAGCGTCGTTCTAAACCAGTTTTAGAAGTGTACATCTATATGACTCTGCCAGAGGGTTGTCGTAGTCAGTGGGAGCAGCGGAAGCATTGGTGGACAGGTTACTTATGTCTATTTATAGACTAGAGCAGATGTAGCGGAGAGAGATAATCTATTTCTGACATGATAGTCATGGGTTTGACTTCATCAGAATAGGGGATGGATCTGTTGAGAAGGTAGTAGGGTGTGATATCCTGGTATTTGGATGATATACACAGAGTAGGAAAAGAAACTCCTACACTACGATCGGTTATACTTTGGTCGTCACACAGTTGTTTCTCCACAAAGGAAATGGATTTTATATCAGACATACTGGTTACTAGATCTATGATCTAGATTTGGGTGATATCCCAATCAGGGTACTTGACAGCATTCTAAGAGTATTTAGGATGGACGACTCCTGGCACGGTAGTGTACCTGCAAGTAATGGAGTCACCCTCTCTAAAGGTGTCTTACAGACTAAAGGGAAGAGGGATGTGCATGATTGGCAGATCACTTGCTTAGGAAATTGAGTCAATCATGAGATGTCAAGTACCACACCAGATGTTGTTCTTGCACTAGATGCAATAAGTTGACATTAATCCAATCCTGGAGAAACAGTAGGAAGCAGTTTTAGAACATAAATGGATGTTCTAGGAATATGATAACGACAGCCTTATTCGGGAGACAGTTATCATTCCAGGCTTCCAAGGTGACATGGACGACAAGGAGGTTGTCAGAGTTATAGTTTTTCCTTCTGATGAGGGGCAGCATTTTGGACAGGTGGTCCAAGGCAATACTGAGGGTGGCATGGCGCAGGAGACTGATTAAGTTCAGTTAACGATACAGTCTAAGAAATTTGGATTTGGAGTTCATTTATGAGCTAGGTCCCATCAGACATCCAGACATATTCTGAGACAGGTATTGCTCTTTTCGGGAGATGGGTTTCTCCGCGAACTTGAGATATAGAGAGACATAGAAAGAAACAGCAATGCGGATCCACTCACTGAGGCTATTCCTCGAACGCAATAGTTCCGCAAACGAGCTTTGTGAGACTGACTAGTAGAGGAGTTGGATGTTCGGTATCACACGGGCTGTGAGTATGCGACATCGCAATAATTAGCCTTGAGTGCAAGTGGGAGATTGTTGGAGATAGTGCCCTCAGAGTCAATTATTAGGTCACAGGTACGTGATTGTAATGATTGAGGGAGGACCTATCCCGGTAGGACAGTCTTACTCGAGATGATAGTATGCTATCTGGTTTACCTTTATCATCGTGTACTGCTTTAGGTGACCTGACACGTCGCTATTACACGTTGATAGAGCCCCTAGGATTCTTGCTTGACCACCAGCAGTATGAGGGCGATCATATAAGTGGGAGCTGGGGGTCTATAAGCTTATCCTTAAAAGGTCCCTAGTCGTGGGAGTTTCGAGACTGGGCATCGATACTCCATTAGTAGACTAGTGTATACAGTCGAGACCCCGACGAGGGGCGGTGGCCGGTCTCACAAGCCACTGGTGTCAGTTGGATCACCTAAGATGTATACAGGTGCTCATTGGGTTATGAGTACACCGGACAGGACTCGCCGGGAACATGCTAGTTGGTCATATACCAGACGTCAGATGGCAGTTCCCTGGTGACATGTGTGCAGGTTAGTTCATCGACCTGGGGATCGTCATTTGTCTCGTGTGAGTTCCCACTGTACTTTGATTACTACCCTACAACGGCTCAAAGGAGTCGTGCAAACAGGTTTTAGTTGGGTACAGTCCCGAGCCACATGGAGGCAGTGAGCATATCTTCAGGGGTTCGTCTCTCCCGGTATTGGGGGTGAGGTCGTGCTGTGTCTAGGAGAGCCATTACACAAAGCCCTCGGCCGAGGCAAGGAGATTTACTGGTAGGTATTCCAGTAGTATCTCAGGGTGTTCTGGGCTACACTCCGACACGACTTGTACCGCTTTTGGGGGTCTGACTTTTACCAACCCCCTAGGCCCGCCATGCGATGCTCATAGACGAACGGACCGGACTGCACGGATATTGTCACTGACAGGCTCAGTAGGGTTGTCAGGCTGAGTTCACTCACGGACGTCCCTTTTAGTCAATACCTGGTAGCCCGTTACGTATTGGCTTATACCTCTAACGTGCTAGTGGTTAAATCCACAACCAAGGTGTTGACGAGTCTTTAGAGTCCCCCATATTCAGTTACTCAGCTTTCGGGCGAAAGGTTGTAGAGGCCGTATGGAGATATGGCAAGGTCCGATCAGATACGTGCGGTATTGCACGGATCAGGATCGGACGGTTTGTACTATAGGCTGTATTGGTATATAGCAGGGTTCGATCAGATACGTGCGGTATTGCACGGATCAGGATCGAACAGATATTACTAGCCGGTTTTGGTATAAGCCGGATTCTAGTATAGTACAGTGGAGATTTTGTCTCATTGCATTTGTATTTCGGTCGAAATACAGATACGGGTGTGTATGCACAGTATTGGGGTTTTCCTGTAATTTATTACGGGACCAGTTTTCTGGAGTTGCCAGTTTGCCTTCCGTTTCGGCCAATTTCCATTGTTCCGTTCATTGGCCGAAGATTGGTGGAGGAGGGTTTATTTGCATTGTTGCAAATAGACATTAGTGGAGGGGGTTCTTTGCTTTTTGTAGCATCATGATAGTCTTCATGATGGTGCACCATCCATTGACTTGCTTGACTTTCCTTTTCATGATAGCTTGACTTTGGTGTCATCATGCATGAGATGATGGTTGTGTAGGAGTGTGGTTGTGTTTGTAATCATGTTCTTTCATGATTCCTTTGGATTCCTTTTGCATTCCACCCACCCCCTTGACCTTTCTTTTTCTCTCTCCAATCACACAAAAGAAAATGGGGGCCGGCCACTTTTGTGGTATGGTTGTTTGATTCATTTGGTAGTGTGGTTTTTTTCTTCTCATGTTTGCTAGAAAAGTTCTCTAGCTCCTTTCCAAAAGGTTGCTCCTTTTTCCTTCACCAATGGCAATTCCACAAACCCCAAAAATGAGACTTGCTCACTACATATTCTACAACGAACCTTGGGCACGTCGAGTAGCCGGCTTCGTGCCCGAGTTGCCTCGGCATTGAGGTGGGAGCCCGTAAACAAAGTAGGCGATGTGGTGCACTTCCGGCGACGAGGAGGAGACGGGATTTTTCCGCAGGAGATCGGGAGCATGACGAGAAGACCGGAGGACTTGGATCGTCGGTATATCTCTAACCCATCTTCTAGTTAGCTTAAACTTGTTAATGGTAACGATCCGGGTGTTTAGTGCGCGGTGGTGCCGGTTTGCTAAGTCCGCAAATTTTAAGTTTACCACCGTTTCCGCATTCCGGCGTCGGATTGACGGCCGGGGCGCCGCCGTGCACTTACAGTAGCATACTCACTAAGTGTAGTGAGTCGGTATCAAGCAGATCCTGGAGAGAGTCACTGGACAGCTGTGAAGAACATTCTCAAGTACTTGCGAAGGACTAAAGAGATGTTCTTGGTGTATGGTAATGGAGAACTCCAGGTGGAGTCCTTTAACGATTCCAGCTTCCAAAGTGACAAGGACGACTCTAAGTCGCATTCGGGTTTTGTCTTTACCCTCAATGGAGGGGCGGTATGTTGGAAGAGTTCCAAACAGGATACCGTTGCAGACTCAACGATGGAGGCTGAATACATCGCTGCCAACGATGCTGCCAAAGAGGCTGTCTGGATCAAGAAGTTCATTAATGAACTTGGTGTGGTTCCATCCATTGAGCATCCAATACCTCTGTATTGCGATAACAATGGAGCTGTGGCATTGGCCAAGGAACCCAGATCCCATCAAAAGTCCAGACATATTCTGAGGCGGTATCACCTGATCAGGGAGATAGTTGATCGCCGGGAGATCGAGGTCAGGAGAGTAGATACGAAGGACAACACTGCGGATCCATTCACGAAGGCTATTCCCCAGATACAGTTTGAGAGATTATTCGGGATGCTAGGTATGGGATACTACAGCAGCTGGCCTTAGTGCAAGTGGGAGATTGTTAGTTATGTATATGCCCTAGAGGCCATTGTTGTACATATGATGTATATTATAATGGATCCTTGGTTATATATAGAGATGACTTTCTTGCTCGTCATGATAGTATGCTATTTGGTTTCACTTTATCTTAACATCTTGACTTGTATTTGTTTACTGTTTTACTCTCACATGTTGATAAAGCCCTTAGGATCTGTACTCGACTACTGGGACTATGATGAGATCATACTAGTGGGGCCGCGGTAGTCGATGAGTACATCCTATAACTGTTCCTAGTCGAGGATATATCGAGACAGGGCATCGATACACCAGAGTAGACTAGCGTATACGCATCTTGACCCATATGATGGGCGATGGATGATCACATATCCATCGGTGTTAGACATCAGAGATGGTGTACGGGTGCTCAGTGGAGACTGGGTACACTGGACGGACTCGCCGAGAACTCCCAGATGGTGATATACCACACGTCAGATGGCAGTTCTCCGGTGACATAAGTACAGGGTAGTCTGTAGACCCGAGATCGTCATAGAGTCTTGTGTGATTCCCACTGTGCTTTGATTTCCACCTTACCACGTCCAAGAGGGCGTGCAAAACGGTGGCTTTTGGGTACAGTCCCGAATCACATGGAGGCAATGAGCGATAGGAGGGGATTCGTCTCTCCCGGTATAGGGAGTTGATGTTGTGCTGTGTTCGATTGGCTATAACTGGAAGTCCCTGGCCAGGGTTGATATAGAGATTTACTGGTAAGTGTTACTAGTAGTTTCTCGACCCGTTATGAGCCACACATCGACACGACTTATCGGTTACTGGGGTCTGACGTATACCACCCCTAGACTTGATATGCGACATATCAGACGAACAGACCGGACTGTACGGGAGTGTTACTGATTGGATTCACAGGAGAACGCACAGGCTAGCTTGTTGATCTTCTGATCGCTCAATACCTGGGTGGCTGTTACGTTTAGCTGACCGCTTGCAGCTTGTGGGTGTTTGATATGATCATCACCTGCTATCGGCGTATTGACGATTCTTTAGAGTCCTACACAGAGGTTTCTTGGCTCAGGCGAAACGGAGTAGAGGCACATATGTGATATGTGCAGGACCGAGAATAATGCGATATGGGATACCGTATTATTATCTCGGTATATTAAGATATGAACCGGGTCATCGGATCAAGTGTTGATTCGATGAATCGGTACATGATATATTAGTCGGTAATATTCGATATAGCCGGATCGTCGGATCAAGTGTTGATTCGATGATTTAATGTATAATAATATATATGATATATTATTACATTATCTAATATTGGCTCGCTTTATTATTTCATTTTCTCACTGGATGATACATTGATATATATGCGATATATGTTAATTGTATTATTTTCTTTTGTTGCAAATATATAATATATATATGATATATATTATTGTGACATGATATGATTAATTGTTAAACATGTTTAAGGATGATTAATTGAGGTTAGGGTTTGATTTGGGTTGGATACTTCATGCACCTTCTAGAAGCTTTATTCTTTTGTCATTCTTAGGATATTTTAGGATGACACATTCTTAACCCAACCAAACCCTAACTCTAGTTATTTCTCTACTAAATCCTAGCCACTCATCCTTGACCATGGTTTATAATCAATCATATAGCTTTCATTCTATTCATCACAAAAGGTTTAATCTTATTATTGATTTTCCATTATCATCTTCTTCTCTCTTGAAAAGCTTGCTAGAAAATCCTTAAGTGATGAATAAATATGAGAAAATGATATAAAAAGAAAGCAAAATTACTACTCTCTCATCCTCATCTCATCTAGCCCATGGGATTAGTGTGTTCATCTCTTTTGAGTGAGAAAGCTTGAGTCTTTGCAACTTCGAGGTAGATCATCGGAGATTTGGAATACTTCGAGCTAGCATGGATCGTTCGAGTCGTGGAGCCTCTCATGAGTCCGGGAGATCGTGGGTCGCGGCAAAGGGACTTCTACTCGGAGCTTGTGAAGTGAAGGAGCGGACTACAAAGGTTGTAATCCCTCACACTTAGATAAAAGTTATCATCTTGCATGTTAAACCCTAATAATCTAGCAAAGATCCCGGCTTTGGGTTGTTCGGCACGTCTAAATTTTTATCCGGGCATGTTTGATGCCTTTTAAACCTTCACAAGAGTGCCTAGGATACCTACAATATATGCAAGTGTACATGTATGTATCATGCTTGATGATACACACAAGATGGGTGTATGAGACTTATACTAAGATTAGGGATAAGATTAGGGTTATTGGATTATCTTAAGATTTAACAAATGAGTTAAACTTAGTCAAAGTTGTCAAGCTTGAAGAAGCTTGGAGAAACTTTGACAAAGTCCACTCTTTTGTCAATTCTCTTGATATTTCTTTAACCTAACCCTTAAACATCATACCTCAGTTAATTCTCTACATGAGTTAAGCATGAGGGCTTAACTCAACCATGGGTGAATTATTCAAGAGGATAAGTTTTCATTTGGATGAATAATTCACTGCTTCTTCTTCTTCATCAAGCTCCTTGAAAAGCTTTCTAGCTCTAATGGTGCCTTGAGGAAAAATGTGAGAAAATCAATTTTAAAGTGAGCAACCTTCCTACTTCATCATCCTCTACTACTTGACATTTAGTAGAGGGTGTTCTCTTCACAAAGTTCTTGACCAAGTGAAGGAATAGCTTGAGTTTGAGTCTCCCCGACGTAGATCATCTTGGGCCTCGAAGTCAATGACCTAGCCCGATCATTTCTCCGACGAAACCATTGCTAGAGTCCGGGATCCCGATGATCGCAGCGGAGGGACGTCAACACGGAGCTAAAGAAGTGGAGGACCGGATCTACAAAGGTTGTAATCTCTTTCACTTGTAGTTAAGTTGTTAACTTGCATGTTCTTTCGCCTTAACTACTAGTTAACTATCTATATTAGGGTTTCTCGGCACCGTAAAATTTTAATTTGGCATGGTTGATGCCTTGTGGAACCTCTTGAGTGTGCCTAGTAACCCTACACAGGGCAAGCGAGAATTACTGGTAGTGTTTCCAGTAGTTTCTCTGGGTGTTCTGGGATACACTCCAGCACGACTTGTCCCGCTATTAGGGGCCTGACGTTTATCGCCCCCTAGGCCCGCCAAGCGACACTCTCAGGCGAACAGACCGGACTGTACGGAGATTGTCACATTCAGGCTCAGTAGGAGTTTGGATGGGTTTAACTCATCGGCCTTCTTATCGACATCTACCTGGGGACCGTTACGTACAGCTAGTGCCGCTTGCGGTCTGTGGTTAAACCCACTGCCAGCGTAGTATCGAGTCTTTAGATTCCCATACAGAGAGTTTCCCTGCAATGGGCGAAAGGTGTAGAGGCCGTATGGTTTTACGGCAGGGCTACGATCACTTACGTGCACTTGTGCGCGTATGCTGTTCAGGCAGACAATGCTAGTGGGCTTTGGTTTAAGCCGGATCCTAGTATTGTATGGATGGATTAGTTCTGTCTTCTGTGCATTCGCATTCTATGGAATGCGGATGCGGGTGTGTATGCACGGTTATGAGGAGCGAAGAAGAAAGAGGTGCCTCATTAGGGTTTTGACTGTTGGTTCGGTTAAAACCATTATGAGGTGAGGATATTATTTACAAAACTCTTTAATGATAATTATGTTATGACTAATTGATTTGACCATTTGACCATTCTTGACCATATTGACAATTTGACCATTGTTGACTTAGATCTTTCTTTTGAGCACTAGACTCTTCTTTTGCTTTTGGCTTTGGATTTGATTTGTGATGATAATGGTCAAATCAATGTAACCATCAACTTTATCATGATAAGAGATTAGTAATTACTTGATATATGGTTCATTATCTCTTTGGCATTCTCTCTCTTCACTTGAGCTCTCATGTTTTGTTCTTCTTCCTCCTCCTCACTATGAAATCCTTTAGTTCTCATGTGTTGAGATAATTAGGATATAAATAGACAAATAAATCCACCATCATATTCTACATCACCTAGGACATCAAGAGTAGCATACTTGTTGCTCTAGTTACCTCGGCTTGAGGTGGAGCTCGGATTACAAACTCTCGGGTGGATCATCTTTGACTCAAGGAGGCCGCAGAGGTGACCAAGATCCGGATTGACCCATGGAGCCTACGGAGACGAGGAGGGTAGCGGAGAAGACCCGAAGGACTAGTAGCATGAGGTATAATCTTCTTGCACAGTAGATAGAACCTCATATAGTTTGTTATCAATGGTTTGGCAAAGATCCTCAAGTTTTAGTCCATGTTACCTTGTGTTAAAAATTTGATTTTTACCTGTTCCGCCTCCCCGTAAGCACCGGGGTGGGTAACGTGGATTTACAGTGGTGTCAGAGCCTCGCTAAACCGTTACTAACTTGTTAGCAAAGTTTTAGAAATTCGATCGCCGAAAAAAATCAAAAAACACGTCGAAAAATGCACTTTTCTGTCGTTTTTAATAACCGGTCCAAAAATTTTTCAGGGGACCTTAAAAATACATGCAGGCTTTTTTGAGAAAACTGTAGAAATTTGGGCGCCTGTGTCACTCAGAAGACCGCGGATCCGCGGCCGATCCATGCGATCCGCCGCGGATCTGCGGCCGAATTGACTCGGCCGCGCACCAAATTTCTTCTGGGGTTCTCTGCGATGGTTTTGTGATTTTTTAGATAGTCTGTTTCTGCCCAGATTTTGCTGAGTACTGTGTTATGCTTGGGGTAGTTTCAAATCAAGTTATCAATCGAAATTCTACGTACTTTTGTTAATCGGATATTCTGTGATGTGATATATGTATTGAACGTCTACTAATCACTATACGTCGATTAGTGGGGGTTATACATATATGTGATCTGTGATGTTAGTTTGTGTATATGAACTTGTTGGATCGTCGTGATGAATAACCGGGGATGTGAGATGAGAGTTTTCATTTTTAATTCAATGTAAAATTTGTAATTTGATGTAATATTATTTTATGGCCGCACATCCGGGCTGAGGTTGTAGCCGCCATTGTATATTATTTATTTTACTGTTTTTGCTCCTAGGATAGACCCAAGGTGGGGTGCACAAACTACTGGGTATTTTAAAGTGCCGAGTGTCCTACTCACGTTGTTGAGGGAGGTTGATCCACTTCGGGTATTTGGCGGGTAGTTTGCCGCACCCGTAGGGGTCTAGGGTAGGGTTTGGCTATTCATCGCGACCGTGCAATCCATCTTTCGTTGCAGGCTCGAACGAAACGCGGATTCCTAGCATATCCAATGTGTTCATCTGTGATCTGGAATGGCTATCATTGAATCTGACGAATGTATATATCTATATATGATATCTAGTAGGCGTTACTTATGTTTTGCATCCGCGATAGTCTATCCCCCGCTCTGTCGTTAGTTAAGTAACCTAACGGGTGATGACGGGGCCCTGTGGCGAATGCGGATGGTATAAGCGTACGTCATATTTTCGTTGTTTTCTGCAATGGTAGGATTAATTGATGGGACGCATTAAATTAATGCAAAGAAAACAAACCAAAGTTAAATCGTTGGAACAATTTCAAAAACCACTCGGTTTCTTTTCAAAACAGAAAACTTTTAAAAACACGGAGCTTAAACCACTCCTTTTAAAAGCTATCAGGTTCCTTCGATTATATCATGTTCACTACCTTCACGGTTTCGCCAAAACCATTCGTAGCCCTCCGTCATTTCATATGAATATTCAATAGTATTCAAGCTATGTTTGTTGACCTTCGTCAAGGCATAGTGATTGGTAACTGTTGGGTATTCATATGTAGTATAGATAGATGCGTTGGTTTGGGACGGTCATATTACCTTGTTGACTTTCATCAAGGGTATATACGGGTGGGTTCAAATTAACCAGGACAATGATGGGTAGAACTTGACATGTGACTTATGATTTGTTGACCTTCGTCAAGGTCATAAGAGCATGGGGCAAAAATCCACATCGGGAGTTTCTAAAAAAACTGAAACTTGCTAGTGCTGCATACCATTTGGAGTTTGATAATATTGGTAGGATTCCTTCAGCATTATCTCACAATGATATTTGGATCCCGATCCTACTGTGAGTATCCGCTACTCCTCGGGAAACTTTTCACTTAACGATCAATGCTATAAACCAAGTAAGTGTCTAGAAAGGTGTTAGTGGGGCTACGCCCATAGGAAAAAGAGGTTATTTAATTAAGGAACTTCGCGAAAGCGTCGTAAAACCTCCCTCGAAGTACCGACACTGGCCTGGCTGAACGGTTAAGAAAGTATTGTATGGTGAGATTGATCCCGACTAATTCTTCTTTTATGGTTTGAGGAAGGATTCGAGAAATAGTGGGAGCCATCCTATTTAGATAAACTAAAAACCAATCTAAACTTGCAAGAGCATCATGCTGAGTGTTTTCTTCTCTCTCTCTTAATTGCAGCGACCCAGTGACCGGACATAGGTTACATCTAGATAATAAAATGACTGAATCTGACTGTTATGACTGGCAAAGGTCTGTCCAGATGTCCATTACCCATGACAAGCTGGGACACCTCTTAACTAATCAAACCCCTGCCGTCTCAAGACCAGTTTCCACTGTCGCGGATATTGATATCCGTAAGACGTCGGAAAAAGAATGTGCGAATGTCAAGTGCCTCGTGTTGGCCTCAGTTGATGGTGCATACCAGAGGCAGCACGAGAAGATGGACTTAGTTTCTATCTTCCTCCATAACAAAGATTTATATGGAGAGTAATCTCGTATCGCAAGATATGAGACCTTGAACGAATTGCTTCAAGCGAGGTTAGCTATTGGGTCATCTATAGGGGGCAACGGCCTTACAGAGACCAGCTATTTTGATGAGCTCACGGACCTGAAGACCACGTTGAAGAACGGGTCAAATACTGACTTGATTCTACAGTCTCTGCCCTCTACTTATACCCTGAAGGAAACCAGGGAAGTAGAAGGAAAGGGAAGGGCAAAAGATTTGGGACTGGATATAGTAAAGGAGGGACGTTCCTATTGTTACGGGAATGAACATTGGCTGAAGGATTGCAGCGCTAGCAAAGCCAGTAGCCAGGATTCGAAGCATGTTGTGGCTTCGGCTTCGGGTGTGTTTGTAATAGAAAACTGTATGTCAATTAACTCTACTTCCTGGGTATCGGATACCGGATCAGGATCTCACATCTGTAATTCATTACAGGCTTTGAGAAACCGTAGAGTTATCACGGTAGGTGATATCACTCTCAGGGTTGCTAACGGAATGAGCGTGGACGCCGAATCCGTAGGGGAATATCACCTTGGATTGACAAGTTGGCAGATATTGATTCTGCGTAACTGTTTGTATATACCTAGTATGGCTAGTAATATCATATCTGTATCCTTACTTTCTAAGGAAGGATATGATTTTACTTTTGTAAGCGATGTGGTCCACATCCACCTAAATCAAGTTCTGATTGAGTCAGGTACATTAGAAAACGGAATATACGTACTGAATCAAGCTCAGGTTTTCAATGTCCAGAACACACTTAAAGGAAAGTCTCCGGAATTAAATCAGGCTTTCTTATGGCATTGTAGACTGGGTCACATTAATGAGACACGGTTAACGAATTTACATAAAGAGAGATACTTGAATCCATTCGAATATCAGTCTTATGCTACTTGTGAATCTTGTCTCATGGGAAAGATGACAAAGACTCCATTTACTGGACACGGAGTAAGAGCGAGCGAGCTTTTAGGACTCATACACAGTGACGTGTGTGGTCCAATGTCTACACATGCGCGAAGTGGTTATTCATACTTCATTACTTTTATGGATGATTTCTCTAGGTATGGACATGTCTTCCCGATGAAGCATAAATCCGAGGCCTTTGAGAAATTTCGGGAATACAAGAATGAAGTTGAAAAACAAACAGGCAAGAGTATCAAGACACTGAGATCTGATCGAGATGGTGAATACTTGAGTGCCGAGTTTCTGGACTACTTAAAAGAGAATGGAATTCTCTCTCAGCTTACTCCTCCATACACACCACAACACAACGGCGTATCTGAAAGGCGGAATCGAACCCTATTGGATATGGTTCGTTCCATGATGAGTAAGGTTGAGTTACCGCGATCTTTCTGGGGTTATGCACTAGAAACAGCTGCATATCTTTTGAACAAGGCTCCAACCAAGACTGTGCCTACCACCCCATATCAGATATGGAGTGGGATAAATCCCTGTCTTAAGTATCTTAAGACATGGGAATGTCCAGCTTTTGTAAAGAAGCAGCATGCGGACAAACTCGAGGCATGCTCAGTACTGTGTAAGATTGTGGGATACCCCAAGAACTCCAGGGGATATCTTTTCTATTCCGCAGAAGAACAAAAGGTTTTTATTTCTCAGCATGCCCACTTCTTGGAAACTGAATTTTTAGAAAATCAGATAAGTGGGAGCGCAATAAAACTAGAAGAATTCCAGAACCACAAGCTATTACTGAAAACATGGTAGAACCAGAAGTTTCAAGAGAACCGGACATCCCAGCGCCACTCCGCAGGAGTAGTAGGCAGTCTCATCCGCCCGAGAGATACTACGGTTTTCTCATAGATGGGGATAGAGAGGATTGCGTCATTGAAAATGATGAGCCTACTAGCTTCCAGCAAGCCATTCAGAGTGGTGACTCAGTAATATGGCTGGATGCAATGCGGACTGAGATGGAGTCCATGTACACCAACAAAGTTTAGACTTTGGACATTGCTCCAGAAAGGGTAAAACCCGTAGGCTGCAAATGGATCTTCAGAAAGAAGATTGGTGTAGATGGGCAGGTTGAAACCTATAAAACTAGACTTGTTGCTAAGGGTTTTCATCAAAGACCTGCTTTGGACTATGATGAAACCTTTTCTCCAGTGGCTATGCTCAAATCCATTCGGATCCTTCTTGCCATTGCTGCCTTCCACGATTATGAGATCTGGCAGATGGATGTAAAGACGGCTTTTCTAAATGGAAATTTTGAAGAGTGCGTCTATATGGATTAGCCGGAGGGTTTCATTCAGAGTGGGAGCAGCGGTAAAGTGTGCAAGTTGCTTAAGTCCATTTATGGACTGAAGCAGGCATCGCGGAGTTGGAACATCTGCTTTGATGATACTGTCAAAGAATTCGACTTTATCAAAAATCCGGATGAACCATGCATTTACAGTAAGATTGTAGGGAGAACTGTGCTATTCCTCATCTTATACATGGATGACATTCTCCTAATAGGAAATGACATTTTTATGCTACAGTCAGTCAAAGGATTCTTGTCACAGAGGTTCTCCATGAAAGACCTGGGCGATGCCAACTACATTCTAGGGATCCAGATTTATCGTGATAGATCTAATAGGATGTTGGGACTTTCGCAATCCAGGTACATCGACACCATACTGAAACGATTTGGTATGGAAGATTCAAAGTGCGGTAATTTACCGGCTTGTCACGGAATCACCCTCTCCAATGAGATGTCTCCCAAGACTGATTTGGAAAGGGCTCGCATGTCATCTATACCCTACGCATCTGCGATAGGCTCTATAATGTATGCGATGTTATGTACCAGACCAGATATAGCATACGCATTAAGCGTTGTAAGCCGATATTAGTTGGACCCAGGGAAGAAACACTGGATAGCAGTAAAGAACATTCTCAAGTACCTGAGAAGGACTAAGGAGATGTTCTTGGTGAATGGCAGAAAAGACCTCCAGATCGAGGCCTTTGCTGACTCCAGCTTCAAGAGTGACAAGGATGACTCCAAGTCCATGTCAGGTTATGTCTTTACCCTCAATGGAGGGACGGTTTGCTGGAAGAGCTCCAAGCAGGAAACCGTGGCTGACTCAACTATGGAAGTGAAGTACATAGCTGCTTGCAATGCTGCAAAGGAAGCTGTCTGGATGAAGAAGTTCCTTACGGAGCTTCACGTGGTTCCTACCGTTGTTGATCCAATACCGCTGTACTGTGACAACAGCGGTGCTATAGATTTAGCGAAGGAACCCAGGTCCCATCAGAAGTCCAGGCACATTTTGAGGCGGTACCACCTGATCAGGGAGCTCGTAGATCCCCGGGAGATCGAGGTGAAGAGAGTAGATTCGGAGAATAACACTACAGATCCATTCACGAAGGCCATACCCCAGACTCAATTCGATCGGCTGATCGAGATGATAGGTCTTCGATACGCCAGTACATGGCCCTAGTGCAAGTGGGAGATTGTTAGTGTATATGCCCTAGAGGCCATTACTGTATCATACTAGTTTGTATATTACTTAATGGAAGCTTGTGATATTCACAGTTGTATAGACAATCTTGCTCAAAATGGTAGTATGCTACTTGGTTTGTTTCTACTTTAATATTTGCTTGTGTTTCTTTTAGCATATCGCTTATACTTATTAGTAGAGCCCTTAGGATCTTTGCTTGATTACCAGCGTTGTGATGGCAGTCACACTAGTGGGGGCTGGGTAATCTACAAGCACATCCTTATACAGGTCCCTAGTCGTAGGATTATCGAGACGGGGCATCGACACTCCGGAGTAGACTAGCGTATGCGCTTCTTATCCCAGCAGGGGAGATGGTTTGTCCCATAGCTATGAGTACGTCGTACTGGAGATAGTATGCGGGTGCTCGTTAGGTTACGAGTACACTGGACAGGACTCATCGGGAACTGTTGGTTGGTACTATACCTATCGTCAGATAACAGTTCCTAGGTGACAGGAGTACAGCTTAGTCCGTCGACTTGACACTGCTACTTCGCCTCGAGTGTGTTCCCACTGTACTTTGATTACTACCCTACTACGGCTCAAAGGAGTCATGCAAACAGGTAGTAGTTGGGTGCAGTCCCGAAGCATTTGGAGGCAGTAGCAGTTAGATAGGATTCGTCTCTCCTGGTATTGGGGGTTGATATCGCGCTGTGTCTAGGAGAGCCTTTACACAAAGTCCCTGGCAAGGGCAAGCGAGAATTACTGGTAGTGTTTCCAGTAGTTTCTCAGGGTGTTCTGGGCTACACTCCGGCACGACTTGTACCACTATTAAGGATCTGACGTTTACCGCCCCCTAGGCCTGCCATGCGATACTCTCAGACGAACAGACCGGACTGTACGAAGATTGTCACATTCAGGCTCTGTAGGAGTTCGGATGGGTTTACCTTATCGGCCTTCTTATTGACATCTACCTGGGGACCGTTACGTACAGCCAGTGCCGCTTGCGGTCTGTGGTTAAACCCACTGCCAGCGCAGTGTCGAATCTTTAGAGTCCCACACAGAGAGTTTCCCTGCACTGAGCGAATGGTGTAGAGGCCGTATGGTTTTACGGCAGGGCTACGATCACTTACGTGCACTTGTGCACGTATGCTGTTCGGGCAGACAATGCTAGTGGGCTTTAGTTTAAGCCGGATCCTACTGTTGTATGGATGGATTAGTTTTTTCTTCTGTGCATTTGCATTCTACGGAATGCGGATACGGGTGTGTATGCACGGTTGTGAGGAGCGATGAAGAAGGAGGTGCCTCATTAGGGTTTTGACCGTTGGTTCGGTCAAAAAAATTATGAGGTGAGGAAACTATTTACTAATCTCTTTAATGATAATTTTGTTATGGATAATTGCTTTGATCATTTGACCATGCTTGACCATGTTGACAATTTGACCATTGTTGACTTGGATCTTTCTTATGAGCACTAGACTCTTCTTTTGCTTTTCGCTTTGGATTTGATTTGTGATGATAATGGTCAAATCAATGTAACCATCAACTTTATCATGATAAGAGATTAGTAATTATTTGATATATGGTTCATTATCTCTTTGGCATTCTCTCTCTTCAATTGAGCACTCATGTTTTGTTCTTCTTCCTCCTCCTCACTAAGAAATCCTTTAGTTCTCATGTGTTGAGATAATTAGGATTTAAATAGACAAATAAATCCACCATCATATTCTACATCACCTAGGACATCAAGAGTAGCATACTTGTTGCCCTAGTTACCTCGGCTTGAGGTGGAGCTCGGATTACAAACTCTAGGGTGGATCGTCTTTGACTCAAGGAGGCCGCCGAGGTGACCAAGATCCGGATCGACCCATGGAGCCTACGGAGACGAGGAGGGTAGCGGAGAAGACCCGAAGGACTAGTAGCATGAGGTATAATCTCCTTGCAGAGTAGATAGAACCTCATATAGTTTGTTAGCAATAGTTTGGCAAAGATCCTCAAGTTTTAGTCCATGTTACCTTGTGTTAAAAATTTGATTTTTACCTATTCCGCCTCCCCGTAAGCACCGGGGTGGGTAACGTGGACTTAAACCATGGTAGTCTATAAGTTCATCCTTCAATGGTCCTAGTCGTGTGTGTATCGAGACAAGGCTTCGATATACCAGACTAGACTAGCGTATACGCTTCTCGACCCATGAGATGAGTGATGGATGATCCCATATCCATTAGTGTTTGACATCAGAGATGGTATACGGGTGCTCAGTAGAGACTGAGTACACTGGACGGACTCGCCGAGAATACCTAGTTGGTATTATACCTATCGTCAGATAGCATTTTTCTGGTTACACTGGTACTGGTTAGTCTGTAAACCCGAGATCGTCATAGAGTCTTGTGTGATTCCCACTGTGCTTTGATTTCCACCTTACTACGTTCAAGAGGACATGCAAAACGGTGGTTTTTTGGTACAGTCCCGAGTCACATAGAGGCAATGAGCGATAGGAAGGTTTTCATCTCTCCCGGTATTGGGGGTTGATGTTGCGCTGTTCTCGATTGGCCATAACAGAAAAGTCCCTGTCCAGGGCTGATTTAGAGATTTACTGGTAAGTGTTATCAGTAGTTTCTCGACCCGTTATGAGCCTCATATCGGCATGACTTATCGGTTATTATGGTCTGACGTTTACCACCCCTAGACTAGATATGCGACATATCAGACGAGGAGATTGAACTGTACGGTAGTGTTACTGTCAAGCTTTTGCAAGAGTTAGAGCGGGCTAGCTTGCTGATCTTCTGATCTTTCAATACCCGGGTAGCTATTACGTCCAGCTAGTACTGCTGACGGCTTGTGTGTGCTTGATGTGATCATCACCTACTGCCGGCGTATTGAGGAGTCATTAGAGTCCTACATAGAGGTTTTACTGGCTCAGGCAAAATGAAGTAGGAGCACATATGTGATATGTGCGGGACCGAGAATAATGTGAGTATGTGATACCGTATTCTATTCTCACGATATTTGTATCGGTCAGTTATATGTGATATAGCCGGGTTATCGAATCAAGTGTTGATTCGATAAGTTTGTACATTTAATATTAGTCGGTTATATGTGATATAGCCGAATTATTAAATCAAGAGTTGATTTGATAATTTAGTGTATAATTGTATATTTGATATACTAATTTACATTAACTAATATTAGCTCACTTAAGCATTTATTTTCTCACATGTGCACACTTAATATATATGTGATATATATTAATTGTGTTTTATTTTGTCATGGTTGTTGATACACATTACATGGGTGTATGAGACTTACACCATACTAATTATAATGTAGGGTTTTATTATTTAAAGTAATTCCAAATTAGTGGATAATTAGCCATATGCATGAAGCTTGTAAAAGCTTGTGGATGCGTTGACATAGTCCACTAGTTTTGTTTTACTTAAGATATTTATTAACCTAACCATTATAATTTAGCCATGGTTATGTCTCTACATGAGTTAGATATATGATACAAACTCACCCATGGTTGATTCTCTCACCTCATTAGTTCATTCTCATCTTTTGACTTCATCTTCTTCCTCAAAGCTCAAGAGCTCTCTAGGTTTTATTCAAGTGAGAAAATATTGTGAGAAAAATAAAACTAAAGTGAGCCCACTTCCAACTTCATCATCCTCTACTAGATTAGCACTTTAGTATAGGGTGTTAGCTTCACTAATCTCTCATTAGTGAAGTAGTAGCTTGCGTTAGTGTCTCCTCGACGTAAATCATCATCTGCCTCGAAGACTTCAAGTAAGATCGTTCCTTTCACCTTGAAAAGCCATGCAAGAGTCCGAGAGTTCCATGATCGCAGCGAAAGGACTACTACAAGGAGCTATTGAAGTGAAGGACCGGTCTACAAAGGTTGTATTCCGTTATCACTTAGATCTAAAGTTGTTTTCTTTCTAGTTTAGCTCCCAAAACTCTAGTTAGATCCTAGGTTAGGGTTGTTTGGCACACTAAATTTTTAAATATAGCATGTTTGAAGCCTTGTGAAACCTTGTTGTTGTGCCAAAGAATCCTACACCAGATAGCATACTATCATCTCGAGTAAGACTGTTCTACCGGTATAGGTCCTCCCTCAATCATTGCAATCACATGCCTGTGATCCAATAATTGACTTGAGGGCACTATAGCCAACAATCTCCCTCTTGCACTTAAGGCTAATTATTGCGGTGTCGCATAATCACAGCCCATGTGATACTGAACACCCAACTTCTCTACTAATAAGATTCACAAAGCCCGTTTGTAAAACTATTACATTCGAGAAATAGTATCAGTGAGTGGATCCGTTATAATGTTTCTTTCTATGTCTCTTTTTAACTCAAGTTCGCGGAGAAAGCCTTCTCCCGAAATGAGCAATACATGTTTTAGAATATGTCTGGATATCTGATGGGACCCAGTTCATAAATGAACTCCAAATCCAGTAAACATCTTGGACTGTATCATCAACTGAATTTAATCAGTATCCTGCGTCATGCCTCCCTCAGTATCCGCTTGGACCATATGTCCATACTACGGCTCCTCGTTAGAGGGAAAACTATAAGTCGGACAGTCACTCTTTCATCCAGGTCACCTTGGAAGCCTGGAATGATAACCGTCTCCCGAAGGAGGCTGCCGTTATCAAATCCCTAAAACATCCACTTATGTTCATAAACTGCTTTCAAACGTTTCTCCAGGATTGGATTAATATATCAACTTATTGCATCTAGTGCAAAAATAACATCTGGTGTGGTACTTGACATCTCATAATTGACTCAATTGCCCAAGCAAATGATATGCCAGTAATGCACATCCCTCACCCCTTTAGTCTGTAAGACACCTTCAGAGAGGGTGACTCCATCACCAGCAGGTACACCACCATGCCAGGAGTCGTTCATTCTGAAACACCTTTAGAATATTGTCTAAGTAACCAGATTGGGACACTACCCAAATCTAGATCTAAAGCCATAAATCTAGTAACCAGAATGCCAGATATAATATCCAAATCCTACGTGGAGAAACCACTGTGTGACAACCATAGTATAACCGATCGTAGTATAGGAATATCACTTCCTACAAGTGTATGTCATCCAAATAACAGAACAAACCACCATACTACCTTCTTAACAGATCCATCTCCTATTCTGATGAAGTCAAAGCCTATGACTGTCACATCAAAAATAGATGATCTATCTCGCTATAAATGCTTTAGTCTATAAATAGACATAAGCTACTTGTCCATTATGCTTCCGCTGCTCCCACTGACTACAACCCTCTGGCAGAGTCATATACACGTGCACTTCTAAAGCTAGTTTAGAACGACGCTATACTCATCCTCCTACCGGGTCTCATAGTCTGGAACAACAGTAGTGTCAAGTCTGGGTAAACAAGAACCTCCTTGTCACCGTCTTTGAGGATACCGAAGTACCTCTCGGGCGCCTGAGGTTACCCACCATATCTGCGGAGTAGCTAATGAAATGTCAAACCCGATTGAATCTTTATGTTCTATTAAATTTTCAAAAATCATTAATGGTTCTGGAATCACTTCCAGTTCTACCATACTCCCACTACTGTTTTCTGAAAAAATCCATTTTACTAAAACTGTGGCGAGTCAAGGACAATATCACTATTGATCTTCCAGATGGTAGAAAGTTAACCCTCGTCATAGCCCGGGATAACCCACAAACTGCCATTATAGAAACGTGCCTTGAGTCATCCAGAGTCTGGTTTTAAGCATAAGCTGGACAACTCCATATACCTTAACATCGTTAAGATATGAACCATTCTATATACAATATAGAAACAGAGGCACTGATTTAATTGGAACCACAATCAAATCATGCATCTGTCTTCAGTGAATGTCAACTAAATGAAAAGAGGCCGATCAGCGTTACTCAACTTAGGAGTGCATCCAAATATGAGTAACCTGAAAGAGAAGCAAGTTGTCAAAACCATTACTATCAACGGAATACCAAACACAAGTATCTACAACTTCGATCACCTTGAAGAATCCTGATACTTGCAACACATGGTTCTCTACTTTATTCTTATACCTATAACTTCTCAAAACTTGGACCTTGTATTTCTATGAAACACTTGTCTAAAACTTGAGTAGTCACAAGTAAATAAAATATAGTACGATGACCAACCCCTTTGTCCTAATGGACACTGCACAACATACAATACTTTGTATAAGTCCCCTGAGTTGAATAACTCATATCCTGTGCGTCGTAGTTTGAAAACTGTACTATGGTTCAGAAGAATTACACGGCTGTTTAATGCTCCTTACCTAACCATCAACTGATATAGGTAAATGTCATGGACATAATTTCAAAAAGTTATATCTCACTTTATAAGATAAACGGACAGATATATCAGTTTTAAATTGGTGCATAACAACGGATATTCAAAACCAAATATTTGTCGTCAGGCAAAACCCTGGTGATTTCCTCAAATATCACCAATTACAACGAATTCTGATATAATGAGAATATAATCATTTGATTCCCAATAACTTACTCCCACTCATCATCTGTAAAACCATACATATGTGAGAATCAAGTCTGGTAAATACATACCCTGGAGTAATGATCTAATTCAGAAATCAATTTTCAATTAACAACGCATAGTGAAACTGAAACATTAAAATGTTTCGAATGGATATCCGGGTATTCCTAGTAATGCCTCTTCCATTATCCAGATTAATGACTATAACCGTATATTTCTTTGTCGTCTCTCTAAATCCCTTTATTATCTTTACGCATTACCTTCTGTACACCACCTTTAAGCTAAATGGTTTTCTTCCTTCCTTACCGCTCAGCACCAGCCTATGGTTTGGAAGAAGGCTATCCAATAAGCATAATAGGTGTACTCTCCTAATCCTAGGAGCACTCGCAACCTGAGAGAAGGTAAAGATAAAAGACAACTGAATAAACCTTATTCTTTTTCTCCTGAACCAGAATCCATCCTCAAACTGGAACAAGTTCCTTTGAGTTCGTATGTAACTATACGATGGATTATCCAATAACTATGGATCTTCGTAGTGATACGGGGTGTTCTGGAGAAATGCAAAGGTGAAGTAGGAGTGGCGATGAACTACGCGGTTTGGTCGTGAATGATAGCAGTCACAATTTACTTTGCCCTCTTTCTAATCCCTTTATTTTTCTTTACTTATTACTTTCTGTACACCACACTTAGGCTAATTGGTTTTCTTCCTTCCCCACCTTTCAGCACCTGCCTATGGTTTGGAAGAAGACTATCCAATAAGCGCAATAGGTGTACCCTCTCCTAATCCTAGGAGCCCTCACAACCTAAGGGAAGGTAAAAGGAAAAGACAACTGAATAGTCCTATTCAATTTCTCCAGAACCGGAAACTATTCTCGAATATGAAACAAGTTTCTTTGAGTTAGTATGTAACTATACGATGGTCATATCCAATAAATATGAATCTTCATAGTGATACGGAATGTTCCGGAGAAATGCAAAAGGTAAATGTAGGAGTGGCAATGAAGTATGCAACTCTGATAATCCAAAAGTCAATGTGTTTTAAGAAGGTACGGTTAACTTGGTTTTTGAGTTATATTCTAGGGTAGTGACACGGTCGCTGCTGTTGGGTTGCGGCAGCGCCCCGGCCGTCAATCTTAGGCCAAACGCGGAACAAAAATTTGTAAAACTCAGCGCTGCCACAACCAATTTCCCAGATCGAACCATTAACCGTTAACTAGCTAACTGTAAATTGTTCAGAGATTATACCGATCGATCCGTGTCCTTCGGTCTTCAATCTCATTCCTATCTCCTCGCCGGCTGCCCCGAACAAGTCCGCTCTTCGGTCTCCCTCATCGAAGACAATCCACCTCGAGGATTCTTTATACGTGCTCCAGCTTCAAACCGAAGCAACTTGAACAACTAGTTGCTAGCCTAGGTGTTCAATGTGAAGTAGAGATAGTGTGAGATTATTTTGTCTCAAAACACTCTAGGATTCTCAACACATGAGAGGGATAGAGTGGAGGTTGAAGAAGATGCCTATGTTGGAAATTATGAAGCTCAAGAGAAAGAAAAAAAATGAGCAAAAACCAACACCCAAAACAAATGAGATGGTTGCCCTCTAATGAGTGAGTGAGTGTTTTGATATTTTGTGGTGAGAATAAAAGTCACACACACAAAAAATATCTTTACACTCAGACACTCACAAAATATCTCCAAGCTCATAAGAAAATATATTAGCCATGACAAAAAATGAGTCATGCCAAGAATAAGTCACAATTTCCACATTAAACATTTAAACATAAATGTTTAATCCATAAAAAAGAAAATGGCATCATCTAAAGTTATCTTGTAACGAATTACAAAAATACCCCTTATCCGTATATACATACCCGCATCCGTAATCCGACTGAATACGAATATTACGAGACGAAAGTAATCCAACAATCTAATACTAAGATTCGGCTTAAACCAAAGCCCACTAGTATGATCCGTCCGATCATGATCCGTGCACGAGTGCACGTATATGATCGAACCCTGCCATAAAACCATACGACCTCTACAACGTTTCACCCGAACTAGGGAAACCCTCTGTGTGGGACTCTAAAGACTCGTCAATACACTGGCAGTTGGTTTAACCACAAGCACGTCGGTGGCACTAGCTGTACGTAACGGCTGTCCAGGTATTGAGCGAAAGGGAGGCCGACGAGCGAACTCATCCTGAAACCCTACTGAGCCTATCTGTAACAATCTCCGTACAGTCCGGTCTGTTCGTCTAAAAGTATCGCATATTGGGCCTAGGGGATGGTAAACGTCAGACCACCAATAGCGGTATAAGTCATGTCGGAGTGTAGCCCAGAACACCTTGAGAAACTACTGGAATACCTACCAGTAAATCTCAGTTGCCTTGGCTAAGGACTTTGTGTAATGGCTCTCCAAACACAGCGCAATATCAACAACCAATACCGGGAGAGACGAATCCTATCTAACCGCCACTACCTTCAAGTGCTTCGGGACTGCACCCAATTACTACCTGTTAGCACGACTCCTGATCAGTCGAAAATATTGCATTTTTAACACATCAATTTCCCTATTCTTTGCAATCATCTAAAGGTGTTTGGTATAAATATAGCACATATTAGCAATTCTTCTGCGAAATATCAAATAACATGTGTTATACATTATAACCGGCATTATGAGGGAAATTGTGTGTTTATTATTACATGCATGATCTTTGTATATCAAAAACTTGTCTCGAGATTGTGTGCAAAAAATTCTCCAGGTAAAAGAGCCGGAACTGCTAAAAGTGCTGATAAAACGCATCAAGTCCAAGACTTGTGATCTGGCAGTAAACAAGAAAGTATAAAAATATTCCAGACATCAGGAAAGTGCCATAAAGCCAACACCAGAATACCCTGAGATTTTCATGCAGAGAGCACACTATATAGCCGCGGATCCGCGGCTGAGTCAGGCCGATCCGCCGCGGATCCACAGCCGATCCGACTCATCGGCAACTGTATTTTCTCCACATGGCTTCTTCTCAACGGCAAAACTTCTTCAAGACGCTTCAGTTCCTCGAATTCTCCACAAGCTTCCCTCCAACAGTAAGTCTTCTCTTGTAAGCTAGCTCTTAATCTAAAAACTTCTCATAACAACCAAGCTTCCAAGGGAAGATAAACCTAGCTTCTAGGGGAAGCCAAAGGGAAAACTATAAAAAGGCACTTAGGGCTTCATTACAAAGGTTGTTCGGCAGTAGTTCATCAATTAGGGTAAAAATTCTAGCAAAATCCAAATCAATTCAAATTAAGTGGGTGACACACTTTGAGCCAAATCAAGATCCATCGAGAAGCGTCTCAAGCAAGCCATCAACGATCCTTTGAAGCAACGCCGACCTTCATCCGAGCAAGAGATCCACGACGATCCGCGACTCAAAAAGATCGATGCAAAGCTAATTTCGGCGGATCTAGTTACCTCCTCAAATCTTGTAATCTCGAGTTGAGTGAATTGTACCTAATCGTTGATTAATAAAGGTGAAAATTATAAACTTGCTTTTCTTTACATTCTTGCATTATGAAATGTTACCGATTCTTGATTCTTTCTTTTTTCATGATGTTTGAGTGAAATCTCCGCTTGTAGTGGAATCGAGAGAATAGGTAGATGATGATGATCACATTCTTGAACGATTCTTATGTCTTATGAGTTTTGTAAACTTTAGAAAAATTGAATCATCGAAGACCTAATTTGAGCGAGATCGCTTTCTTGAACGTTTTCGCTCCAAATTAGAGATCAACGATCAGTGATTTAATTTGCTAGAGGCTAGAATTTGAATGATAATCAATGAAAGAACAAGGGATGATCAAGCAGAAACCCTAGTTTCTTCAATAGATCCCTAATTCTCGCTGATCGTTATCGATCTAGCAACAAATCTTCAATAGATAAGAATTAGTAATCATGAGCATTCATCATCACTATCAATTTGATCGATTCCTACAAGCTACTTTACAAATCTTGATAATTCAATTGGTTTGGACATTTTCTTGATCTTTATAAATTCTTGATTTTAGATCGATTTCTTTATGATTCTTGAAACTAAATTTCACAAATATTGAATCATTTTCTTTTATCTTTTAATTTTCAACTCAAATAAAACGATTGCGAACAAATCACACTTTCTCAGTGGACAATCCGTTCTCATTGACGAAACTATAATAGACACCGTCAATTGATTACGGTATAAATTTCTTTGGTTGTGATTAGAACTTTTCCATACACACGAAGAATGATGAATGAAATGGCGCCGTTGTCGGGGATCGTGTGCTAATTTGTTCGTTTTTGTAATCTGAGTTGAAAAATTTATTATTCCATCAGAATTTTAGATCAAAATTCGCATCAAATGCTTAACGATTTGTTGTGATTTATTGCAAGGAGATCTGGAATCTGTGGAGCGAGTGGAAAAATTTTCAGAGCATTTCAGGGAGCTCAGTGAGGCAACAGAAGCATCTGCACCAATTTTTGTGCAGGTATCTCCTCATCTTGCGGCGGATCCGCAGTATTTGTTGGCTTATTGCGGCGGAGCCGCGGTGTGTTGAAGGCTTCACTACACCAAAATTCTCAGGTATATCTCTGTCTTTCTTATCTCCTCCCTGCTCTGTCCAATAACCAATTTCTGCAGGATTCTTTGCAAAAATTCGCAGCGCCGCAAAAAGAAATTTTTTTGCTTGTTTGATCTTGGTCGTTTGCATTTTTAACACGGAAATTAAGGGGTAAAAACCAAATTCAGATTAGGTGGAGAGTTCATTACCCTTCCTAAGCCCTAAAAATCACAAACTTGCATCCGCATCACCCTCATTAACTAAAAAATATCTAGACATAACTCTAAGGACCGTCGCGCTCAACTAGGACAGAAGGAGGTCGTGGGTAATCTATTGCTTATCCGCGTTTCTTTTGTGGTGTCTAAGACAAGTGTGTCTAAGGCAAGTGGTTACTTAATTAGGCCTACTACTTACATAGTGGAGAACCTCCTACTTACCTAGCACTTACCAGGCCACAGAAGGGGCAAAGAGATAGTAGAGGATCTATCTTGCGACTTGTCTTCTGGAAGTCTAGAAGCGGTCTAGAGACTTAACCTAGGTGACCAGTAAAATTATGGTTGTTTGTGTATTGTTTGTGTGAACTTTTCAAAAATCCGTATTTTTTTCAAAACAAACACCAACTCATCTTTTCCTTAATTATCTCAATGCTGCCACTTATGCTAAACCATTTAGTGCATGCTCGGCTGGACACGAGATTCTAGTGCCCGTCTTGTCCGCGTTTCTCCTATCGACTCCGAAGTCGGTGTTAGTGTATGCCCTAGGGGCCATTATTGTATCATACTAGTTTGTATATCACTTAATGGAAGTTTGGGAAATTCACAGTTGTATTAACAGTCTTGCTCAACACAGTAGTATGCTACTTGGTTTATATCTATCTTAACATCTGTATATGTTTCTTTTAGCATATCGCGAATACATATTGATAGAGACCTTAGGATCTTGCTTGACTACCAGCGTTGTGATGGCAATCACACTAGTAGGAGCTTGGTAGTCAACAAGCACATTCTTTTTCAGGTCCCTAGTCGTAGGATTATCGAAACAGGGCATCGATACTCCAGAGTAGACTAGTGTATACGCTTCTCAACCCAGCATGGGAGATGGTCTATTCTACAGCCATTACTACGTTGTACTGGAGATAGTATGAAGGTGCTCGTTGGGTTGCGGGTACACCGGACAGGACTCGCAGGGAACTGTTGGTTGGTATTATACCCGTCGTCAGTTAATAGTTCCCGGGTGACATGAGTACAGCATAGTCCGTTGACTTGATACTGCTGCTTCGCCTTGAGTGTGTTCATACTGTTCTTAGATTGGTACCCTACCACGGCTCAAAGGAGTCATGCAAACAGGTAGCAGTTGGGTCCAGTCTCGAAGCACATAGAGGCAGTGGCAGTTAGAAAGGATTCGTCTCTCCCGGTATTGGGAGTTGATATTGCGCTGTGTTTGGAGAGCCATTACGCAAAGTCCCTAGCCAGGGCTACCGAGATTTACTGGTAGGTTTTCCAGTAGCTTCTCAGGGTGTGATGGGCTTCACTCCGACACGACTTATACAGTTTTTAGGGGACTGATGCTTGCCGCCCCCTAGGCCCGTTATGCGATAGTCTTAGACGAACAGACCGGACTGTACGGAGATTGTCACATCAGGCTCAGTAAGACTTCGGATGGGTTTTCCTCATCGGCCTTCTTATCGACATCTACCTGGGGACCGTTACGGACAGCTAGTACCGCTTGCGGCCTATGGTTAAACCCACTGCCAGCGTAGTGTCGAGTCTTTAGAGTCCTACACTGAGAGTTTCCCTGCTTCAGGCAAAACGATATAGAGGTTGTATAGTTTTACAACAGGGTTCGGACGTATACGTGTACTTGTGCGCGTATGATATTCGGAAAGATTATACTAGCAGGCTTTAGTTTAAGCCAGATTCTATTATTGGATTATTGGATTTATACAGTCTCAGTATTTCCCTGTTTTTACGGATGGGAGGGGCATTCTCGTAATTAGTCGAGAAGCTTCTAGAAGAAAGGTAAGGTGGAGAGCTTATGTGTAATTTGCATTAAATGATTTAGTGACTCATGAGATGAATCATCCAAATGAGTTAATGAAGCATTTATTTCTTAATGACTCTTGTGATGATTCATTGAATGTATTAAATGAAGCATGGTTGTAATTATCATATATGATTTATTTGATAAATATTTATGCTTCATATAATATATAAATGAGTTATATTTCTTCTCATTCTCACATACACACTCTCTCTCCTCAAGCTCTCCTCTTCTTCAACCTAACCCTAATCCTCTCATGTGTTGAGATCCCAAAGGTTAACAAGACTAATAGATTCTTAATCCACTTCTATATCTTCTAGGTCACTTGGATTAGCAATCCTAGCCACTTAGTTAACTCAAGTGAGAGGTTAAATCTTGGAGGAGGAACTCTCGGGTGGATCTTCTATCACATCGAGGAGGCCAACGAGGAGGTGAACAACAAGAACAAGAAGGACTAGTATCTTAAGGTATAATCATCTATCATAGTAGTTTAGCACTTCTAGATAGTTGTTAGTTAGGGTTTAGCAAAGATCCGTAGAGTTAGTCGATGTTAACTTGAATAAAATGATTGTTTTACCTATTCCGCTTCCCCGCATCATGTGGAGTGTCTAACGTCGACTTACAGTGGTATCAGAGACTAGCTAAACCATAACTAACATGTTAGCAAAGTCTTTAGAAATTCGATCGCAAAACAAACCCGAAAATACGACGTTTTCACCTAAGTTCTGCTAATTTTAAAATGGGGTCTAAAAATTTTTCAGGGACCCTTAAAAATACAAGCAGGGTTTTTTAAGAATTGTGAAGAAATTTGGGATTGTGACTCATCCAAACCACCGCGGAACCGCGGCCGATCCAAACGATCCGCTGCGGATCTGCGGCCGAGTTGACACCGAGTCAACCTAAATTTGCTCAGTTATTCTTCTGTGTTGATGTATTTTCTGGGATGATTTGTTTCTGCTCAGGTTTTATGTGCACAGAGAATTATTTGGAGTGGATTCATAAGTATTGCTTGATCGAAATTCTAAGATGTTTGGCTAACTGGATTATATCTGTGTTATGTTTAATGTGTTTGTAAACCTCCCCTAACTGCTAGTATGTCGGTTAGCAGGGGGTTGCACATTTCTGTAATGGTTTTTACTGGTTTGTCAATATGAACTTGTTGGATTGTCGTGAATGGATAGCCGGGGATGTGAGACAAGTGTTTCTTTCATTCAAATGTAAATTGTAATTTGTTGTAATATTCTTTTGCGGGGCACATCCGGGTTGAGGTTGTAGCCACCATTGTATTATTTCATTTACTGTTTTTTTATCCTAGGATAGACACAAGATGGGGTGCACAAACTACCGGGTACTTTGAAGTGTTTAATGGCCTACTCACGTCGTTGAGGGAGACCGCTTCACTTCGGGTACTTGATGGGTAGTTTGCCGTACCCGTAGGGGTCTAGGGTGGGGTTTTGGCTATTCATCGCGACTATGTAATCGGTCTTTCTTTGTAGGCTCAAAAGGAATGCGGATTCCTAGAAAATCCAATATGTTCATCTGTGATCTAGAATGCCTATTATTGCGTCTGACGAATGTACAATATCTATATATGATATCTAGTAGGCGTCACTTATGTTTTGCACCCGCGCTAGCCCAGCCCCCGCTCTGTCGTTAGTTAAGTAACCTAACGGGTGAATGAAGGGGCCAAGTGGCGAATGCGGATAGCATATGAGGACGTTGTATTTTCGTTGTTTTCTGCAATGATAGGTTAATTGATGGGACGCATTACAAAGAAAATAAACCAAAGTTGAATCGTTGGAACAGTTTAAAAGAAACCACTCGGTTATTTTAAAACAGAAGATATTTTTTTAATTGCGGAACATAAACCACTCCTTTTAAAAGCTATCAGCGTCCTTCGATCATATCAAGTTCACTACGTTCACGGTTTCGCCAAAACCATTCTTAGCCCTCCGTCATTTCATTTGGGTATTCAGTAGTATTCAAGCTATGTATTTTGACCAACGCCAAGGCATAGTGTTTGGTAGCTGCTGGGTATTCATTTGTTGCATAAATAGATGAGTTAGTTTGGGACAGTCGTACTGCCATTTGGCCAACGTCAGGGGTATGTACGGATGGGTTCAAATTAACAAGATAATGATGGGTAGAACTTGACATGTGACTTATGACATTTTGACCAACGCCAAGGTCATAAGAGTATGGGGCAGAAATCCATATCAGGAGTTTCTAAAGAATCTGAAACTTGCTAAGAGATTGCATATCATTTGGAGTGTGATAATTTTGGTAGGATTCCTTCAGCTTTATCACAGGATGATATTTGGATCCCGATCCTACTGTGAGTATATGCTAATCATCAGGAGATTCTTTCACTTAACGATCAATACTATAAACCAAGTAGGTGTTGAGAAAGGTGTCAGCGGGGCTACGCCACCAGAGAAAAGAGCTTATTTAATTAAGGAACTTCGCGAAAGCGTCGTAAAACCTCCCTCGAAGTACCGACACTGGCCTGGCTGAACGGTTAAGCAAGTATTGTATGGTGAGAATAGTCCAGACTAGTTCTTCCTTTATGGTTTGAGGAGGGATTCGAGAAACAGTCGGAGCCATCCTGTTTAGATAAACTAAAAACCACTCTAAACTTGCAAGAGCATCATGCTAAAGTGTTCCCTCTCTCTCTCACTGCAGCGACTCAGAACATGACAGGCCTTAAGTTATTATTAGATAAAAATATTTTGACAGGGCCAAACTATAAAGATTGGTTCGGGAATGTTAAGATGGTTATTACCTATGACAAATTGGGGTATGTCCTTACTACAAAGGCCTCTGCCGTCCCAGGTCCTGAATCCAGTGTCGCGGATAAGGAAATCCGCAAGACCTGGGAGTTAGACTACGCGAAGGCCAAGTGCATCGTGCTTGCCTCTATGAATAATGAACATCAGAGGAGGCACGAGAATATGGATCTAGAATCCATATTTCTCTACACCAAGGAACTGTATGGAGAGCAATCTCGTATAGCTAGATACGAGACCTCAAAGAACTTGTTTCAGTTGAGGATGGCCGTCGGATCATCTATAGGGGAACATGTCCTTAAGATGATTGGCTATATTGAAGAGCTCGCAGACCTCAGGACAACATTAGAGAACGAGCTGTATACAGACTTGATTCTCCAGTCCCTTCCTTCCACCTACACCCAGTTTATCTTGAATTTCAACATTCAATGTAAAGAAGTTGAACTTCCAGAACTCCTTAACATGTTGAGGAGTGCAGAGGGCACCTTGCAGAAGGCAAGGGAAACACCCACTATGTTTGTTCATGCTGCTTCCTCTTCCAGGTCTAAGGCAAGGGCTAAAGGAAGGAAGAAGAAGGCCGCTACCAAACCGAGAGGTGGTGTTGGTAAAGTGGGAGTCAAGGGAAAGGCAAAGGTTTTGGTGCCAGTAGTGGCAAAGGACGAATGCTTCCACTGTCGTAGGAAAGGCCATTGGAAGAAGGATTGCAAAGCTTGGATTGCCAAGAACCAGGACCCGAGGCAAGTTGTGGCTTCGGCTTCAGGTGTGTTTGTAATTGAAAATTGTCTGTCAATTAACTCTACTTCCTGGGTATTGGATACCGGATCAGGATCACATATATGCAATTCATTGCAGGCACTGAGAAACCGTAGAGTGCTGAAGATTGGTGATATGACCCTCCAGGTTGCTAACGGAGCTAGCGTGAATGCTGTGTCCATAGGGGATTATCACCTTGGATTGACGAGTGGACATATTTTGGTTTTGCGCAACTTTTTTTTTGTACCTAGTTTAACGTATAATATCATATCAGTATCGTTGTTATCAAAAGAAGGTTATGATTTCACGTTTGTAAGCGATATTGTTAACATCCACCTTAATCATGGTTTGATTGGGTCCGGTACACTAGCTAAAGGTATATACGTGTTAAACCAATTACAGATTTTCAATGTCCAGAACACACAAAAAAGAAAGTCTCCAGATATAAATCAGGCTTTCTTATGGCATTGTAGATTGGGTCACATCAATAAGACAAGGTTAACTAAGTTACATAGAGAAGGATATTTAGATCCGTTCGAATATCAATCTTATGCCACTTGTTAATCATGTCTCAAAGAAAAGATGACAAAGACTCCATTCACTGGACATGGAGTAAGAGCGAGCGAGCTCTTAGGACTCATACACAGCGATGTATGTGGTCCAATATCTACACATGCAAGAGGCGGTTTTTCATATTTCATTACTTTTACGTATGATTTCTCTAGGTATGGATTCATTTTCTTGATGAAACATAAATCTGAGGCCTTTGAGAAATTCCGAGAATATAAAAATGAAGTAGAAAACCAAACCGGCAAAAGTATTAAGTCACTGAGATCTTATCGAGGTGGTGATTACTTAAGTGCCGAGTTCCTGGGTTATCTAAAAGAGAAAGGAATTCTCTCTCAGCTTACTCCACAACATAACGGTGTATCGGAGAGACGGAACCGAACCTTATTGGATATGGTACGTTCCATGATGAGTAATGCTGAGTTACCGCGATCTTTCTGGGGTTATGCACTAGAATCAGCTGCATATCTTTTGAACAGGATTCCTACCAAGACTGTGCCTACCACACCATATCAGATGTGGAATGGGAAGAAACCCTACCTTCACTATCTGAAGATATGGGGATGTCCAGCTTTTGTTAAAAAGCAGCATGCGGACAAACTCGAGGCACGCTCAGTATAGTGTAAGTTTATGGGATATCCAAAGAACTCCAAGGGGTATTTTTTCTATTACGCAGAGGAACAAAAGGTTTTTGTTTCTCGTAATGCCCATTTTCTAGAACAGCAGTTTTTAGAAAAGGAAACAAGTGAGAGCGCAATAGAACTGGATGAAATTCCAGAACCACAAAATACTAATGAAAGTTTAGTAGAGCCAGAAGTTCCAGAAGAACAGGACATTCCCGCACCCCTCCGCAGGAGTAGTAGGCCGTCTCATCCGCCTGAGAGATACTACGGTTTTCTCATAGATGGGGATAGAGAGGATTGCGTCATTGATAATGATGAACCTACTAGCTTCCAGCAGGCCATCCAGAGCGGTGACTCGGTAAGATGGCTGGATGCAATGCGGACCGAGATGGAATCCATATACACCAACAAAGTATGGACTTTGGACTTTGCTCCAAATGGGGTAAAACCCATAGGATGCAAGTGGATCTTCAAGAAAAAGATTGGTGTAGATGGACAGGTAGAAACCTATAAGGCTAGACTTGTTGAAAAGGGTTTTTGTCAAAGACCTGGTTTGGACTATGACGAAACTTTTTCTCCAGTGGCTATGCTCAAATCCATTCGGATCCTTCTTGCCATTGCCGCCTTCCATGATTATGAGATCTGGCAGATGGACGTAAAGACGGCTTTTCTAAATGGTAATTTAAAAGAGTGCGTCTATATGGATCAGCCAAAAGGTTTCAATCAGAGTGGGAGTAGCGGGAAAGTGTGCAAGTTGCTTAAGTCCATTTATGGACTAAAACAGGCATCGCGGAGTGGGAACATCTGTTTTGATGAAACGGTCAAAGAATATGACTTTATCAAAAATCCAGATGACCATGTATATATAGTAAAATTGTAGCACGAACTGTCGTATTCCTCGTCTTGTACGTGGATGACATTCTATTGATAGGAAATGATATTCCTATGCTACAATCTGTCAAAGGATTCTTGTCCCACAGGTTCTCCATGAAAGACCTGCGCGATGCCTCTTACATTCTAGGGATCCAGATCTATCGTGATAGATCTAAAAGAATGTTGGGCCTTTCACAGTCCAGGTATATCAACACTATACTGAAAAGATTCAGTAAGGAAAATTCTAAGCGCGGTAATTTACCGGCTTGTCACGGAATCACCCTCTCCAAAGAGATGTCTTCCAAGACTGATTTGGAAAGGGATCGCATGTCAGATATACCCTACGCTTCTGCAATAGGCTCTATAATGTATGCGATGTTGTGCACCAGACCAGATGTAGCTTACGCAATGAGCGTGGTAAGCCGGTATCAGTCAGACCCAGGGGAGAAGCACTGGATAGCAGTAAAGAACATTCTCAAGTACTTGAGAAGGACTAAGGATATGTTCTTGGTTTATGGCGGAAAAGACCACCAGATCGAGGCTTTTGCTAGCTCCAGCTTCCAGAGTGACAAGGATGACTCCAAGTCCATGTCAGGTTATGTCTTTACTCTCAATGGAGGGGCGGTGTGCTGGAAAAGTTCCAAGCAGGACACCGTTGCTGACTCGACGATGGAAGCGGAGTATATCACAACTTGCGATGCCGCAAAAGAAGCAGTCTGGATGAAGAAGTTCCTAACAGAACTTCAGGTGGTTCCTACCATTGCTGATCCAATACCGCTGTATTGTGACAACAACGGCACTATAGCTTTAGCGAAGGAACCCAGGTCCCATCAGAAGTCCAGAAACATCTTGAGGCGGTATCACCTGATCAGGGAGATCATAGATCGCCAGGAGATCAAGGTCCGGAAAGTTGCTACAGAGGAGAACACTGCAGATCCATTCACAAAGGCCTTACCTTAGACACAGTTCGAGAGGCTATTCGAGATGATAGGTCTTCGATATGACAATATATGGCCCTAGTGCAAGTGGGAGATTGTTAGTGTATATGCCCTAGGGGCCATTATTGTATCATACTAGCTTGTATATTACTTAATGAAAGCTTGGGATATTCACAGTTGTATTAACAGTCTTGCTCAATATAGTAGTATGCTACTTGGTTTATATCAATCTTAATATGTGTATATGTTTCTTTTAGTATATCGCGAATACATATTGATAGAGCCCTTAGGATCTTGCTTGACTACCAACGTTGTGATGGCAGTCACACTAGTGGGAGCTGGGTAGTCTACAAGAACATCCTTTTTCAGGTCCCTAGTTGTAGGATTATCGAGACAGGGCATCGATACTCCAGAGTAGACTAGTGTATACGCTTCTCATCCCAGCAGGGGAGATGGTCTGTTCCACAGCCATTAATACGTTGTACTGGAGATAGTATGCAGGTGCTCGTTGGGTTACGGGTACAACAGACAGGACTCGCAGGGAACTGTTGGTTGGTATCATACCCGTCGTCAGTTAACAGTTCCCAAGTGACATGAGTACAGCATAATCCATTGACTTGAGATTGTTGCTTCATCTCGAGTGTGTTCCCACTGTTCTTAGATTGCTACCCTACCACGGCTCAAAGGAGTCATGCAAACAGGTAGCAGTTTGGTGCAGTCTCGAGGCACTTGGAGGCAGCGGCAGTTAGAAAGGATTCGTCTCTCCCGGTATTGGGAGTTGATATCGTGCTGTGTTTGGAGAGCCATTACGCAAAGTCCCTGGCCAGGGCAAACGAGATTTACTGGTAGGTTTTCCAGTAGCTTCTCAAAGTGTGATGGGCTTCACTCCAACACGACTTATACAGCTTTTAGGGGACTGACACTTGCCGCCCCGTGGGCCCGGTATGCGATAGTCTTAAACGAACAGACCGGACTGTACGGAGATTGTCACATCAGGCTCAGTAGGAGTTCGGATGGGTTTTCCTCATCGACCTCCTTATCGACATCTACCTGGGGACCATTACGTACAGCTAGTACCGCTTGCGGCCTGTGGTTAAACCCACTGCCAGCGTAGTGTCGAGTCTTTAGAGTCCCACATAGAGAGTTTCCCTACTTCAGGCGAAACGATATAGAGGTCGTATAGTTTTACGACAGGTTCGGACATATACGTGTACTTGTGCACGTATGATATTCGGACAGATTATACTAGAGGGCTTTAGTTTAAGCTAGATTCTAGTATTGGATTATTGGATTTATACAGTCTCAGTATTTCCGTGTTTTTACGGATGGGAGGGGCATTCTCGTAATTAGTCGAGAAGCTTCTAGAAGAAAGGTGAGGTGGAAAGCTTATGTGTAATTTGCATTAAATGATTTAGTGACTCATGAGATGAATCATCCAAATGAGTGAATAAATCATTTATTGCTTAATGACTCATGCGATGATTCATTGAATTATTAAATGAAGCATGGTTGTAATTATAATATATGATTTATTTGATAAATCTTTATGGTTCATATAATATAGAAATGAGTTATATTTCATCTCATTCTCACATACACACTCTCTCTCCTCAAGCTCTCCTCTTCTTCAACCTAACCCTAATCCTCTCATGTGTCGAGATCCCAAGGGTTAGCAAGACTAATAGATCCTTAATCCACTTCTATATTTTCTAGGTCACTTGTATTAGCAATCCTAACCACTTAGTTACCTCAAGTGAAAGGTTAAAGCTTGGAGGAGGAACTCTCGGGTGGATCTACTATCACATCGAGTTTGCCGACGAGGAGGTGAACAACAAGAACAAGAAGGACTAGTATCTTGAGGTATAATCATTTATCATAGTGGTTTAGAACTTCTAGATTGTTGTTAGTTAGGGTTTAGCAAAGATCCATAAAGTTAGTCGATGTTAACTTGAACAAAATGATTGTTTTACCTATTCCGCCTCCCCGCATCATGTAGGGTGTCTAACGTCGACTTACAGTCGGTAATTCTACGTTTACTTTTTCTTCACCCACTACCACACCCACTTCGATGGACGGTTCTCCATCGAACTTCTTTAACACTACTCTGCCACCGTCCGCAGGTGCGCAGAATCCGCCCCGCATCTCTCTCCAAGAGAGGTGTTACCCTATGCGAGGTCCTCTTTCGACCTGTCTCACCATTCCACCAGCCAATGGGGACAATTTTGAAATCAAACCACAATACATCAATCTTTTGCCAAAATATCACGGTCTCGAGTCTGAAGACGCATATGTCTTTATTACCAAATTTGAAAATTTATGCGTTATGATGGGTACTTCATAACTTTCTGTGGATGCTGCGCGTCTACGTCTTCTCCCATTCACTTTGTGCGATATAGCCGAAAAGTGGCTTTATAACACAGCCGCACATTTTATTTCAAACTGGGGTGAATTCCTAACAGCTTTCCTAAAGAAATTCTACCCTAATCATAAAACAGCTCGAGTCCGTAGGGAAATAAATCAATTTACCCAGCTTCCAAATGAACCATTTTCGAAGTGTTTTGAACGCTTCGAGGACCTGTTAGTTCAATATCCTCATCACGGAATTCCCAGATGGGATCTGTGCAGAATCATATATGAGGGCATTAATCCTACAACAAAACAGACCCTTGAATCCATGTGTCAAGGCACCTTCATGAATAAAGATGATGGTGAAGCCTGGAGATTTTTAGAAGATTTCACTGAAAAATCTTTACAGCGGGAGAGTATTAGTCAATCATCGTCTAGGGGTGGTAACCACCAATCTGATGTTTCCATAGGAGTTAGAGCTGAAATGGCAGCAATGCAAAAGAAACTCGAAGCTATGGAACATAAATTTTTAGCAGCCTCCCTAAATCAGATGGCACTCTCCAAAACTGTCTGTGGATGTTGTTCTGATCCATCTCATCTTGCGGAAGAATGTCCTTTAAATTCTCCGTTTCAAGGTCAAGAGCATACCAATGCTGCATTCCAACAAAAAGCTAGAAACGATCCTTATTCTTCCACTTATAATCAGGGTTGGAGGAATCACCCTAATTTTGCTTGGAACCAATCAGAAACTCAAAACACGGTTCCAAATCAAAACAATTTCCAACGGGGTCCTCCACCACAACAACAACCACTTCAAATAAGTCAGCAGCCCTACCAATCACAAAATTTTCAAAATACAGTCAACACTTCAGCACCGTACAACAATTCTTTGCAATTGACCGGTACTGATAACTCCTTTTCACTCGAACAAACCATGAATTTGCTTCTGACAAATTTCATGCAAGTTTCGGCTGAGATGAAATCTTCCGTCGATAAAATCCAGAAAAACTCTGACCCCCAAAGTGAGAGTATTAAATCGATGGAAGCACAAATTGCCCGAATAAATGCCAAATTGAGTGCTAGAGAGAAAGGGAAACTTCCAGCTCAACCTTTACCCAATCCTGGCTATTCACATCATGTGAACGCTATCACCACGTTGAGATGTGGAAGAGTGCTTGACAACCATGTTGGTGAAGAGATTGATAATAATGAAGAATCAATCGATGATACCCCAGCTGAGACTTTTCCTTCCACTTCTACTTCTCCTTCTGACCCCAGTTCGTCTACCCCACCATTTTCTTCCGAGACTATTCTCCATTTTCCCAAAGGCTCGAACCCTCAGCACACTTCTTCTAGTCCACCAAAGATGATCCCCACTCCTATTCTTGGATCTTTCCTACCCATACGATCTTCTCCGATGTTGGACCTAGCTATTATTGCTAAAGCTCCTTATCCGAATCGGTTAAGGGGAAACAGACCAAGTCCGCAAATGAAGAAGATCACTGAAATTTTTAAACAGGTTAACATCAATATCCCTCTCCTAGATGCTTTACAACAAGTCCTGGCTTATATGAAAATTCTCAAGGACTTGTGCACTAGGAAGAGGAAGACTCAAGTGCCAAAAAAGGAGTTCATGTCAAGAACTGTAAACACAGGTTTTCCCCAACAATTACCTAGAAAACGTAAGGACCCTGGCTGTCCTACAGTTTCTATTTCTATTAGGGGTAAACATATTAACCGTTCTCTACTTGACCTTGGCGCAAGTGTTAACCTGCTTCCTTACTCGGTTTATGAGCAGTTAGGGATGGGAGAGTTGAAACCAGCTCACTGCACTCTCCAGATGGCCGATCGATCAATCACCAAACCTAGGGGTGAACTGCAGGATGTGTTAATAAAAATCGGGGAATTTGTATTCCCTGTGGACTTTATTGTTCTAGATACACAGCCTGTAGTGAACCCACGGAACCAAATTCCGGTGACTCTTGGTTGATCCTTTTTGGCCACTTCCAATGCTATAATCAACTGTCGTAACGGCTCTATGACCCTATCCTTCGGGAAGATGTCAATTGAGCTGAACATTTACAAGTTGGGAAGTGTACCCTCCGAATCTTCTGCTCATACATGTTCTATCGAATTAATGGATGTCGACGGCAGCGAATTTGATCAGCCTCATGATACTGATCTAGACTCTTTTCATATGTTGTTGTTTGACCCAACTATGTATCATACACATACGGACTCTTCCACCGAGTTGTCCGGGTCAACATCTGACGCTGATGAGGAACTTTTTATAGAGTCTGATGATCACCCCATTTTTTCTGATGACATTATTCTTCGGGGTATCAATGAGACTTTTGTGGAAATCTTCGCTGATGAACTCGCATTTTTAAAAGACACGGGTGTTGAGATGAATCCACCTCAATACAAAGAAATTGAATCTCTACCCCTTCTTCTGGACTATAAAGAGAATGCGAGCAATCCATCACAATCACTGTGTCGTCTTTCCAAAACGAGACGCAAACACATTCTATCCCACAACTTATCTTTTCCCCACTTCTTCCTGCCTCTCTACAACATGTTCTTCCACCAACTGATACACTACACTGATAAAATCATTGAATGGTTGGTGTTGACTTTCGGTCTTTGCAAAGCTTGGCATTGACCAATAACTTTAACCCCCTCTTGTGATTTTCAAAGCTTAACATTGTTTAACTCAAGTTTGGGGAGGGGGATATAATCTGGCTCTTGAAAATAAAATTGTTACTCAAAATGGTGAGCCAAAGAATAAGTTTGGGAGAGATTTTCATATCCATATTTCTTGCCCCCGTTAATAAATTTCCTCCCAAGCTTACATGTTTTATGAGATTTAACAGATGGCAATAGTGAGGATACTGTTGTAAACAAGTTTGGGGGAGATTTGTGCTTATTTTCGCATCAGTTCGCATCATACTTTGCATAAGCACAATTTTAAAAAAATAAAAAAATAAAATATTTTAAAAGATAAAAATATTTAATATTTAATTTTATAATAAAAGATTAGATAGTGAAAAATTACATCCAAAAGATTAGAAAAATTTAAGAAAACCAAGAAAGTTAGAAGTTTTCTTAAACGAACTAGTAATAAGTAGTTATGAGCCGTTGTCCCAAGGATTAGTAAGATGAAAGAAGTCACTAATCTGAGGATAAAAATAGGTCTGAAAAATAGTTCTTATTCTGGAAGCCAAACATTTGAATGTTGATACCCTACTATACGCACTTACACACGTCTTGAAACTCGGGATAGTAGAAGATACCTTGAAATACTCTTGTCTAAAAGCCAAAGTACGAAGAAAATAATAAATGGAGGATAAAAAGATAAAATGGTGAAGAAAAATGAACACTGGTTTTGTAATCACCAAGGCAGCAATAAAAAAATATAGCGAGGGTGCTTCATCACCTAGTGCCTTAGACCAACTGGTTTGGGAGTCACGGCTAAGCCTTAGGTGTTGTAAGACGAGAAAAATACTAATACGCCTAATCAGCAAGCACATGAGTAATCGATCGGTTAGTACCTTAAGAAGTATTAACGGTCGCATGAAGAATGTGCGAGCAAATTCTATCTAAATATTCATCAATTAAAAAGTACTGAGATAGATAGACAAGAGTTTGATAGCTTGAATTGAATTCTCCGAGTGTAGGGATGTCTTCTACACACACGTAGGGGTATATGATCGATGTTTGGAAGAAAGATAGGAATAAAGAATAAAGACGATGTTTTATTGAGGGATGATGTGATTTCTAATATCTTTTCATGACTATTATGATAGGGCTCATGGCAACCGAAAAGCTAGTGTAGTTGAAAACTCTAATTTTCAAAGTCTTTCTTTTATAATTCTTATTTTTATATGTAACTTTCATGGTCTTCCTTTTATTATTGGATTTTGTGTGTGCAATCCGCTGAAAACCCTCAGGAGACAACACTCCTCCTACTAGAAACACCTAGAGGTTTAAAGGCTTGTTGCACATGCTCAGTGCAATCGTGTTGCCTACGAAAGTGTGCTAGTTAGTTTTTCTTTTTCTTATATTTTCTCCTTCTCTCGAATAAAACATGTTTGCTCGAGACGGCCAAAATTAAGTTTGGGGGAATTTGATCAGTCGAAAATATTGCATTTTTAACACATCAATTTCCCTATTCTTTGCAATCATCTAAAGGTGTTTGGTATAAATATAGCACATATTAGCAATTCGTCTGCGAAATATCAAATAACATGTGTTATAGATTATAACCGGCATTATGAGGGAAATTGTGTGTTTATTATTACATGCATGATCTTTGTATATCAAAAACTTGTCTCGAGATTGTGTGCGGAAAATTCTCCAGGTAAAAGAGCCGGAACTGCTAAAAGTGCTGATAAAACGCATCAAGTCTAAGACTTATGATCTGGCAGTAAACAAGAAAGTATAAAAATATTCCAGACATCAAGAAAGTGCCATAAAGACAACACCAGAATACCCTGAGATTTTCATGCAGAGAGCTCACTATATGGCCGCGGATCCGCGGCCGAGTCAGGCCGATCCGCGGCCGATCTGACTCATCGGCGACTGTATTTTCTCCACGTGGCTTCTTCTCAACGGCAAAACTTCTTCAAGAACTTCATTTCCTCGAATTCTCCAGAAGCTTCCCTCCAACAGTAAGTCTTCTCTTGTAAACTAGCTAACTACCTTAATCGAGAAACTTCTTATAACAACCTAGCTTTCAAAGGAAGATAGATCTAGCTTCTAGGGGAAGCCAAAGGGAAACATATAAAAAGGCACTTAGGGCTTCATTACAAAGGTTTTTCGGTAGTTGTTCATCAATTAGGGTAAAAATTCTAGCAAAATCCAAATCAATTCAAATCAAGTGGGTGACACACTTTGAGCCAAATCAAGATCCATCGGGAAGCGTCTCAAGCAAGCCATCAACGATCCTTTGAAGCAACGCCGACCTTCATCCAAGCAAGAGATCCACGATGATCCGTGACTCAAGAAGATCAATGCGAAGCTAATTTTGGCGGATCTAGTTACCTCCTCAAATCTTGTAACCTCGAGTTGAGTGAATTGTACCTAATCGTCGATTAATAAAGGTGAAAATTATAGAATTTTCTTTTCTTTACATTCTTGCATTATGATAAGTTACCGATTCTTGATTCTTTCCTTTTTCATGATGTGTGAGTGAAATCTCCGCTTGTAGCGGAATCGAAAGAATAGGTAGATGATGATGATCACATTCTTGAACGATTCTTAAGTCTTATAAGTTTTGTAAACATTAGGAAAATTGAATCATCGAAAACCTAATTTGAGCGAGATCACTTTCTTGAATATTTTCGCTCCAAATTAAAGATCAACGATCGGTGATTTAATTTGCTAGAGTGTAACACCTGGGAATGTGTTTTAGTGACTAATTATATTTTAATATGTGATTTTTAATAAAAGTTTACCAAATTTATTTACAAATATTTTATCAAAATTAATAAACATTTTTTTGAGAATTTTCCTAAGCTTGCACAAACATGTGCATGTAAACTAGGGTTAAAATTTGGGTTAAACCATGTTTTGACAACCATGGTTGGTCTAACCCCTTTTTGTTAAGCTAATTAGATTAATTCAGGGTTTTTAGTTTTAAATTTAAATTTCTTTTGGTTGACTTGTGTTGAGAGAGAGAATGCATGATGGCTTGGGAACATGCAAACATTTATTGAGAGAGAGAGAGGTGGCTTAAGGTAATGTCTCATTCCATTTCACTTCACAACTTTTTCTTGTCACTCACATCTTTCTCTCTCACTCACACATACACTCATGTCTCACTCACTCACCCTCTCACTCAAATACTACAGCAGTTGCTACAGCCACAACTCTCACATTTCTCACTCACAACACTCTCTCACTCACACACACACACAACAACAGAAGTAGCAGCAGTTTCAGCCCCAGCAGTAGCAGCTTCTTCCTCTTCTCTTTTTCTCCTGACCCTGAGTCGTAGGGTCAAGTGAGGTATAACCTCTGAGCTCCATTTCCATGTTTGCTAAGATTGTGTGTTTGTTTGGCTAGTTTAGTGTTTTAAAGGAGTTTTAGTGCTAGATTGTGTTGTGATGTTAGATCTAGTTAAATTAGAGTGTTTATTGCTTAATGAACCCTATTAGGTGTTGTTGGGGCCAAGTTAACCAAGGAAAACCCCAGATTACACTAAAAAACCCTCAGTTTCCATTTTTGTGCAAAATTGATATTTTTAAGCAAAATCTTAGCTTTTTAAAATCTGCTTTAGACCCGGGTAGTTCAGAATGAAATTAAGTGGACTGTAGCCTACTGGAGCCATTTTGATTGAATAAGATTTCCGGATGTGTCGGTTTTTAGAAAATAGTAAAGAGATCACAACCAAAAATATTTTACCGCAATCAATAACGGTGTCGGATGTAGCGCGTTAGCGAGTGCGGATCGTCTACAGGGAAAGTGAGATCCGTTCAATTTTCGAATTAGATGAGTTGAAAATTTAAGGCAAAGAAAAGAAAACAATTCATGATTTGTAATTGAAGATCAAGAATAAGAAAAATCTAGATCTAAAAGAAACATTAAAAACAAGAATTGAGATGTGTGATAATTTCCAACCAACAATCAAGATTAGAAGTATGGCTCGTAGGAGTAGATCGGATCTATAGATGTGATGAGATCTATTAATTACTCATTCTTATCCATTAACGAATTGATACTAGATCGATGAAAATTCATCGAGATTTAAGGATCTTGCGAGAAAATTAGGGATTTCGCAACTCATCCTTTATCCTTTCGATGGATCGCATTCAAATTCTAGCTTCTAATTAATCAAATGTTTAATAGTTGTTCCCTAGTTTCGAGTGAACACGATCAACAAAGCATCATCTCGAAACTAGGTTATTAATAATTTGATTCACTAGAATTTCCAAACATTATAGGATTTAAGAATTGTAAAAATATCTAAATCATCATCATCTAAAGATCGTCACAACTCCTACACGAGCGGAGATTACTCAAACATCATGATCACAAACACAATCACAAATTGAGATCTAATCATTATGCTTGAATTAAAAGATAAGCAAGAATTTAGAAAATTCACCTTTATTTATCGACAATTTTCGTTACAACTCTCTTGAATTTACAAAAGGAAAGAACTAGATAGTCGATTTCAGCTTCGCTCGGCTCCTTGAGCCGTGGATCGGCGTAGATCTCTTGCTCCGTTGAAATCCGGCGTAGCTTCTAAAGGTTGAAGGCACCCTTGCTTGAATTGCTCTCGGGATCTTGATCTTGATTTTTGAATTGGATTTTTGAGCCACAAGTTGTGTCACTCAACTTGTGGGTAGAAGATGATGGTGATTCTTGAACAATTTGAACCCAAGATCTAGGCTCCTTTTTATAGATCTCAAAATTCTAGATCTAGGATTGAAATTTGAATTTTCCCTCCACAAGTTAGTTAGCAAAAGATTTGAATTTCCCTCCAAAAGTTTGTTAAGAGAGCCTTCTAGAAATAGTTTGTTAAGCCGAGCCTTCTAGATGAACCACGTGGAGTTTCTACAATGTTCTAGAAGCTTGGGCCGTTATTTTAGAACATGTGAGGAAATTTGAGGAGCTGATGACGTCATAACGCCGCGGTTCCACGGCTTAAGCCAGCTCCCGCCGCGGAACCGCGGCGGTTTGGAAGCCTCTGGGCTTGATTCTTCTGGTGTGGTCTTGGGCTGAGTTTTGGGCCTGTTTCTGATATGTTAAATTTTATTTGGCCTTTTGTATCACTACCAGATCTTGTATCTTGGAGTTGGCGTATCTTTTATCAGCTCTTTTCCAAATTTTGGTCCTTGCTTCTTGAATTTCCTGCATTAGAGCCTAAGACAAGAGTTGCGCAATACAAGGGTGATGCAATGCGATGAAAAACACACAATTTCTCTAAAAGTGCCGGTTTTAGTATACAGTACAAGCAATCAGTATTTTACATGTGTTTTGCTAATATGTGCGATCTGAATACCGGATACCTATACATGAATGCAAAAGGTAGGGAAATTGCCGTGTTAGAAATGCAGTATTTTCGACTGATCAAATTCCCCCAAACTTATTTTCGATCGTCTCGATCGAACTGTTTTATTAAAAAGAGAAGGAGAAAATAAAGAAAGAGAAAAGCAAACTTTCGTAGGCAACACGATTGCACCGAGCACGTGCAACAAGCCTTTAAACCTCTAGGTGTCCCTATTAGGAGGAGTGTTGTCTCTTGAGGGTTTTCAGCGGATTGCACCCACAAAATCCAATAATAAAAGGAAGATCATGAATATTACATTTAAAGAAAAGAATTGTAAAAGAAAAGCCTTGAAAATTATGGTTTCCAACTAAGCTAGTTTTTCGGTTGTCATGAGCCCTATCTTAATGGTCATGAAAAGATGTCAGAAATCACGTCCTCCCTCAATAAAACATCGTCTTATTCTTCATTTTCCTATCTTTCTTCCAAACATCGATCATATCACTCTGCGTGTGTGTAAAGGACATCCCTACACCCGGAGAATTCAATTCAAGCTATCATACTCTTGTCCATTAGCCTCAGTACTTTTTAATTAATGAATATTTATACGAATTTGCTCACACACTTTCATGCGACCGTTAATACTTCTTGAGGTACTAACCGACCGATTACTCATGTGTTTGCTTATTTGGTGTATTTTTCCTCGTCTTGCACCACCTTAGGCATAGCAGTGACTCCCAGACCAGTTGGCCTTAGGGCACTAGGTGAAGAGGCACCTTCGCTATATATTTTTTTTATTGCCCTCGGTGATAACAAAACCAGTATCCATTTTTCTCACCACTTTATATTTTATTCATTTTTTTTATTTCCTTCATACTTTTGGCTTTAAGACAAGAGCATTTCAAGGTATCCTCTACTATTCCAGGCTTTAAGACGTGTGTAAGTGCGAATAGCAGGGTATCAACGTTCAAAATGTTTGGCTTTCCAGAATAGAAACTATTTTTCAGACTTATTTTTATCCTCAGATTAGTGACTTCCTTCATCTTACTAACCCTTGGGACAACGGCTCATAACTACTTATTACTAGTCCGTATAAGAAAACTTCTAATTTTCTTGGTTTTCTTAAATTTTTCTAATCTCATGGATGTAATTGTTCACTATCTAATCTTTTATTATCATAAATATTAAATATTTTTATATTTTGAAAATTTTTAAAATTTTTATGAGTTTTGAAAATTTTTGAATTTTTATGGATTTTGAAATTTTTTAAATTTTTATAGGTTTTTATGGGTTTTGAAAAACTATTTACAAAAAATGATGAGCCAAAAATATGTACACATAATTTTTATGGGTTTTGAAAATTTTTAAATTTTTATGGTTTTTAAAGAAATGTTTTGTGCTTATACAAATGATATGCACATGATGCAAAACTAAGCACAAACCTCCCCCAAACTTGTTTTCAACAGTGTCCTCACTGTTGCCAACCGCTATATCTACAAAACCTGTAAGCCTAGGAGGAATTTATTAGAGGGGGCAAAAAATATAAGTGAAAACCCTCCCCCAAACTTATTCTTGGCTTAAAATTTTTGTAAAAATTTTCTTTCCAAGAGCCAGAAAAATTGTCCCCTCCCAAACTTGAGTTATGCAATGTTAAGCTTTGAGAATCACATGAGGGGGTTAAGAACCTTTGGTCGATGCCAAGCTTTGCAAAGACCGAATGTCAACACCAACCATTCGAAAATTTTATCAATGCAGTGCTCTGGTTGGTGGAAGAAGAAGTGGGGAAAGGTTAAGTGGTGGAAGAGAGTGTGTGTGCGTCTCATTTTGGAGAGACGATTCAGTGAATGTGATGGATTACTCGCATTCCTTTTACAATTCAGAAGAAGGGGTGGAGGTTCAATTTCAATGATTGGGACATGATTCATCTCAACACCCGTGTTATTCAGAAATGCGAGTTCATCGGCGAAGATCTCCTCAATAGTTCCGTCAATACCCCGGAGAATAATGTCATCACAAAGTGCGGGGTGATCTTCAGACTCTAAAAGCAGTTCATAATCGGTGTTAGTTGTTGACCCGGACATCTCGGTGGAAGAGTCCATATGTGTATGATACATAGTAGGGTCAAACAACATCGTATGAAAAGAGTCAAGATCAGTATCATGAGGATCATCAAATTCGCTGTTGTCGACATCCATTAAGTCGATAGAACAGATCTGAGCAGTAGGTTCGGAGGGTACACTTCCCAACTTGTAAATGTTCAGCTCAATTGACATATTCCCGAAGGATAGGGTCATAGAACCATTACGACAGTTGATGATAGCATTGGAAGTGGCCAAAAAGGGGCGACCTAAAATCACCGGAATTTGATTTCGTGGGTTCGCTGCAGGCTGTGTATCAAGTACAATAAAATCCACAGGGAATACGAATTCCTCGATTTTTATTAACATATCCTCCAGTTCACCCCTAGGTTTGGTGATTGATCGGTCAGCCATCTGGAGAGTGCAATTGGTTGGCTTCAACTCTTTGATTTCTAACTGCTCATAGACTGAGTATGGAAGCAGGTTAACACTTGCGCCCAGATCTAGTAGAGCACGGTTAATGTGTTTTCCCTCAATAGAAATGGAAATAGTAGGATATCCAGAATCCTTACGTTTCCTCGGTAATTGTTGGGGGAAAGCCGTGTCTACAGTCTTTGCCATGAAAATTTTCTTGGGCACTTGAGTCTTCCTCTTCCCAGTGCACAAGTTCTTAAGAGTTTTCGCATAGGACGGAACTTGTTGAATAGCATCTAGGAGAGGGATGTTGATGTTAACCTGCTTAAACATGTCTATAATCTTCTCCATATGTGGACTCGATGTGTTAGCCCTTAACCGATTAGGATAAGGTGCTTTAGCAATAAGCGTTGGGTCCATCATAGGAAAAGGAAGTGTGTGTGGACCTGATCCCGAAATAGAAGTGGGGATCATCTGTGGAGGAGTAGAAGAGGTGGGCTGAGGTGTCGAGCCTAGAGGGAAATGGAGAATAGGCTCGCGAGAAGGCGGTGGGGTAGAAGAACAAGAATCAGAAGCAGAAGCGTGTGTGTGAGGAAAAGTCTCAGCCGGGGTGTTGATAGGATTTTCAATATCATCAACTTCTTCCCCAACATGGTTATCCAGCACTCTCCCAGATCTCAACGTGGTGATTGCATTCACATGATGTGAATAGCCAGGATTGGGTAAAGGTTGAGCTGGGAGTTTCCCTTTTTCACTCGCACTCATTTCGGCCTTAAGTCGTGCAATCTCAGCTTCCATCGTTCTGATACTCTCAGCTTGGGACGCTGAGTTTTCCTTTATCTCACCGACAGAAAACCTAACCTCGGCCGACATTTCCGTGAAATTTGACAAGAGTGATTTCATGGTTTGAGCGAATTGAGAGAACTCGTCAGAACCGGTCGACTGCATGGGATTAGAAGGTGCAGGAGTGTTGATCTGGTTTTGGAAATTTTGTGACTGGTAAGGGTGCTGGGTGAGATGAAGTGGTTGCTGTTGTGGAGGAAGGACCCTTTGGAATTGATTCGGGTCTGGAACCGTGTTTTGGGATTGGTTCCAAGCAAAATTCGGGTGATTCCTCCAACCTTTATTGTATGAAGAAGAGGGATAGTTTCCAGGTCTTTGCTGAAGTGCAGCATTAATGTGACCTTGAAACTGAGAGTTTAATGGACATTCTTCCGTTAAGTGAGAAGGATCAGAACAGCACCCACAAACAGTTTTGGGGAGCGACATTGGGTTTAGGGAGGCTGCTAAGAATTTGTGTTCCATAGCGTCAAGCTTCTTTTGCATTGCTTCCATCTCAGCTCGAACACCTATGGACACGTCTATTTGGTGTACACCACCCCTACTCGATGGCTGGGTTCCAGTCTCCTACTGTAAGGACTTATCAGCGAACTCTTCTAAAAATTTCCATGCTTCGCCATCATCCTTGGTCATAAAGGTGCCTTGACACATGTTTTCAAGGTTTTGTTTAGTGGTAGAGTTACTGCCCTCATATATGATTCGGCAAAGATCTCATCTCGGGATGCCGTGATGTGGGCATTGAACCAAAAGATCCTTGAATCGGTCAAACTATTTTAAGAATGGTTCAGCCGAAAGCTGGGAGAATTGATATAGTTCGTTACGGATTCGAGCTGTCTTTTGCATAGGGTAGAATTTCTTAAGGAATGCCGCAACGAATTCTTCCTAATTCGTGATGGAATGTGCGGTGGTGTTATACAGCCACTTCTCGGCTATATCGCACAAGGTAAATGGAAGAAGTCATAGACGCATGGCATCCACTGAAAGTTGTGACGTACCCATCATTGCGCATACGTTTTCAAATTTGGTGATAAAAACGTACGCGTCTTTAGTCTCGAGACCGTGGAATTTGGGTAGAAGGTTGATGTACTGGGGCTTAATCTCAAAGTTATCCCCGATGGCTGGTGGAATGGATAAGCAGGTCGAGAGGGGACCTCGCAAAGGGTAGCACCTCTCTTGGAGAGAGATGCGAGGTAGATTCTGCGCACCAACGGACGGCGGCAGAGCAGCGGTAAAGAGGTTCGATAGAGACGGATCCATCGGTGTGGGTGTGGTGGTGGGTAAAAGAAAGGTAAATGGAGAAATACCGACTTCGGAGTCGATCGAGGGGACACGGACAAAACAGGCACTAGAATCCTGTTGTCCAGCCGATCTTGCACTAAAAAGGGTTAGTACAAGTGGCAGCGTGATTTATAATTAGGGGAAATGAAGTGAATGCATGTGGTGTATGTTTTGAAAAATGATACGGATTTTGAAAATATGATGCGATCAAAACAAATGCAACAAGAAACCCTAAAATCTATGGTCACCTAGGTCAAAGCTCTAGACCGCTCCTAACTTCCAAAAGACAAGTCGCAGGATAAAATCCTCCACTTCCTCTTTGTTTCTCCTGTGGCCAGGTAAGTGCCAGGTAAGTGGGAGGTTCTCCACTACGTAAGTAGTGGGCCTAATTAAGTAACCACTAGCCTTCGACACACTTGCCTTAGACACTACAAAAAGAAACGCGGATAAGCAATGAATTACCCACGGCCTTCTTCTGTCCTAAGTGAGCGCGACGATCCTTAGAGTCATCTCTAGATATTTTTTAGTTAATGAGGGTAATGCGGATGCAGGTTTGTGATTTTTGGGGCCTAGGAAGGGTAATGAACTCCCCACCTAATCTGGATTTGGCCGTTCCCCTTAATGTCCGTATTAATTATGCAAACAACCACAAAATCAAAAACAAGCACAATTTATTTTGCTTTTTGCGGCGCTGCAATTTTTGCAAAGAAGACTGCAACAAATTGTTAATTGGAGCAGATATTAGGAAGGAGATAAGAAAGATAGAGGTTACCAGATAAAATAATTCCAGGGAAGCGAACCGCCGCGATTCCGCCGCGGTTGTCGCCTTATGCCGCGGTTCCGCCACGCCTCAAGCTCCTCTCTGCACTGAAAAATTTGGTACTGCTCCTTTTCAACTCCTGAGCTCTCTGGAATTCTCCAAATAATTTTCCAATTTCACAGCAATCTCCAGATTTCCTTGCATTTAACCACAACAAATCGTTTAGTGTTTTGCGCTAGTTTTGATCTTTTAAAAAACTGTAGATGGAATAAACTTTTCAACTCAAATTTCAAAAAATGAACAAATAGCACACAATCCCCTGCAACGGCGCCATTTTAATTGAATAAGATTTCCGGATGTGTCGGTTTTTAGAAAATAGTAAAGAGATCACAACCAAAAATATTTGACTGCAATCAATAACGGTGTTGGATGTAGCGCGTTAGCGAGTGCGGATCGTCCACAGGGAAAGTGAGATCCGTTCAATTTTCGAATTAGATGAGTTGAAAATCTAAGGCAAAGAAAAGAAAACAATTCATGATTTGTAATTGAAGATCAAGAATAAGAAAAATCTAGATCTAAAAGAAACATTAAAAACAAGAATTAAGATGTGTGATAATTTCCAACCAACAATCAAGATTAGAAGTATGGCTCGTAGGAGTAGATCGGATCTATAGATGTGATGAGATCTATTAATTACTCATTATTATCCATTAATGAATTGATACTAGATCGATGCAAATTCATCGAGGTTTAAGGATCTTGCGAGAAAATTAGGGATTCCGCAACTCATCTTTTGTCCTTTCGATGGATCACATTCAAATTCTATCTTCTAGTCAATCAAATGTTTAATAGTTGTTCCCTAGTTTCGAGTGAACACGATCAAGAAAGCATCATCTCGAAACTAGGTTATTAATCATTTGATTCACTAGAATTTACAAAAATTATAGGATTTAAGAATTGTAAAAATATCTAAATCATCATCATCTAAAGATCGTCACAACTCCTACACGAGCGGAGATTACTCAAACATCATGATCACAAGCACAATCACAAATTGAGATCTAATCATTATGCTTGAATTAAAAGATAAGCAAGAATATAGAAAATTCACCTTTATTTATCGACAATTTTCGTTACAACTCTCTTGAATTTACAAAAGGAAGGAACTACATCGTCGATTTCGGCTTCGCTCGGCTCCTTGAGTCGCGGATCGGCGTGGATCTCTTGCTCCGTTGAAATCCGGCATAGCTTCTAAAGGTTGAAGGCACTCTTGCTTGAATTGCTCTCGGGATCTTGATCTTGATTTTTGAATTGGATTTTTGAGGCACAAGTTGTCACTCAACTTGTGGGTAGAAGATGATGGTGATTCTTGAACAATTTGAACCCATGATCTAGGCTCCTTATTATAGATCTCAAAATTCTAGATCTAGGATTGAAATTTGAATTTTCCCTCCACAAGTTAGTTAGCAAAAGATTTGAATTTCCCTCCAAAAGTTTGTTAAGAGTGCCTTCTAGAAATAGTTTGTTAAGCCGAGCCTTCTAGATGAGCCACGTGGAGTTTCTACAATGTTCTGGAAGCTTGGGCCGTTATTTTAGAGCATGTGAGGAAATTTGAGGAGCTGATGACGTCATAACGCCGCGGTTCCGCGGCTTAAGCCAGCTCCCGCCGCGGAACCGCGGCGGTTTGGAAGCCTCTGGGCATGATTCTTCTGGTGTGGTCTTGGGCTGAGTTTTGGGCCTGTTTCTGATATGTTAAATTTTATTTGGCCTATTGTATCACTACCAGATCTTGTATCTTGGAGTTGGCGTATCTTTTATCAGCTCTTTTCCAAATTTTGGGCCTTGCTTCTTGAATTTCCTGCATTAGACCCCAAGACAAGAGTTGTGCAATACAAGGGTGATGCAATGCCATGAAAAACACATAATTTCCCTAAAAGTGCCGGTTTTAGTATACAGTACAAGTAATCTAGTATTTTACATGTGTTTTGCTAATATGTGCGATATGAATATCGAATACATATACATGAATGCAAAAGGTAGGGAAATTGCCGTGTTAGAAATGCAGTATTTTCGACTGATCACCTTGACCCCACCACCAGAGCCCGACCCCACCACCTTCTTCCCAGGACGCCGGAAAATTCCCTCTGGCCGCAATTTGCAGCCAGACTAGAGAGATGGGTCCCAGGGTTTTTAAGGTAGGTGTCTGCTACATTCTGTAGGTCTCTGGTATGTTTAGATTTGTAATATTTTGACCATGGGTAAAATCTGGAGCTGTGTATCGTTTTCTGGTGTTTTTAGTTTGCGCGATACGCGCGATACGCGAGTGGGTTCTGTGATTCAGCGTATCGCGGCGTGTCAGGTTAAGTGTTAGGCGCGTACACACACGTTTCACAATATCGCGCGCACACGCGTTAATTCACGACGTGAGTTCTCGTTTTGATTCAATATCGCGTTTTGCAAGATTTTGGAATATATTTGGATTCTTATGTAAATTCCAGGTTTACAGGCGGGTACGTCAGACGCCGCCAGGAAAAGAAAGCAGGTGGTCAGCTATACTTAGCACGCGACCAAGTGAGTAGATTTAACATCTACGGGGAAATCGCCCGTATGGCGTTAAGCGTCAGGGAGTAATAGCGTGTTTAGTTTTATGTGTTCCTGTAGACATACTAGAGCAGCATACCTTCTTGTTACATATAGAACTGGTAGTATAGAACACTGCACTATCACTAAGGGTTCAAACTACACGAACACAACTTATATGCTACACTCACACCGTTAGTGATTGCCATGACACTCACAACATAGGATTGCTAGAAATCATATATCGTATTGATTCCACTTTATTGATGCTTGTCATGATTTGCCACATATTAGCATTTGTTATATTCATACCATGCACACTGTATACACACTTTGTGCGTACCTTCATTAATATATCACTACCTGTGTACATGTACCCTTTATATTTCGTCTTAGTGCATATATATATCTTGATATGTTTACCCTTGTGCCCCTATACATCATATACTTATACTTGGGCACACATACATCACATATCCATACTTGTGCCACATACATCACATATATTCATACTTGGGCACATATACATCATATGTCCACATGAGGGCACATGTACATTGCTACATTCACTTTGTGTACTTGTCCTTTCGCACATCCATACCTATACACATATTCATATGTTACACACATGGATGACATTGACTTGATTTAAAAACTAAGGGACCGCATTTGATATTTTCAAAACTGGATCTTTAAAAGAGCGGTTTTCCCTTTCTTTTACTCTTGGTGTCATACGACGCATTGCATGGATTTACGCATTAGATTTGACTTATGTGATTTCTGGATTTAGGAACCGGAGTACTATTTTAAGAAAATACACACTGTTTAAAAAACCCGGTTTCCCTTGATATGATATTTCAGTGCATCCACCATGTGTTTTCTCGGTGCTAGAGCGATATATGTGAACCCGAATCGAGGAGCTGGACGAGGCCGATTGCGGGTACATGGTGGACCAGGTATGGTACCCCGGGGCGAGAACGGATCGCTGTGCAGTAGACGGTGAGCCTGGCAGAGAGACTACTACCTACCGGTGATTGGTTGGACCTGGCGGTTATCCGGAGGATACTGACCAGAGTCGATAGATGGATACGGGACGACTCATACTGCCGGGGCCGAAGGCCGATACTGCAGACGGAGCCCGTGGGCTGATCCGGACTGACGGATGCCCTATATTTGAGGATTTGCGTGTCGATGCTGGACACGACTTTTCTTGATATTTTGGGTGCCGATGTTGGGCACTCACGATTTTATGAGATTCACGGGATTTGAGGGCCGATGTGGATGACGGCGCCTGAGTTTTACTGGGATTTGGGTGTACTGATAGACACCAGTTATTTTCCACATTGATATTCCGTGTAGACATTATTTCTTCCCATACTCAGCATTCAGTACTTGACATCACATCCTGTAGCTATCGTACCTGATAGAGTACACATGCTTGCATATCGTTGCGTACCCTGCTCATCATATATAGGGATGTTAGATTGCATTGCCATACCTGATTATCACATATCTTGCTCATCACATAGAAATGTTATCAGATAGCACTTGTTGCATGATATTGGGCATTCAGTTCATCATATAGATGTTTACCTGTTGGCATAGGTTAGAATATCTCAGTACGTGCATACTCGCGATTACCTTTATATGTTATCTACTATTCACGAGTTGGCAACTCTCCCCCGTTGTGCCACAGTGCTTGTAGGTTGCCCTTTAGAGTAGTCGCGGTTGGCTGTTTACCACATCTTTTGACACAGATACCATTGCTGAGGCGTGCTAGCCCTTTTGCTATTAGGTGGGTTTGTACGGTATCTGTTTTACTTTTCAGTTGCATCTTGATGTATCTAGGACTCTCTATCTACTTTCATGTATTGACTTAGAGACAGTTGTGAGGACGATGTTTATTATTTTGTACTTTGGTGTCGAGCTCGCTGTGAGCCGACTTTATTAGGCAGTCTTATTCCTATTATGATATTTGTACTCATTTTTACTGCTCATTCTTCGCTACGGGGTCGTATATTATGATTGTGGTGTTGGTTCGCCGTGGGGCGTGATTCTCCCATTTGGGATGCTCTATATATTTCACATGTCCCTTTTACTTATATATCTTGTCTTTTACCCGACTTCGGGGCAAATTTTTATAAAGAAAATGTTGCCAAAATTATTAAATAACACTTGAACTTAAAAAGGATTTCTACTAAATTAATTAAGGTTTTCTAAACATTTTACAAATGTTTTTACAAAAAATGTTTTAACACTCTATATTTTAATGGTTTTGATTTCTGGGTTCGGCTTACTTAGTCACGTTATGCCTGTAGACGTTACGTGGTTAAGTGCTGGTCACGGGCCGAACTTTGGGTCGTGACAAAGTTGCTATCAGAGCGTAGGTTTTACCTTCGGAGTGTAGGATGACCCTGGTATGATGGAGTAGGTAGCTGCAGCAGAGTGGCGCAGCGTGTGTATGTTCCGCGGCATACTCACGACACGGTACTCCGCCTAAGCAACCTTAGGACTTATTGATTGAAATTCCTTCTTGATTATATATATTCTTGCGATTTGATTTCCGTATCCTCATCGAATCCTACTTTCCTTTCAGCCATTATGCCGCCAAAGACTACGAGGGTGCAGAGAGCGGCTGCGAGAGCCGAGGTTCGTGTTGATTCGTCCGAGACGAGGACTGATCCAGGCAGTACACCCGTTGTACCCGAGCATACTGTTCCTCCTATGACAGATCAGATCGCCACGCTAGGGGCTGGTATGCAGGAGATGCACCAGACGGTGGGATCCAGCATGTAGGAGATGCGTCAGATGATAGGCTCGCTAGTTGAGATGCTTCGAGCACAGCGACCAGAGGTAGCTCCACCGGTCATGGGGACCGCGATGGTATCTACAGCACAGCCAGTTGCCCCTGCAGCCACGGAGGTGATTACAGTATCGTTAGCAGAATTCATGAGGCTGAAGCCTCCGGTCTTCACAGGCACCGATGCAGCCGAGAACCCAAAGTCTTTCGTTGATAGGATGGCTCGGATATGCCGTTCGCTTAGATGCTCAGATGCGAGATGGGTAGAGTTCGCGAGCTTTCGCCTGGAAGGACTTGCGCAGAAATGGTGCGAATCGGTCGAGAAGGGTAAAGCAGCAGGTCTTCCTCCTATGACCTGGACAGAGTTCGTGACGGTGTTCCTTGCCCGCTTCCTTCCCCAGAGTGTTAGGGATGCCCGAGCACGCAGATTCGAGTCCTTACACCAGACGCCAGAGATGACCGTGGCAGAGTACGATGTGCTATTCACCAAGCTATTAGTTTATGCTCCGTACCTAGTGGCTACTGAGGAGTTGCGAGTCAAGAGATTTGTCCGAGGCTTGCTTACACCACTGTTCCTTGCGATCAGCGCACAGCATTACGAGACGTATGCAGCAGCTGTAGACGCAGCCCTATTAGTCGAGGAGCGCCTTGCAGAGATTTCGGCAGTTCCAGGGCCGAAGAGGGTTCATACTGATACACCGGCACAGAGACGGCCATTCAGGCGCCACGACAGACACCTTGCAGGTGGCAGAGACTCGAGACGAGGTCAGCTTTTCAGCTCTTATCCCCAGGAGGGTCAGCTAGTATCATCCGGATGTTTCCGATGTGGGAGTTCCTATCATCGTGTTCGAGAGCGTCCTGAGATACCCCAGAGGGAGGCAGCCGTACCGCATGTCACACTACCACCTTCACCATCCCAGAGGGCGTTGCCTACTGTATCCACAGTTGCTCCACGCCAGACTCATGCACAGAGAGGCCGTGGTCACGGAGGGTTTGCTCCTAGAGGGAGAGGTGGTCGAGGCAGAGGACAGCCAGCCACCGGCAGAGTACAGCCAGTTTCTAGTAGGGGACCACCAGTTGCAGGTGGACAGGCACGGGTTTTTCCGTTGACGCATCAGGATGCGCAGGCATCCAATGCGGTGGTCTCCGGTACCTTATCAGTATGGTCTGTTGATGCACACGTATTGTTTGATCCTGGATCCACGCACTCGTATGTTTCCACACATTTTGTGCCGAGTTTAGGTAGAGAGTCTGCGTTGCTTGATCAGCCGCTTGTTGTGACCACTCCCGTGGGAGAGTCGTTTGTTGCTAGGCACGTGTTCCGATCCTGTGTTGTCTGTATTGGCGAGAGAGATTTGCCTGTCGACTTGATCCTTCTTGAGATGTTGGACTTTGACGTTCTTTTATGCATGGATTGGTTAGCCACGTGCTATGCGTCTGTGGACTGCCGTGAGAAGACAGTTAGATTTTGTTTTCCCGGCGAGTTAGCTTTTGTTGTGCAGGGGGACCATGGTGCCGCCCCTCACAGATTGATTTCTTCTCTTCGCGCTGGACAGCTTTTGAGGAAGGGATGTCAGGGATTTCTAGCCTATGTTTACGATACTAGAACCACAGATGTTCCATTGGACCAAGTTCCGATTGTATGTGAGTTCCCTGACGTGTTCCCTGACGAGCTTCCTGGGCTACCGCCTGAGCGTGATGTTGTGTTCTGTATTGATTTGATTCCCGGCACGGGACCTATTTCTATACCGCCTTATCGGATGGCCCCAGCGGAGCTTTATGAGTTGAAGAGTCAGTTGCAAGATTTGCTGGACAAGGGACTTATTCGACCCAGTGTTTCTCCTTGGGGTGCTCCCGTCCTGTTTGTCAAGAAGAAGGACGGAAGCTTACGTTTGTGTATCGACTACCGGCAGCTGAACCGGGTGACCGTGCAGAACAGATATCCTTTGCCACGCATCGACGATTTGTTCGACCAGCTTCAGGGGGCAGGATATTTTTTGAGGATCGACTTGCGATCAGGGTACCATCAGCTGCGAGTTCGACAGGAGGATATACCGAAGACAGCTTTCCGCACGCGTTATGGCCATTATGAGTTTTTGGTGATGTCGTTCGGACTCACCAATGCGCCAGCAGCCTTCATGGACTTGATGAACCGTATATTCAGGCCGTACCTTGATTTGTTCATCATCGTATATATTGACGATATATTGGTGTATTCCCGGAGCAGAGAGGAGCATGAGCAGCACCTGCGGATCACACTGCAGACTTTGAGGGAGCACCAGCTTTATGCAAAATTCTCCAAGTGCGCGTTCTGGTTGGACAGCGTAGACTTCTTGGGCCATGTGATTACACGAGATGGTATATGTGTAGACCCGAGGAAGATTGAGGCCGTTCAGAGTTGGTCCAGACCTACATCCGTTACTGAGATACGCAGCTTTCTAGGATTGGCCGGCTATTACAGGCGATTTGTACAGGATTTCTCCCGTATTGCCACACCCTTGACCGGATTGACCCGGAAGGGAGTTCCTTTCGTTTGGACGGAGGAGTGCGAGCGCAGTTTCCAGCAGCTACGGAATTGTTTGACTACGGCGCCAGTGTTATCATTGCCTTCAGGATCGGGCGGGTTTGTAGTCTATTATGACGCTTCACGAGTGGGGCTTGGATGCGTATTGATGTAGCATGGCAGGATGATCGCATATGCTTCCCGGCAATTGAAGAAACATGAACAGAACTACCCCATTCACGATTTGGAGATGGCTGCAGTGGTCTTTGCACTTAAGATCTGGCGACATTAGCTATACGGCGAGTCGTTCCAGATATTCACTGATCACAAGAGCCTAAAGTATATATTTCAGCAGCGAGACCTGAATCTTCGACAGCGCCGTTGGATAGAACTAGTGAAGGACTACGACTGCGAGATCTTATATCACCCGGACAAGGCTAATGTAGTAGCGGATGCTTTGAGCAGGAGGCCCGAGGGTCGTCTATCGTGTTTGAGTGCAGTACAGAGGCAGTCGTCGGCAGATTGGCAGACGTTATGTGATAGTCGAGTGCAATTCGAGTTCACGCAGATCGGGGGATAGCTTCCGCATGTTCGTGCACGCCCACAGTTGCTTGACCGTATATATGAGGCACAGTGCAGTGATGACCGTTTCTCAGAGATCATGGCACAGATTGGACAGGGCAGATTCTCCAAGTTCGTGATCGATGATCAGAGGATATTACGATTTGGGTCTAGACTGTGCGTACCAGATGCTGAGGGATTGCGGCGCGATATTCTTAAGGAGGCACATCGATCAGTGTAAAGTGTCCATCCCGGTTCCACCAAGATGTACCACGATATGAAAGAGGTCTACTGGTGGGACGGAATGAAGAGGGACATCGCAGATTTCGTATCGAGATGCCTGATTTGTCAACAAGTCAAGGCCGAGCACCAGAGGCCCGCAGGAGAGCTACAGCCGTTACCCATTCCGGAGTGGAAATGGGAGCAGGATTCGATGGATTTCGTAGTGGGTCTACCCAGGACTAAGAGGGGGTATGACTCCATTTGGTTGATCGTGGATCGTTTGACGAAAGCGGCTCACTTCCTGCCGGTGAAGACGACTTTCGGATTTGCTCAGTACGCCCAGATTTACATCGACGAGATTGTACGACTACATGGGGTCCCGATGTGTATTATGTCCGACCGAGGCACCCAGTTTACCAGCCGACTATGGCAGAGGCTTCAGGAGGCTTTGGGCACCCGTTTGAGTTCCAGCACAGCATTTCATCTGCAGACCGACGGGCAGTCAGAGCGGACTATTCTGATTCTCAAGGACATGCTTCGAGCGTGCGTTTTAGACTTTGGTGGTAGCAGGGATCATCATTTACCCTTGATAGAGTTCTCCTACAACAACAGCTTTCAGGACACTATTCAAATGGCACCTTTCGAGGCTTTGTATGGGAGGAGATGTAGGTCGCCCGTCTGTTGGGCAGAGCTCAGTGAGAGCAGTATTTTAGGGCCACAAATCGTACAGGAGACGACCGAGAAGATACAGCTGATTCGAGACAGGATGAGGACAGCTCAGAGCAGGCAGAAATCGTATGCTAACAAACGCCACCGCAGATTAGAGTTCGCAGTTGGCGATCACGTTTTTCTGAGGGTCTCTCCAATGAAGGGAGTGATGAGGTTTGGACGAAAGGGGAAGCTTAGCCCCAGATTCATAGGTCCTTTCGAGATCCTCGAGCGGGTGGGCGCAATAGCATATTGTTTGGCTCTTCCACCCAGCCTTTCAGATATTCACCCCGTCTTCCACGTATCGATGCTACGCAGATATCTTCATGAACCTTCCCACACAATCCAGCATCAGACAGTTCAGCTTGAGCCCGACCTTTCGTTCACCGTGCAGCCAGTAGGGATATTGGATCGGCAGGTGAAGAAACTTCGATCTATGTTCCTGCCGTCGATGAATGTTCTTTGGCGCAGCCCGAATGGTGAGGAGATCTCTTGGGAGGCCGAGGGAGAGATGCGAAAGAAATTTCCTAATCTCTTTGAAAGTACGCGTAGTTATATATTTTAAATTCGGGGACGAATTTTCTTAAAGGGGGAAGACTGTAACACCTGGGAATGTGTTTTAGTCACTAATTATATTTTAATATGTGATTTTTAATAAAAGTTTACCAAATTGATTTTAAAATATTTTATCAAAATTAATAAACATTTTTTTGAGAATTTTCCTAAGCTTGCACAAACATGTGCATGTAAACTAGGGTTAAAATTTGGGTTAAACCATGGTGGTCTAACCCCTTTTTGTTAAACTAATTAGATTAATTAAGGGTTTTTAATTTTAAATTTAAATTTCTTTTGGTTGACTTGTGTTGAGAGAGAGAATGCATGATGGCTTGGGCACATACAAACATTTATTGAGAGAGAGAGAGGTGGCTTAAGGTAATGTCTCATTCCATTTCACTTCACAACTTTTTCTTGTCACTCACATCTTTCTTTCTCACTCACACATACACTCATCTCTCACTCACTCACCTTTTCACTCAAATACTACAGCAGTTGCTACAGCCACAACTCTCACATTTCTCATTCACAACACTCTCTCACTCACACACACACACAACCACAGAAGTAGCAGCAGTTTCAGCCCCAGCAGTAGCAGCTTCTTCCTCTTCTCTTTTTCTCCTGACCCTGAGTCGTAGGGTCAAGTGAGGTATAACCTCTGAGCTCTATTTCCATGTTTGCTAAGATTGTGTGTTTGTTTGGCTAGTTTAGTGTTTTAAAGGAGTTTTAGTGCAAGATTGTGTTGTGATGTTAGATCTAGTTAAATTAGAGTGTTTATAGCTTAATGAACCCTATTAGGTGTTGTTGGGGCCAAGTTAACCTAGGAAAACCCCAGATTACACTAAAATACCCTCAGTTTCCATTTTTGTGCAAAATTGACATTTTTAAGCAAAATCTTAGCTTTTTAATATCTGCTTTAGACCCGGGCAGTTCAGAATGAAATTAAGTAGACTGTATCCTACTGGAGATGCCCTGACCCCACCACCAGAGCCCGACCCCACCACCTTCTTCCCAGGCCACCGGAAAATTCCCTCTGGCCGCAATTTGCGGCCAGACTACAAAGATGGGTCCCAGGGTTTTTAGGGTAGGTGTCTGCTACATTTTGTAGGTCTCTGGTATGTATAGATTTGTAATATTTTGACCTGGGTAAAATCTGGAGCTGTGTATCGTTTTCTGGTGTTTTTAGTTTGCACGATACGCGCGATACGTGAGTGGGTTCTGTGATTCAGTGTATCGTGGCATGTCGGGTAAAGTGTTAGGCGCGTACACACACGTTTCAGCATATCGCACACACGCGCGTTAATTCGCGACGCGAGTTCTCGTTTTGATTCAATATTGCGTTTTGTGAGATTTTTTATTATATTTGGATTCTTGTGTAAATTCCAGGTTCACAGGCGGGTACGTCAGATGCCGCCAGGAAAGGAAAGCAGGTGGTCGGCTATACTTAGCACACGACCAAGTGAGTAGATTTAACATCTACGGGGAAATCGCCCGTATGGCGTTAAGCGTCAGGGCGTAATAGGGGGTTTAGTTTTATGTGTTCCTGTAGACATACTAGAGCAGCATACCTTCTTGTTACATATAGAAATGGTAGTATAAAACACTGCACTATCGCTAACGGTTCAAACTGCACAAACACTACTTATATGCTACACTCACACCGTTAGTGATTGCCATGACACTCACAACATAGGATTGCTAGAAATCATATATCGTATTGATTCCACTTTATTGATACTTGTCATGATTTGCCACATATTAGCACATGTTATATTCATACCATGCACACTGTATACGCACTTTGTGCGTACCTTCATTGATATATCACTACCTGTGCACATGTACCCTTTATATTTCGTCTTAGTGCATATATATATATCTTGATATGTTTACCCTTGTGCCCCTATACATCATATACTCATACTTGGGCACACATACATCACATATCCATACTTATGCCACATACATCACATATATTCATACTTGGGCACATATACATCATATGTCCACATGAGGGCACATGTACATTGCTACATTCACTTTGCGTACCTATCCTTTCGCACATCCATACCTATACACATATTCATATGTTACATACATGGATGACATTGACTTGATTTAAAAACTAAGGGACCATATGTGATATTTTCAAAACTGGATCTTTAAAAGAGCGGTTTTCCCTTTGTTTTACTCTTGGTGTCATACGACGCATTGCATGGATTTACGCATTAGATTTGACTTATGTGATTTCTGGATTTGGGAACCGGAGTACTATTTTAAGAAAATACGCACTATTTAAAAAACCCGGTTTCCCTTGATATGATATTTCAGTGCATCCACCATGTGTTTTCTCGGTGCTAGAGCGATATATGTGAACCCGAATCGAGGAGCTGGACGAGGCTGATTGCGGGTACATGGTTGACCCGGTATGGTACCCCGGGGCGAGAACGGATCGGTGTGCAGTAGACGGTGAGCCTGGCAGAGGGACTACTACCTACCGGTGATTGGTTGGACCTGTCGGTTATCCGGAGGATACTGACCAGAGTCGATAGATGGATACGGGACGACTCGTACTGTCGGGGCCGAGGGCCGATACAATAGACGGAACCTGTGGGCTGATCCGGACTGACGAATGCCCGATATATGAGGATTTGCGTGTCGATGCTGGACACGAGTTTTCTTGATATTTTGGGTGCCGATGTTGGGCACTCACGATTTTATGATATTCACAGGATTTGATGGCCGATGTGGATGACGGCGCCTGACTTTTACTGGGATTTGGGTGTACTGATAGACACCAGTTATTTTCCACGTTGATATTCCGTGTAGACATTATTTCTTTCCATACTCAGCATTCAGTACTTGACATCTCATCCTGTAGCTATCGTACCTGATAGAGTACACATGCTTGCATATCGTTGCGTACCCAGCTCATCATATATAGGGTTGTTAGATTGCATTGCCATACCTGATTATCACATATCTTGCTCATCACATAGAGATGTTATCAGATAGCACTTATTGCATGATATTGAGCATTCAGTTCATCATATAGGTGTTTACCTGTTGGCATAGGTTAGAATATCGCAGTACGTGCATACTCGCGATTACCTTTATATGTTATCTACTATTCACGAGTTGGCAACTCACCCCCGTTGTGCCACATGGCTTGCAGGTTGCCCTTTGTAGTAGTCGCGGTTGGCTGTTTACCACATCTTTTGACACAGATACCATTGCTGAGGCGTGCTAGCCTTTTTGCTATTAGGTGGGTTTGTACGGTATCTGTTTTACTTTTCAGTTGCATCTTGATGTATCTAGTACTCTCCATCTACTTTCATGTATTGACTCTGAAACAGTTGTGAGGACGATGTATATTATTTTGTACTTTGGTGTAGAGCTCGCTGTGAGCCGACTTTATTAGGCAGTCTTATTCCTATTATGATATTTGTACTCATTTTTACTGCTCATTCTTCGCTACGGCGTCGTATATTATCATTGTGGTGTTGGTTCGCCGTTGGGTGTGATTCTCCTATTTGGGATGCTCTATATATTTCACATGTCCCTTTTTCTTATATATCTTGTCTTTTACCCGACTTCGGGGCAAATTTTTATAAAGGAAATGTTGCCAAAATTATTAAATAACACTTGAACTTAAAAAGGATTTCTACTAAATTAATTATGGTTTTCTAACCATTTTACAAATGTTTTTACAAAAAAATGTTTTAACACTCTATATTTTAATGGTTTTGATTTCTGGGTCCGGCTTATTTAGTCACGTTACGCCTGTAGGCGTTACGTGGTTAAGTGCCGGTCACGGGCCGAACTTTGGGTCGTGACATAGAGGCTAAAATTTGAATGATAATCAATGAAACGACAAGGGATGATCAAGGAGAAACCCTAGTTTCTTCAATAGTTCCCTAATTCTCGTTGACCGTTATCGATCTGGCAACAAATCTTCAATAGATAGGAATTAGTAATCATGAGCATTCATCATCACTATCAATTTGATCGATTCCTACAAGCTACTTTACAAATCTTGATAATTCAATTGGTTTGGAAATTTTCTTGATCTTTATTAATTCTTGATTTTAGATCGATTTCTTTATGATTCTTGAAACTAAATATCACAAATATTGATTCATTTTCTTTTATCTTTTAACTTTCAACTCAAATAAAACGATTGCGAACAAATCACACTTTCCCAGTGGACGATCCGTTCTCATTGAAGAAACTACAATAGACACCGTCAATTGATTGCGGTATAAATTTCTTTGGTTGTGATTAAAACTTTTCTATACACATGAAGAATGATCAATCAACTCCTTTGAGCCGTGGTAGGGTAGCAATCAAAGAACAGTGGGAACACACTTGAGGCGAAGTAGCAGTGTCAAGTCAACGGACTAAGCTGTACTCATGTCACCTGGGAACTGCTACCTGATGATAGGTATAGTACTGTTAGTGTATATGCCCTAGAGGCCATTACTGTATCATACTAGTTTGTATATTACTTAATGGATGCTTGGGATATTCACCTTGTATATACAATCTTGCTCAAAATAGTAGTATGCTACTTGGTTTGTTTCTACTTCAATGTGTACTTGTGTTTATTTCAGTATATCACTTATACGCATTAGTAGAGCCCTTAGGATCTTTGCTTGATTACCAGCGTTGTGATGGCAGTCATACTAGTGGGGGCTGGGTAATCTATAAGCACATCCTTATACAGGTCCCTAGTCGCAGGACTATCGAGACAGGGCATCGATACTCCGGAGTAGACTAGCGTATGCGCTTCTCATCCCAGTGTGGGAGATGGTCTGTCCCACAGCCATCAGTACGTCGTACTGGAGATAGTATACGGGTGCTCGTTGGGTTACGAGTACACTGGACAGGACTCGTCGGGAACTGACTAGTTGGTATTATACCTATCGTCAGTTATCAGTTCCCAGGTGACATGAGTACAGCTTAGTCCGCTGACTTGACACTGGCACTTCGCCTCAAGTGTGTTCCCACTGCACTTTGATCACTACCCTACCACGGCTCAAAGGAGTCGTGCAAACAGGTGGTGGTTGGGTGCAGTCCCGAAGCACTTGGAGGCAGTGACGGTTAGACAGGATTCGTCTCTCCCGGTATTGGGGGTTGACATCGCGCTGTGTCTAGGAGAGCCATTACACGAGTAGTCCCTGGCCAGGGCAAACGAGATATACTGGTAGGTTTCCAGTGTTATCTCAGGGTGTTTTGGCCTTCGCTCCGGCACGACTTGTACCGCTATTGGGGGACTGACGTTTACCGCCCCCTAGGCCCGCCATGCGATGTATCAGACGAACAGACCGGACTGTACGGAGACTGTCACATTCAGACTCAGTAGGAGTACAGATGGGGTTTCACCTCGTCAGCCTTCTTGTCGACATCTACCTGGGGACCGTTACGCACAGCTAGTGCCGCTTGCGGTCTGTGGTTAAACCCACTGCCAGCGTAGTGTCGAGTCTTTAGAGTCCCACACAGAGGGTATTCGCCTCTGGGCAAAACAGAGTAGAGATCGCATGGTTTTGCGACAGGGTTCGTTCTCATCCGCGCACTTGTGCACGTTTGGAGTCCGGACGGATTTTACCAGCGGGCTCTGGTTTGAGCCGGATACTGGTATAGTATTTGGGGTTGCTTTTATCTCTCAGTATTCATGTTCCTCGGAACAAGAATGCAGGTGTGTATGCACAGTTCTTTTTTGAGGAGGAGCAAGATGATTTTTCATTAGGGTTTCGGAACGGGTGCGTATGCACAGTTGACAGTTGTATTTTTCCAAACCCTAATGGATTTGTATTATATCATTTAATAATATATAATAAAATGAAATTGTGTCATGGTTAGTTTTTGTTGACTTGTTGACCATGGTTGACTTGTTGACCATGGTTGAACATTTGACCATTATCATTACAAGAGAAAGATGCTCTTGATTCTTGCATTTTCATTTAATGCTTGTAATGATATTAGTCATTCTAAAACTTTCCATCAACCTTTTCATTTTGATTATTATTATTTGATAATTCATTTTCTTTTTGCATTATGGTTGCAAGAAAGGAAATGAGAGCTCATTCTATCATTCTCACTCTCTCTCTTCACTTCATCTTCTTCTTCCTCTAGTCAAGAGAAACCTTCTCATGAGTTGAGAATCCTTCTCTTGAAAAACAAAAGCAACCCTTAGACACTCTCTACTCACTCTAGGATCAAGGGTCTAGCAAGCCGGTGATTCTAGTTCACTCCAAGTACGAGAAAGAGCCCAAAGGTCGAGCCTTCGAGGTGGATCCATCTTCGACGGAAGAAGGCGACAAAGTAGAACCATCAACCTCTACAAAGTTTGAAGACGAAGGAGTTCAAGTCTAGGTATAACCATCTTCATCCGAGTAGCTAACTCTCTTTAGCATAGTTTGCTAGTTTTAGTTTAGACAACGATCCCGACCATAGTTTAGTCCATGTTGCCTCTTGCGATAAAAATTCGTTTTTTATACCGTTTCCGCCTCCCCGTAAGAACCGGGGGTCGCAATATGGTCTTACAGTGGTATCAGAGCCTAACTAAACTTAAACTAGCTTAGTAGTGAAGTGTAACGAAGTTCGGAACCGAAAAAATCACAAAACCGGATAATCACAAAAACTGAGTTTCTGTTGAAATTTTTTCTGCTCAAAATGAAAAACTTTACACTTGTAAATTCGGCTCAGGGTTTTGTGTGAACACCCAAGAAAAACGATACAGTGATTCGCCTAAAGTGCCGCGCTTCCGCCGCGTGATCCTTCTTAGCCGCCGCGGAACCGCCGCGACTTGGTGTCTTCTCTGCATCGTTTTTCGTGCAGTGTGTTTGTGTGTTGGTTTTGGGATTTTTAAAATATATTATATGTGCCCAGATTTTCCAGAAAAGAAATTTCCTTTTGGGGTCCTATAATTCCGTATTTTTTCCGAACTTCACTGCACTTTGACTATGATGGTTATATCTGTGATGCTTGCATGTATTGAACGTCGGCTAATCGCTATAAGTCGATTAGTCGGGGTTATACATGATTTGTAATGTGCTGGAATGTGTATATGAATGTGTTGGACTGTCGCGGGTGAATAGCCGGGGTGGATGTGAGATGAGCTTTTGTTTTTCTTTCATTCATTGTAAATGTAAATTGATGTAATAATATTATTTGTTTGGCCGCACAACCGGGTCGGGGTTGTAGCCGTCATTGTATAATTCTTTTTACTGTTTTTGCTCCTAGGATAGACCCATGGAGGGGTGCACAAACTACCGAGTACTTGGCGGGTAGTTTGCCGCACCCGTAGGGGTCTTGGGTGGGGTATTTGGCTATTCACCGCGACCGTGTTATCCGCTTTTTGTTTCAGGCTCGAAAGGATTGCGGATTGCTAGTATATCCAATGCATTCATCTGTGATCTGTAATGTCTATCATTGCTTATTATTTAGGCGTTGCTTATGTTTTACAGACGCGCTAGCCCAGCCCCCGCTCTGTCGTTAGTTAAGTAACCTAACGGGTAATGACGGGGCCCAGTGGCGAATGCGAATGGCATAAGCGTACGTCATATTTTGGTTGTTTTCTGCAATGGTAGGGTTAAATGATGGGACGCATTAAAAGTACTAATGCAAGAATATCACGCATTAAAAGAACTAATGCAAGATAATAAACCAAGTTTAAAGTCGTTGGAACACTTTCGAAAAACCACTCGGTTCTTTTCAAAAATAACTTTTAAATGCGGAGTTTGAGCCACTCCTTCTAAAAGCTATCTCGTTCCATCGATTAAATCAAGTTCACTACGTTCACGGTTTCGCCAAAACCATTCGTAGCCCTCCGTCGCTTCGCATGAATAGGCAATAGTATTCAAGCTATGTATTTTGGCCAAAGTCAAGGCATAGTGATTGGTAGCTATTGGGTGTTCATGTGTAGCATAGATAGATGCGTTGGTTTGGGACAGTCGTGCTGCCATTTTGGCCAAAGTCAAGGGTATGTACGGATGGATCCAAATTAACCTGGATAGTGACGGGCAGAACTTGACATGTGACTTATGATATTTTGGCCAAAGTCAAGGTCATAAGAGCATGGGGCAAAAATCCACATCGGGAGTTTCATAAGTACTGAAACTTGCTAGATTTGCATACCATTTGGAGTGTGGTGATTCTGGTAGGATTCCTTCAGTTTCGTCACGCGATGATATTTGGATCCCGATCCTACTGTGAGTATATGCTACTCCTCGGGAAATTTCTCACTAAACGATCAATGCTATAAACCTAGTAGGTGCCTAGAAAGGTGTTAGCGGGGTTACGCCCCCAGGGAAAAGAGGTTATTTAATTAAGGAACTTCGCGAAAGCGTTGGAAAACCTCCCTCGAAGTACCGACACCGGCCTGGCTGAACGGTTAAGCAAGTATTGTGCGGTGGGATTGATCCCGGCTAATTCTTCCTTTATGGTTTGAGGAGGGATTCGAGAAACAGTGGGAGCCATCCTGTTTAGACAAATTAAAAACCATTCTAAACTTGCAAGAGCGTCATGCTGAGTGTTTCTTCTTCTCTCTCCTAATTGCAGCGACCAATCAACATGACTGGACTTAAGTTACTCCTAGATAAAAACAAGCTGACAGGGCCAAACTACAAAGATTGGCTCAGGAATGTCAAGATAGCAATCACTTATGACAAGCTGGGGTATCTTCTTACCACCAAAGCTCCCCCTGTCCCTGGTCCAACTTCCAGCGTCGCGGATAAGGAAATCCGCAAGACTTGGGAGATTGATAGCGCGAAGGCCAAGTGCCTCCTGCTTGCCTCGATGGACAACGAACATCAGAGGAGGCATGAGAATATGGACATGGAGTCCATATTGCTTCATACAAAAGAACTGTATGGAGAGCAATCACGTATCGCAAGATACGAAGCGTCGAAAAAGTTATTTTCGACAAGAATGGCCGTCGGATCATCAGTAGCCGAGCATGTGCTAAAGATGATCGGCTACATTGAGGAGCTCGCTGACCTAGGGATCACATTGGAGAGTGAGCTATATACGGATATAGTTCTCCAGTCCCTTCCTTCCACTTACGCCCAGTTTATAATGAACTTCAACCTACAAGAAAAGGAGGTTGAACTTTCAGAGCTCCTCAACCTGCTGAGGAGCGCAGAGGGCACCCTACAGAAAGGTAGGGAAACATCCACTTTGTTTGTAGGAGGATCATCTTCTTCTAGGTCCAAGGCGAAAGCCAAGGGAAAGAAGAAGAAGGCCCCCGCCAAACCAAGGGGCGGTGTTGGTAAAGTGGATACGAAGGGAAAAGGTAAAGCAACAAAGATAGCGGGGAAGCTTGTGGATAAGGAAGAATGCTTCTTTTGTCATAAGAAAGGACACTGGAAGAATGATTGCAGGGCCTGGAAGGCCAGAACACAGGAATTGAAGCAGGTTGCAGCTTCAGCTTCAGGTGTGTATGTTATTGAAAACTGTCTTTCAATAAACTCTACTTCCTGGGTATTGGATACCGGATCAGGATCTCATATCTGTAATTCTTTGCAGGCGTTGAGAAACCGTAGGGATTTGAAGGCAGGTGACATGACCCTCAGAGTTGTGAACGGAGCTAGCATGGATGCTAAAGCCGTGGGGGACTATCACCTGGGAATGTCAGATGGACATGTTTTGGTTTTGCGTAATTGCTTTTTTGTACCCAACGCAACTTGTAATATCATTTCTGTATCTTTAGTTTCTAAAGAAGGTTATGAATTTGCGTTTGTAAGTAATGTTGTAAACATTCACCTTAATCAAGTATTGATTGGGTCAGGTACTCTGAGTAATGGTATATACGTGTTAAACCAACCACAGATTTTTAATGTCCAGAATACACACAAAAGAAAGTCTCCAGAAATAAATCAGACTTTCTTATGGCATTGTAGATTGGGTCACATCAATGAGAGAAGGTTGACGAAGTTACATACAGAAGGGTATTTGAATGCGTTCGAATATCAGTCGTATGCCACTTGTCAATCCTGTCTCAAGGGAAAGATGACAAAGACTCCGTTTACTGGACATGGAGTAAGAGCGAGCGAGCTCTTGGGACTCGTACACAGTGACGTGTGCGGTCCAATGTCTACACATGCCCGAAGCGGACATTCTTACTTCATTACTTTTACGGATGACTTCTCAAGGTACGGTTATGTCTTCTTAATGAAACATAAGTCCGAGGCCTTTGGAAAATTCCAGGAGTATAAGAATGAAGTAGAGAAACAGACCGGCAAAAGTATTAAGATTCTAAGATCGGATCGAGGTGGAGAATACTTAAGTGCCGAGTTCCTGGACTATTTAAAAGAGAACGGAATTCTCTCTCAGCTTACTCCTCCTTACACCCCACAACATAACGGTGTATCGGAGAGACGGAACCGCACCCTATTGGATATGGTGAGGTCCATGATGAGTAACGCTGAGTTACCGCGATCATTCTGGGGGTATGCGCTAGAATCAGCCGCATACCTTTTGAACCGAGTTCCCACTAAGACTGTGCCTACTACGCCATTTGAAATGTGGTGTGGGAAGAGACCCCATCTTAATCACATTAAGATATGGGGAAGTCCAGCTTTTGTCAAAAAGCAGCATGCGGACAAGCTCGAGGCACGCTCAGTACTGTGCAAGTTTGTGGGATATCCAAAGAATTCCAAGGGATATTTCTTCTACTGTGAAGAGGAACAAAAAGTTCTTGTTTCTCGTCATGCCCACTTTCTAGAACACCAGTTCATAGAAAAAGAAATAAGTGGGAGCGCAGTAGAACTGGAAGAAATTCCAGAACCACAGACTGTTACTGAAAGATTAGTGGAACCAGAGGGTTCAACAGAACAGGACATTCCTACGCCGCTCCGCAGGAGTAGTAGGCAGTCTCATCCGCCCGAGAGATACTGCGGTTTTCTCATAGACGGGGATAGAGAGGATTGCATCATAGATTATGATGAGCCTACTAGCTTCCAGCAGGCCGTTCAGAGCGTTGACTCAGTGAAATGGCTGGATGCAATGCGGACCGAAATGGAGTCCATGTACACCAACAAGGTATGGACGTTGGACATTGCTCCAGACGGGGTAAAACCCGTAGGATGCAAGTGGATCTTCAAAAGGAAGATTGGTGTAGATGGACAGGTTGAGACCTATAAAGCTAGGCTGGTAGCAAAGGGTTTTCGTCAAAGACCTGGCTTGGACTACGACGAAACCTTTTCTCCAGTAGCCATGCTGAAATCCATTCGGATCCTTCTTGCCATTGCTGCCTTCCACGATTATGAGATTTGGCAGATGGACGTAAAAACCGCTTTTCTAAATGGAAATTTAGAGGAGTGTGTCTATATGGATCAGCCAGAGGGTTTCATTCAGAGTGGGAGCAGCGGAAAGGTGTGCAAGTTGCTTAAGTCCATCTATGGACTAAAGCAGGCATCGCGGAGTTGGAACATCTGTTTTGATGAGACGGTCAAGGAATTTGGCTTTATCAAAAATACAGATGAACCATGCATCTATAGTAGATTTGTAGCGAGAACTGTAGTATTCCTCGTTTTATACGTGGATGACATTCTCTTAATAGGAAATGATATTCCTATGCTACAATCTGTCAAGGGGTTCTTGTCACAAAGGTTCTCCATGAAAGACCTGGGTGATGCCTCATACATCCTGGGGATCCGGATCCATCGTGATAGATCCAAGAGGATATTGGGACTTTCTCAGTCCAGGTACATCGACACCGTACTGAAAAGATTCAGTATGGAAGATTCCAAGCGCGGTAACCTACCGGCTTGTCACGGGATCACCCTCTCTAAAGAGATGTCTCCCAAGACTGATTTGGAGAGGGATCGCATGTCTATTATACCCTACGCTTCTGCGGTAGGCTCTATAATGTATGCGATGTTGTGTACCAGACCGGATGTAGCTTATGCACTGAGTGTAGTAAGCCGGTATCAGTCAAACCCTGGGGAGAAACATTGGATAGCGGTAAAGAACATTCTCAAGTACCTGAGGAGGACTAAGGAGATGTTTTGGTGTATGGCGGAAAAGACCTCCAGATTGAGGCCTTTGCTGACTCCAGCTTCCAGAGTGACAAGGATGATTCCAAGTCCATGTCGGGTTTTGTCTTTACCCTCAATGGAGGGGCGGTGTGTTGGAAGAGTTCCAAACAGGAAACCGTTGCAGACTCGACTATGGAAGCGGAATACATCGCTGCATCTGATGCCGCAAAAGAAGCTGTCTGGATAAGGAAGTTCTTAAAGGAACTTCAGGTGGTTCCGTCCATTGTTGACCCAGTACCTCTGTATTGCGACAACAACGGGGCTATAGCTTTAGCAAAGGAACCCAGGTCCCATCAAAGATCCAGGCACATCTTGAGGCGGTATCACCTGATCAGGGAGATCGTGGATCGCAAGGAGATCGAGGTTCGGAGAGTTGCTTCAGAAGACAACACTGCAGATCCATTCACCAAGGCCCTGCCCCAGACTCAGTTCGAGCGGCTGATCGAGATGATAGGTCTTCGATACGCCAGTACATGGCCTTAGTGCAAGTGGGAGATTGTTAGTGTATATGCCCTAGAGGCCATTACTGTATCATACTAGTTTGTATATTACTTAATGGATGCTTGGGATATTCACCTTGTATATACAATCTTGCTCAAAATAGTAGTATGCTACTTGGTTTGTTTCTACTTCAATGTGTACTTGTGTTTATTTCAGTATATCACTTATACGCATTAGTAGAGCCCTTAGGATCTTTGCTTGATTACCAGCGTTGTGATGGCAGTCACACTAGTGGGGGCTGGGTAATCTATAAGCACATCCTTATACAGGTCCCTAGTCGCAGGACTATCGAGACAGGGCATCGATACTCCGGAGTAGACTAGCGTATGCGCTTCTCATCCCAGTGTGGGAGATGGTCTGTCCCACAGCCATCAGTACGTCGTACTGGAGATAGTATACGGGTGCTCGTTGGGTTACGAGTACACTGGACAGGACTCGTCGGGAACTGACTAGTTGGTATTATACCTATCGTCAGTTATCAGTTCCCAGGTGACATGAGTACAGCTTAGTCCGCTGACTTGACACTGGCACTTCGCCTCAAGTGTGTTCCCACTGCACTTTGATCACTACCCTACCACGGCTCAAAGGAGTCGTGCAAACAGGTGGTGGTTGGGTGCAGTCCCGAAGCACTTGGAGGCAGTGACGGTTAGACAGGATTCGTCTCTCCCGGTATTGGGGGTTGACATCGCGCTGTGTCTAGGAGAGCCATTACACGAGTAGTCCCTGGCCAGGGCAAACGAGATATACTGGTAGGTTTCCAGTGTTATCTCAGGGTGTTTTGGCCTTCGCTCCGGCACGACTTGTACCGCTATTGGGGGACTGACGTTTACCGCCCCCTAGGCCCGCCATGCGATGTATCAGACGAACAGACCGGACTGTACGGAGACTGTCACATTCAGACTCAGTAGGAGTACAGATGGGGTTTCACCTCGTCAGCCTTCTTGTCGACATCTACCTGGGGACCGTTACGCACAGCTAGTGCCGCTTGCGGTCTGTGGTTAAACCCACTGCCAGCGTAGTGTCGAGTCTTTAGAGTCCCACACAGAGGGTATTCGCCTCTGGGCAAAACAGAGTAGAGATCGCATGGTTTTGCGACAGGGTTCGTTCTCATCCGCGCACTTGTGCACGTTTGGAGTCCGGACGGATTTTACCAGCGGGCTCTGGTTTGAGCCGGATACTGGTATAGTATTTGGGGTTGCTTTTATCTCTCAGTATTCATGTTCCTCGGAACAAGAATGCAGGTGTGTATGCACAGTTCTTTTTTGAGGAGGAGCAAGATGATTTTTCATTAGGGTTTCGGAACGGGTGCGTATGCACAGTTGACAGTTGTATTTTTCCAAACCCTAATGGATTTGTATTATATCATTTAATAATATATAATAAAATGAAATTGTGTCATGGTTAGTTTTTGTTGACTTGTTGACCATGGTTGACTTGTTGACCATGGTTGACTTGTTGACCATGGTTGAACATTTGACCATTATCATTACAAGAGAAAGATGCTCTTGATTCTTGCATTTTCATTTAATGCTTGTAATGATATTAGTCATTCTAAAACTTTCCATCAACCTTTTCATTTTGATTATTATTATTTGATAATTCATTTTCTTTTTGCATTATGGTTGCAAGAAAGGAAATGAGAGCTCATTCTATCATTCTCACTCTCTCTCTTCACTTCATCTTCTTCTTCCTCTAGTCAAGAGAAACCTTCTCATGAGTTGAGAATCCTTCTCTTGAAAAACAAAAGCAACCCTTAGACACTCTCTACTCACTCTAGGATCAAGGGTCTAGCAAGCCGGTGATTCTAGTTCACTCCAAGTACGAGAAAGAGCCCAAAGGTCGAGCCTTCGAGGTGGATCCATCTTCGACGGAAGAAGGCGACAAAGTAGAACCATCAACCTCTACAAAGTTTGAAGACGAAGGAGTTCAAGTCTAGGTATAACCATCTTCATCCGAGTAGCTAACTCTCTTTAGCATAGTTTGCTAGTTTTAGTTTAGACAACGATCCCGACCATAGTTTAGTCCATGTTGCCTCTTGCGATAAAAATTCGTTTTTTATACCGTTTCCGCCTCCCCGTAAGAACCGGGGGTCGCAATATGGTCTTACAAGTACCAACTAGCAGTACCCATACGAGTCCTTCCGGTGTAATCATAACCCAATGAGCACCTTTATACTATCTTAGGTGAACTAACTGACACCAATGGCTTGTGAGAACAGCCATCGTCCCTCGTCGGGGTCTCGATCCGTATACACTAGTCTACTCATGGAGTATCGATGCCCAGTCTCGAAACTCCCATGACTAGGGACACTTTAAGGATGTGCTTATAGACTACCCAACTCTCACGTAAATGATCGCCATCATACTGCTGGTAGACAAGCAAGAATCCTATGGGCTCTATCAATATGTAATAGTGATCTGCAATGTCACCTGAAGCATGTACATGATGATAAAGACAAACCAGATAGCATACTATCATCTCCAGTAAGACAGTTCTACCAGGATAGGTCATCCCTCAATCATTGCAATCACGTTCCTGCGATCCAATAATTGACTTGAGCGCACTATAGCCAACAATCTCCCACTTGCACTTAAGGCTAATTATTGCAATGTCGCATACTTACAGCCCATGTGATACCGAACACCCAACTCCTCTACTAATCAGTTTCACAAAAGTCGTTTGTAAAACTATTGCTTTCGAGAAATAGCCCCAGTGAGTGGATCCGCTCTGATGTTTCTTTCTATGTCTCTCTTTATCTCAAGTTCGCGGAGAAAATCATCTCCCGAAATGAGCAATACATGTCTTAGAATATGACTGGATATCTGATGGGACCCAGTTCATAAATGAACTCCAAATCCAGCAAACTCTTAGACTGTATCGTCAACTGAATTTAATCAGTATCCTGCGCCATGCCTACCTCAGTATCCGCTTGGACCACCTGTCCAAACTACTGCCCCTCGTCAGAGGGAAAACTATACCTCTGACAGTCACTCTGTCATCCAGGTCACCTTGGAAGCCTGGAATGATAACCGTCTCCCAAAGGATACCGCCGTTATCAAATCCCTAGAACATCCACTTATGTTCTAAAACCGCTTCCGAATATTTCTCCAGGATTGGATTAATATCTCAACTTATTGCATCTAGTGCAAAAACAACATCTGGTATAGTACTTGACATCTCATGATTGACTCAATTGCCTAAGCAAGCGATATGTCAATCATGCACATCCCTCTCCCCTTTAGTATGTAAGACACCTTCAAAGAGGGTGACTCCATCACCTGTAGGTACACCACCAAGCCAGGAGTCATCCATTCCAAAATACCTTTAGAATACTGTCTAAGTACCCAGATTGGGAAACTACCCAAATCTAGATCTAAAACCATAGATCTAGTAACCAGAATGCCTGATATAATATACATATCCTATGTGGAGAAACCACTTTATGACAACCACAGTATAACCGATCGTAGTATAGAAATTTCACTTCCTACTACGAGTATATCATCCATATACCAGGACATCACACCCTACTACCTTCTTAACAGATCCATCTCCTATTCTGATGAAGTCAAAACTGAAAGGTTTGTCTAGCACCCTATAATGAGTTTTGAAGCATCACATGTCCCAAAGTTTAAATTTTTATGGTGCTAAACGAACATGCAAAGGAATCGATCCTAGAAAATTAGGGTTTCGAAATATAAAGCGAACTAATCTAGGGTTTCGAGACTACAACCTTTGTAGCTCCCTTTCGCTGGACTCCTTGGTCTCTAGGGTGTTGAATGGAGGTCCTCTTGAAGTCCTCTTATGTCCACGACGATCCACCACGGAGTTCTCCGTCCAAGCTCGCAACTTCGTAAAACCGAAGAGAACACTTTAAACAAGTTGGCTAAACTTGTGTAGAATGAAGTTGTGGTTAAGATTCTTACTTCAAAAACCTTTCTTTAAGTGTGATTTACTCACTAGAAAAAACTAGAGAGCAAATGAGAAAGAGGAAGAAGATGGTGGCAATATTTTTCACAAGAGATGATAAAGATAATCTTAGTCCAAAAAGAAAATGAAATATATCACTATATATATTTATTTCCTTCTTACAACCAACCATGGTTAAGTGATGGAGAGTTTATTTAACTTGAGTTTTAAATGATAAAGAGAAGGATAACTCAAGTTAAGAGGTAGGTGAGCAAGGTTAGGTTAAAAGAAGAATGTAGAAACTAGTAAGAATTATCCTTTTCTTTTCAATTTGTTTTAAATCCAAAATCAAATAATAATCCATTACTTAAACCATGGTGTGAGTCTTATATTGCCACCATTTCCATATGTTAACAACCATGATAGATGGGTGTATGTATGTGTGTATGTATGCACATCCATATGTGCATGAAACTAGCACGAAAGAAAGAAAGAAAAGCACACATGCATGCACACATCCATCATCCAAGAAAAGGTTTTTAAGTGAGAAAACTAATGGTTAAATGATAAATCAACACTTGATTTATCAATCCGGTCATATCTCATATGACCCCACCAAAAGTAGTTCACCCGATCAATGTTCGGTATCATATACGCACATTTTAATCGGGTGCATGCGCATATCGCATACGCGCACCACAACGTTTCGCCTGGACTGGGTAACACCTTTGTGGGACTCTAAGACTCGTCAATACGCCGGCAGAGGGTGATGATCATTTCAGGTATCCCCAAGTCGCAAGCGGTCAGCTAAACATAACGGCTACCCAGGTATTGAGCGATCAGAAGAAAACAAGCGAACCTGCTACAACTCCCGTCGAGCCATCTGGCAACACTACCGTACAGTCCGGTCTCTTCGTCAGATATGCTGCATATTGAGCCTAGGGATGGTCACGTCGACCCTAATAACTCAATAAGTCGTGCCGCTAAATGGTCTATAACAGATCGAGAAACTACTGATAACACTTATCAGCAAATCTCAGCAGCCCTGGCCAGGGACTTACTGATATAACCAGTCGGGCACAGTACAGCATCAACTCCCAATATCGGGAGAGACGAAACCCCTCCTATCGCTCACTGCCTTCGTGTGTCTCGGGACTGTACCCAACGGCCACCTGTTTGCACGACTCAGTAGAACCGTGGTAGGGTGGCAATCAAAGTACAGTGGGAGAACACACAAGACTCTATGACGATCTCGGGTCTACAGACTAACCTGTACCAGTGTCACCTGAGAACTGCTATTCGACGATTGATATAATTCCATATAGGAGTTCTCGGTGAGTCCGTCCAGTGTACCCAGTTAGCACTGAGCACCCGTATATGATCTTGATGTCAAACATCAATGAATGTGGGAACATCTATCGCCCATCGCATGGGTCTAGCATCATATACGGTAGTCTACTCTGGTATATCAATGCCCCGTCTCGATATACCTATGACTAGGGACTTTCCAGGATATGCTTATAGACTACAGATGTCCTACTAGTATGATCTCCATCATAATCAGAGCAGTCAAGCCAATATCCCCAGGGCTTTATCAGCATGTATGAGTGAATAAAAGCATGATCAAATCAACATGTCAGATAAAGAATAACCAGATAGCAAACTATCATGTCGAGCAAGAATGCACACTGAATATATATATATATATACATGTATAGATACATCCACTATCATATAATGGCCTCTAGGGCATACATATATCCAACAATCTCCCACTTGCACTAAGGCCAGTTATTGGCATATCTCATACCCAACATCTCAAAAAGTCGCTCATGCTGCGGCTGAGGGAGGGCCTTGGTGAATGGATCCGCGGCGTTATTCTTTGTGTCTACCCTCCTAATCTCGATCTCGCGGCGATCTACAATCTCCCGGATCAAATGAAAGCGCCTCAGGATATGTCTGGACCGCTGATGGGATCTGGGCTCCTTGGCTAATGCCATCACCCCATTATTGTCACAATACAAAGGTATTGGATCAATAATGGTTGGAACTACTCCTAGCTCCGAGACGAACTTCTTCATCCAGACGGCTTCCTTGGCGGCATCATTTGCAGCAATGTACTCAGCTTCCATCGTAGAGTCTGCAACGGTATCTTGTTTGGAACTCTTCCAACTCAACGCCCCTCCATTGAGGGTAAATGCAAACCCAGAGATAGATTTGCTGTCGTCCTTATCACTCTGGAAGCTTGAATCGGTAAAGGCCTCCATTTGGAGATCTCCATTACCATACACTAAGAACAATTCTTTAGTCCTTCGCAAGTACTTAAGAATGTTCTTCACAGCTGTCCAGTGATTCTCCCCTGGGTTGGATTGATACATGCTTACTACACTAAGTGCATAAGCTACATCTGGGCGTGTACATAACATCGCATACATTATAGATCCTACTGCCGAAGCATAGGGTATAATACTCATGCGAGCTCTCTCTTCATCGGTCTTTGGACAAGAATCCTTGGAGAGAGTGACCCCATGGCAAGCGGGTAAGGCACCCCGCTTGGAGTCTTCCATACTAAACCTTTTTAGGATGGTGTCAATGTACCTGGTTTGGGACAATCCCAATAACCTTTTGGATCTATCCCTATAGATCCTTATGCCCAGAATGTACGTGGCATCACCCAGGTCCTTCATGGAGAACCTCAGTGATAAGAAAGATTTGACCGACTGTAGCATAGGAATATCATTTCCTATCAGAAGAATGTCGTCCACGTACAATACGAGGAATGTGACAGCTCTCCCTACAGCCTTCTTATAAACACAAGGTTCATCTGGATTTTTAATGAAATCAAACTCTTTGATGACATCATCGAAACAGATGTTCCAACTCCGTGATGCCTGCTTTAACCCATATATGGATTTAAGCAATTTACATGCTTTCCCGCTGCTCCCACTGTCAATGAAGCCCTCTGGCTGATCAATATAAACGCATTCTTCTAAATTTCCATTTAGAAATGCGGTTTTAACGTCCATCTGCCAGATTTCATAGTCGTAGTGAGCAGCAATAGCAAGTAGGATCCGAATGGATTTAAGCATGGCTACGGGAGAAAAAGTCTCGTCATAGTCCAAACCTGGTCTTTGACGAAAACCCTTCGCCACAAGTCATGCCTTATAGGTCTCCACCTGCCCATCTACACCAATCTTTCTTTTAAAGATCCATTTGCACCCCATAGGTTTTACCCCAGGGGGTATAACGTCTAAAGTCCATACTTTGTTGGTGTACATAGACTCCATTTCGGATCTCATGGCATCCAGCTACTTCACAGAGTCTTTACTCGTGATAGCTTGCTGAAAACTGGTAGGATCATCATCATCCATGATGCAATCTTCTCCGTTACCATCAATGAGGAAACCGTAGTACCTCTCCGGTGGGCGAGAAGTCCTACCAGACCTACGGAGTAGCCGAGGTTCTTCAGTTTCTGCTGCAACAGCCAGTTCAACCAAATCGTCATTTGTAGTTTGTGTCTCTAGAACCTCTTCTAGATCCACCACCTTGCCATCATCTTTATCTGTGAAAAACTCTTTTTCCAAGAATGTGGCATACTGAGAAACAAACACTTTTTGTTCCTCTTTGTGGTAGAATAGATATCCATAAGAATTCTTTGGATATCCCACAAAGTTACACAAGACTGACAGTGTCTCGAGTTTGTCCGGATTCTGCTTTTTAACATAGGCCGGGCAACCCCAAATCTTAATTCTCTTAAGAGGTGGTCTCTTCCCATGCCATATCTCATATGGTGTGGTAGACACGGCTTTGGTTGGAACCCTATTTAGTAGAAACGCTGCAGTCTCCAATGCATGCCCCCAAAATGAGACGGGTAACTCAGCGTCACTCATCATGGACCGGACCATATCTAATAGGGTCCTATTCCGTCGTTCTGACACACCGTTGTGCTGTCGTGTGTAAGGAGGAGTGAGCTGAGAGAGAATCCCATTCTCTTTTAGGAAGTGTGCAAATTCTGTACTGAGATACTCACCACCTCGATCTGATCGAAGCATCTTGATACTCAAGCCGGTTTGTTTTTCTACTTCTTGTTTATATTCAATGAATTTCTCAAAAGCTTCGGACTTGTGTTTTAATAAAAATACATGACCGAATCTTGAGAAATCATCAGTGAATGTAATGAAGTATGAAAAACCGCCTCTAGCCTGTGTAGACATAGGCCCACATACATCACTATGTATGAGGCCCAGGAGCTGAGTAGCTCTTTCTCCGTGTCCGGTAAATGGAGTTTTGGTCATTTTACCCTTGATACAAGACTGGCAAGTCGCATAAGATTTATATTCAAAAGAATCTAAATATCCATCTTTGTGTAACTTGTTTAGTCTTGTTTCGTTAATATGACCAAGTCTACAGTGCCAAAGAAAAGCTTCATTTAACTCTGAAAGTTTTCTTTTATTAGTGTGTTGTATACTGAAAACTGTGTGTTGATTTAGGACATATATTCCGTTGTTAAGCGTACCATACCCAACCAACATTTGATTCAGGTTAATGTTCATAACATTGTTCTGCAATACAAAATTATACCCTTCATTGTCCAACAAAGAAACGGATATTATATTACATAGCATACTTGGTACAAAATAACATGGATTTAAAACCAAAATACATCCAGATGGCAACCCCAAGTGATACTCTGCCACTGCGACTGTATGTACATTGGAACCATTTCCAACACGGAGAGTATGGTCACCTGTCCTCAAAACCTTGTTATTTCTCAGCCCCTGCATAGAATTGCAAATGTGAGAACCTGAACCGGTATCCAATACCCAGGAAGCAGAGTTTATAGAAAAACAGTTTTCAGTCACAAACGCACCTGAAGCAGAAGCATCACCATGCTTCTTCTTGAGACTTAAGTACTCCGTGCAATTGCGCTTCTAATATCCTGTCTTGTGACAGTGAAAACATTCGCCCTTCCCCGAGTCTCCAGCCTTGTACTTTCCCTTTCCCTTTACCTTTTTAACTCCGCCCTTAGGATTAGTGGGTTTCTTCCTTTTCTTTCCCTTGGCCTTGGCTTTTGGGCGAGAAGAGGAAGACTGTCCAATAGTCATAACGGGAGTTTTTTCTAACTTCATAGTGCTCTCTGCACTCCTTAACATATTAAGGAGTTCAGAGAGGTCCTTCTCCATGCCATGCATGTTGAAGTTCACTATGAACTGAGCAAAGGTGGAAGGGAGGGACTGCAGAATAATATCTATATATTGTTCATTGTCCATCGTCCATCCAAGGTCCTCAAGCTCTTCTATAAGAGCTATCATCTTCAGAACATGGTCTCCTACTGGTGTGCCAGGGGCCATTCGCATCTGAAACAATTTTTTTGATGCTTCGTATCGTAATACGCGGGATTGCTCCCCATACAACTCCTTTGTATGGAGCAATATACCGTGAATGTCCATGTCCTCGTGCTGCTTTTGATGTGTGTTATCCATCGATGCAAGCGCGAGGCATGTGGCCGTGGCACAGTCAGCGTCCCATGTCTTGCGGACTTCAATGTCCGCAACTGAGGATTTTGGACCAGGGACAGGCGGGGCTAAAGCCGTGAGGACATATGATACTTTATCATAAGTCAAGGCGATTTTCAGATTCCTCAGCCAGTATTTATAGTTGGTCTTATTCAGTTTGTTTTTATCTAGTAAAAGCTTGAGTCCAGTCATGGGTATCTGCCATTAAGAGAGAGAAAAGAATACACTCAGCGAAAGCTCTTGCATAGATCAGATTGGTTATTATCTTGTCTAATCGATGTTTCCCACTGCTTTTATCGAGTATTTCTTTCAAACATTAAAAAGAAAAACTAGCCAGGATTAATTATAGTCTACAACTTCGCTAACCGTTCAGCCAGGCCAGTGTCGGTACTTGAGGGAGGTTCCCCGTGCTTTCGCACGGACCTAATTAGAGTAAACCTCGTTTTCCCAGAGGCGGAGCCCCGTTAACACCTTTCTAGACACCTAATGAGTTAGCTAATTGTAAACTGTAAAACTCTCCTAGGAGCAACTATTGCCCACAGTGGGATCGGGATCCAACCATCACATGGAAGGTATGCAATCTCATTGCAAATTTCAACTCTTGAAATTCCCGATGTAGTTTTTACCCCTAGTACCTATGACCTTAACTAAGGTCAACAAATCATAAGTACCAGTCAAGCTCTACCCGTCATTTCTTGATTAATTAGACCCACTCATATGACCCTTAACTATGGTCAACAAAGTCATATGAATGTCCTAATTAATCTGCATCATATGCATTGTAGGAAGACATCACTTAGCTACCGTACACTACGCCTTAACTATAGTCAACAAACGTAGCACGAATACTAAGTACTCTACTTCCTAAAATGACGGAGGGTTGCGGATGATTTTTAAGAAGATCTTTAACGCTTTGAGCTTGATATCGTTGTAGAATCAAATGGTTTTCAAAAGGAGTGGCTTAAGCTCCGCAGTTTTGAAATATAGCTTTTTCATAAATAGCCGAGTGGTTTTCAAATCCGATTCTACAACATCTTTTCAGGTTTATTTTCTTTACATTAATCACATTAATGTAATCCCATCATTTAAGTCCTTAAGCCAATCAAGAAAAAACGAAAATAACACGTACACTTATGCCATCCGCATTCGCCGCAATGTTCCGTTATGCACCGTTAGGTTACTTAACTAACGGCATAGCGGGACGGGACTAGCGCGGGTGTAAAACATAAGCAACGTCTACTATATATCATATATACAATATGTCATTCATCTCAGATATCACAGAACACAAGCAGCATAAACATAGATATAACGTGGGATATACTAGGACGTCCGTATTTAGTATTTAGCCAGAATAGAAAATACGGATTCCACAGTCGCGATGAATAGCCAAGCCCACACCCTGAACCCCTACGAGAGCGGCAAGTGACCCTGCCAATTCTGGAGTTTAGGAGACCCGGTCTCGACTCCTCGAGATGGCCTCCCACTGAACCCCAGAACCCGGTCACCTGTGCTCCCCTCCTTGGGTCCATCCTAATGCGGAAAAGTAAATAATATACAACACAGGTGGCAGCAACCTCAACTCGGAAGTGCCCCAAATAAAAGAATATTACATTACATATGAATTTACATGAATGAAAATATAAAAACTCTCATCTCACATAAAAAAAAACCCGGCTATTCAATCACGACAATCCTGCACATTATATCTCAGCAACACATAATATCTCATACCATCAACGTAAGTAAGTATGCATACCCCAATTGTCGTTGATGTATAGCAACGAAACCGGCGATATCGTACATACTACACTTACGGTCACAGAAAAAAAAGTGTAAAAGTACAATATTTGGAATCCACATTCTCTTTAGACATCATAAATGCGAAATATCACATATTTCGTATTTCATGCCTAAACTATACGAATTCCATATATTGTATCACATTCCGGATAAACAGACAGTATTGAAGTTTTCGAACGAACGATCAAATACCCAGGATTCACTAAAGCCTAACACTTGAGCAGAGTTCAAACACTTGGAGTGTGACACAGTAGTAGCGGTCCAGCCGTAGAAGGGTCAAGCCAACGCCTCACATGTGGCACGTCGTACTGCCCCAAACCCTAAGGTTCAAAATGCAGTTCAAGACGGTCACATAATCGAGTTAAGGTTTGTTGTCTTCTAGAGGGTCCACCACAAAAAGACTTGCACGTATCTCCAAAGTATTTAAACCCCGTGAATAGTGAGCAAATGATACTCGTTCAAACACTTCAATACTTTCTAATTTACCCGGAAAAACCACGAAAACAAAATTCCGATCGAATCGACGGGTCCAAAATCATCTCCAGAATATTTCAAAACTAAATATAGATTAAAAAGACCAAAAAAATTATACAAGCAGATTCCTGAATTACTGTAAAAAAATTATCCATCAATTAATATATACGGCCGCGGAACCGCGGTCTAAGAAAGATTAGACCGCATTTCCGCGGCAACAATCACTGTTCATTGAATAATTTTTGTACCGTAATCCTTATTTTTTCATGCTGTATTTTTTACATATTTTTAATTCTGAAAAATGTCAATTTTTAGAAAATTTCCAGAGAGCACCCTTAAAAACCGTATTTCGGTTCGATCGGAGTTTTGACTTCGTAAAAGGGTCGCCTAATGTTCTAGGTCGGCTCTGATACCAATGAAAGGTTTGTCTAGCACCTATAATGAGTTTTGAATCATCACATGTCCCAAAGTTTAAATTTTTATGGTGCTAAACGAACATGCAAAGGAATCGATCCTAGAAAATTAGGGTTTCGAAATATAAAGCGAACTAATCTAGGGTTTCGAGACTACAACCTTTGTAGCTCCCTTTCGATGGACTCCTTGGTCTCTAGGGTGTTGAATGGAGGTCCACTTGAAGTCCTCTTGTGTCCACGACGATCCACCACGGAGTTCTCCGTCCAAGCTCGCAACTTCGTAAAACCGAAGAGAACACTCTAAACAAGTTGGCTAAACTTGTGTAGAATGAAGTTGTGGTTAAGATTCTCACTTCAAAAACCTTTCTTTAAGTGTGATTTACTCACTAGAAAAAACTAGAGAGCAAATGAGAAAGAGGAAGAAGATGGTGGCAATATTTTTCACAAGAGATGATAAAGATATTCTTAGTCCAAAAAGAAAATGAAATATATCACTATATATATTTATTTCCTTCTTACAACCAACCATGGTTAAGTTATGGAGAGTTTATTTAACTTGAGTTTTAAATGATAAAGAGAAGGATAACTCAAGTTAAGAGGTAGGTGAGCAAGGTTAGGTTAAAAGAAGAATGTAGAAACTAGTAAGAATTATCCTTTTCTTTTAAATTTGTTTTAAATCCAAAATCAAATAATAATCCATTACTTAAACCATGGTGTGAGTCTTATATTGCCACCATTTCCATATGTTAACAACCATGATAGATGGGTGTATGTATGTGTGTATGTATGCACATCCATATGTGCATGAAACTAGCATGAAAGAAAGAAAGAAAAGCACACATGCATGCACACATCCATCATCCAAGAAAAGGTTTTTAAGTGAGAAAACTAATGGTTAAATGATAAATCAACACTTGATTTATCAATCCGGTCATATCTCATATGACCCCACCAAAAGTAGTTCACCCGATCAATGTTCGGTATCATATACGCACATTTTAATCGGGTGCATGCGCATATCGCATACGCGCACCACAACGTTTCGCCTGGACTGGGTAACTCCTTTGTGGGACTCTAAGACTCGTCAATACGCCGACAGAGGGTGATGATCATATCAGGTACCCCCAAGCCGCAAGCGGTCAGCTAAACGTAACGGCTACCCGGGTATTGAGCGATCAGAAGAAAATAAGCGAACCTGCTACAACTCCCGTCGAGCCATCTGGCAACACTACCGTACAGTCCGGTCTCTTCGTCAGATATGCTGCATATTGAGCCTGGGGATGGTCACATCGACCCTAATAACTCAATAAGTCGTGCCGGTGAATGGTCTATAACAGATCGAGAAACTACTGATAACACTTATCAGCAAATCTCAGCAGCCCTGGCCAGGGACTTACTGATATAACTAGTCGGGCACAGTACAGCATCAACTCCCAATATCGGGAGAGACGAAACCCCTCCTATCGCTCATTGCCTTCGTGTGTCTCGGGACTGTACCCAACGGCCACCTGTTTGCACGACTCAGTAGAGCCGTGGTAGGGTGGCAATCAAAGTACAGTGGGAGAACACACAAGACTCTATGACGATCTCGGGTCTACAAACTAACCTGTACCTGTGTCACCTGAGAACTACTATTCGACGATAGATATAATTCCATATAGGAGTTCTCGGTGAGTCCGTCCAGTGTACCCAGTCAGCACTGAGCACCCGTATATGATCTTGATGTCAAATATCGATGAATGTGGGAACATCCATCGCCCATCGCATGGGTCTAGCATCATATACGCTAGTCTACTCTGGTATATCAATGCCCCGTCTCGATATACCTACGACTAGGGACTTTCCAGGATATGCTTATAGACTACAGATGTCCCACTAGTATGATCTCCATCATAATCAGAGCAGTCAAGCCAATATCCCCAGGGCTTTATCAGCATGTATGAGTGAATAAAAGCATGATCAAATCAACATGTCAGATAAAGAATAACCAGATAGCATACTATCATGTCGAGCAAGAATGCACACTGAATATATATATATATATATACATGTATAGATATCCACTATCATATAATAGCCTCTAGGGCATACATATATCCAACAAAAACCTATGACTGTCACATCAAAAATAGATGATCTATCTCCGCTATATCTGCTTTAATCTATAAATAGACATAAGCTACTTGTCCACTATGCTTCTGCTGCTCCCAATGACTACAACAACCCTCTGGCAGAGTCATATACACGTGCACTTCTAAACCTAGTTGAGAACGACGCTATACTCATCCTCCTGCCGGGTCTCATAGTCTGAACAACAGTAGTGTCAAGTCTGGATAAACAAGAACCTCTCTGTCACCTTCTTTGAGGATACCGAAGTACCTCTTGGGCTTCTGTGGTTACCCACCATATCTACGAAGTGGCTAATGGAATGTCAAACCAGATTGAATCTTTTGGTCTTATTAAATTTTCAGTAATCGTCTGTAGTTCTGGAATCACTTCCAGTTCTACCATACTCCCACTTCTGTTTTCTGAAAAAGTCCATTTTGCTAAAACTGTGGCGAGTCAAGAACAGTATCACTATTGATCTTCCAGATGGTAGAAAGCTATCCCTTGTCATAGGCCAGGATAACCCACAAACTGCCATTACTGAAACGTGCCTTGAGTTATCCAGAGTCTGGTTTTAAGCATAAGCCGGACAACTTCATATACCTTAACATCGTTAAGATATGAACCATTCTATATACAATATAGAAACAGTGGCACTGATTTAATTGGAACCAGATTCAAATCATGCAGCTGTTTCCAGTGCATGTCAACTAAATTGAAGGAGGCCGATCTGCATTACTCAACTTAGGAGTGCATCCAGATATGAGTAATCTGAAAGAGAAGCAAGTTCTCAAAACCATTACTATCAACTGAATACCAAACATAAGTATCTACTTCTTCGATCACCTTGAAGAATCCTAATTCTTGCAACACATGGTTCTCTACTTTATTCTTGTATCTATAACTTCTCAAACTTGGACCTTGTACTTCTACGAAACACTTGTCTAAAACTTGAGAAGTCACAAGTAAACAGAATATAGTACGAGGACCAGCCCCTTTGTCCTAATGGATATTAGACAACATACAATACTTTGTATAAGTCCCCTGAGTTGAATAACTCAAACACTGTGCTTCGTAGGTTGAAAACTGTACTATGGTTATGAAGAATTACATCGATGTTTAATGCTCCTTACCTAACCATCAACTGATATAGCTAAATGTCATGGACATAATTTCAAAAAGTTATATCTCACTTTATAAAATAAACGTACAAATATATCAGTTTAAATTGGTGCATAACAACGAATATTCAAAACCAAATATTTGCCGTCTGGCAAAAACCCAGGCAGTTTCCTCAAATATCACCAATTTCAACGAATTCCGATATAATGAGGATGATCACCTAATTCCCAATAACTTACTCCTACTCATCATCTATAAAACCATACAAATATGAGAATCAAACCTGGTAAATACATACCCTGGAGCAAGGATCTAATTGGGAAATTAGTTTTCAATTAACAACATATAGTGAATGTGAAACATGAAAATGTTTCGAAGGGGTATCTGGGTATTCCTAGTAATGCCTCTTCCATTATCCAGATTCATGACTGTAACCGTATATTTCTTTGTCATCTCTCTAAATTCCTTTATTTTGTCTTTACTCATTACCTTCTGTACACCATACTTAGGCTAAATGGTTTTCTTTCTTCCCTACCGTTCAGCACCACCCTATGGTTTGGAAGAAGACTATCCAGTAAGCGTAATAGGTGTACCCTTGTAATCCTAGGAGTTCTTGCAACCTGAAAGAGGGTAAAGATAAAAGACAACTGAATAATCCTTATTCTATTTCTCCTGTACCTGAATCCATCCTCGAACTGGAACAAGTTCCTTCGAGTTCGTATATAACTATACGATGGAGTATCCAATAACAGTGGATCTTCGTAGTGATACGGGGTGTTCTGGAGAACTACAAAGGTGAAGTAGGAGTGGCGATGAGATACGTAGTTTGGTCGTGAATGATAGCAGTCTCAATATACTTTGCCCTCTTTCTAATCTCTTTATTTATCTTTACTTATTACCTCATGTACACCAAACTAGGGCTAATTGGTTTTCTTCTTTCCCTACCTTTCGGCACCTGCCTATGGTTTGGAAGAACACTATCCAATAAACATAATAGGTGTACACTCTCCTAATCTTAGGAGCCCTCACATCCTGAGAGAAGGTAAAAGGAAAAACAACTAAATAGTCATATTCATTTTCTTCAGAACCGGAAACCATCCTCGAATATGAAACAAGTTTCTTCGAGTTCGTATGTAACTATACAATGGCCATATCCAATGAAAATAGGATCTTCGTATTGATACGGAATGTTCCGAAGAAAAGCAAAGGGTAAAAGTAGGAGTGGCAAAGAGGTATGCAACTCTGACAATCCAAAGGTCGGTGTTTTAAGAAAGTTCGGTTAACTTGGTTACTGAGTTATAGTCAAGGGTCGGGCCGTGGTCGCTGCCAAAGAGAGAGAAAGAAACACTCAGCGTTCACTCTAACCTAGATCAGAATGGTTAATCACTTTATCTAATCAGGATGTCTCCTACTGTATCCTCAAATTCTCCTCCAAACCTGAAAGAAGAATTAGTCGGGATCACCCGAGGAGTAAACCAACTCATCGGTGGGTATAGGGATCCAACTATCATCGCATGATAACCTGATGGAATCCACTCAAGTTATCACACTCCAGATGGTATGCGCATGCCTGGCAAGTTTCAGTTTCTTTAGAAACTCCCGATGCGGATTTTTGCCCCTAGGACCCAAGTGACCTTGACTGAGCCAACATATCAAAGGATCCTAGCCAAGTTCAATCCGTCATTATCTTGATTGCATTTGACCCACCCGCACGAGTCATTGGCTGAGCAAAAATGACCGTACGACTGTCCTAACCAATCGCATATCCATAAGACAGAAAAGCATTACGGAACTACCGCACACTACGCCTCGGCTGAGCACGACATACGTAGCACGAATACTAAGCAATACTGATCTGAAATGACGGAGGGCTACGGCTGGTTTTTGGTGAAAAACCTTTAACGTAATGAACTTGATATCGTTGAAGGAACCAGATAGCTTTTTCAAATGTATAGTGGCGAAAACCTTTGCTAAAGAGGTCACTCTCGGTGAAGGGATCTCGACTCTTTCTTCGTAGAATGAGGTGCAGGATATTCCTAACTAAATACCACGACGCAAAGAAAAAAGTAATCGACTATAATAAAGTTAGTACCCTGACACAAACCTCTGCCCAAGGGGTCAATCCCGATGAAGGGATCTCGGCCCTTGCCTCGTCAAATAAGGTGCTGGATATTCATAACCGAATACCGCTGTGCAAAACAAATGAGAACGTCCTTGTAATAACAGCTTTTTGAAAAATGTTCCAACAATATCGAATAGGTCGGTTTTCCTTACATTGATCCGAATCAATGCAGTCCCATCAATTAATCACACCAGAAAAGAACGAAAATATGATGTACGTATATACCATCGGCATTCGCCACTGGGTCCCATCATCACCCGTTAGGTTACTTAACTAACGACAAAGCGGGGACTGGACTAGCACGGGTGTAAAACATATACAACATCTACCGGTATATATATCAATATATAATAATAGCTCCAGGCATGATAAATGCAACATCACAGATAAGTAATAAGCATCACAGAACAATACAGATAATCTAGGAGCCCCGAGTTTCTTTTGAGCCGCAAGTGAAACTCGACGTTCCCCTGGTCGTGTGGATAGCCTGTGTAATGAAAACCTAGACCCATACGAGCGCGGTAAGTTACCCGCCAAAACCAGAAGCGAGGCAGCCCCCTTCAGCGAAGTGAATGGACCACCCAGCACTTCACGGAATCCGGCAACTTGAGCACCCCACCTTGGGTCAACCTGTACCCCCTACGAGTGCGGCGAATAGCCCGCCAATTTTAGAGTGAATCCCCCTCCGTCTCAAAGCCATAAGATGCGAGCCCGTTGCCCTCTAGAACCCGGCTATCTGTGCTCTCCACCGTGGGGTAATCCTAGTACAAAAAAGAAAATATGTACAACGGGTACATTGACCTCTACCCGGTCGTGCCCCAAAAGAATAATATACAAACAGGCAGTGACAGCAATCCACATGTCGAACGCTCGCCCTGCGATATCAAATGTACAAATAATACTAAACTATACTAACATTGCATCCAAGCTATCTACCATAACAATCCGCAACATCACAGCACAACACAGAACATCAACGTGAATGTCACGTTCGCAAACCCATCTAAAGGAACTATAGCGATTAGACAAGTTGTACCGATCAAATGACATTCACGGTCACAGATAGAAATGTATGTACTGTAAAATTTGAACAATGTTAGAAATTATCAAGTTTGAAACAACCTCAAAAGCGCCCAAACAAGTAGATTAAAACATATCCAAACTGGGCTAAACAAACAATACCACTGAACCAAGATTCCAGAGACAAAACCGCACCCCAAAATCGACACCCTGAAGCTTCAAAATGGCCGGCCTTCTCGGTTTTGGGAGCAATGTGCTCGGCCAAAATCAGGTGAAAAAGGTTCGTATTTGGGGTATGGTCAAGTGGTTATGTCAGTAGTCTTCTGCAGTTGTTTAAATAATTTTTTAGACACTTAGAAAATCAACAGAAACTGGAATGGTGCAGGGCAGTGTATCGGGTTTGTTTCGGTTTCGATAGTTTAATATTGTCTAAACCACTAGTGTACGGTTAATGGACCTGGCTCTGATACCATGTTGGGTTGCGGCAGCGCCCCGGCCGTCAATCCGAAGCCAAACTCAGAACAAAAATTTGTAAAACTCGGCGCTTCCACAACCAATTTCCCGGATCGAACCATTAACCGTTAACTAGCTAACTGTAAAGTGTTGAGAGATTATACCGATCAATCCGTGTCCTTTGGTCTTCAATCTCTTTCCTAGCTCCTCACCGGCTGCCCCGAACAAGTCCGCTCTCCGGTCTCCCTCGTCGAAGACGGTCCACCTCGAGGATTCTTAATACGGGCTCCCGCTTCAAACCGAAGCAACTCGAACAACTAGTTTGCTAGCCTAGGTGTTCAAGGTGAAGTACAGCTAGTGTGTGATTACTTTGTCTCAAGACACTCTAGGATTCTCAACACATGAGAGGGATAGAGTGGAGGTTGAAGAAGATACCCATGGTGGAAATTATGAAGCTCAAGAGAAAGAAAAAAATGAGCAAAAACCAACACCCAAAACAAATGAGATGGCTTCCCTCTAATGAGTGAGTGAGTGTTTTGATATTTTATGGTGAGAATAAAAGTCACACACATACAAAAAATATCTCTACACTCACACACTCAAAAAATATCTCCAAGCTCACAAGAAAATATCTCAGCCATGCCAAGAATGACTCACAATTTCCACATTAAACATTTAAACATAAATGTTTAATCCATAAAATAGAAAATGGCATCATCTAAAGTTATCTTGTAACGAATTACAAGAATACCCCTTATTCGTATATACATACCCGCATCCGTATTCCGACTGAATACGAATACTACGAGACGAAAGTAATCCAACAATCTAATACTAGGATCCGGCTTAAACCAAAGCCTACTAGTATGATCCGTCCGATCATGATCCATGCACGAGTGCACGTATATGATCGAACCCTGCCATAAAACCATACGGCCTCTACGACGTTTCGCCCGAACTAGGAAAACCCTCTGTGTGGGACTCTAAAGACTCGTCAATATGCTGGCAGTGGTTATAACCACAAGCACGTCAGTGGCACTAGCTGTACGTAACGGCTGCCCAGGTATTGAGCGAAAGGGAGGCCGACGAGCGAACTCATCCTGAAACCCTACTGAGCCTATCTGTGACAATATCCGTATTGCCCGGTCTGTTCGTCTAAGAGTAACGCATATCGGGCCTAGGGGATGTTAAACGTCAGGCCCCCAATAGCGGTATAAGTCGTGTCGGAGTGTAGCCAAGAACACCTTGAGAAACTACTGGAATACCTACCAGTAAATCTCACATGCCTTGGCCAAGGACTTTGTGTAATGGCTCTCTAAACACAGCGCGATATCAACCCCCAATACCGAGAGAGAGCAATCCTATCTAACCGCCACTGCCTCTAAGTGCTTCGGGACTGCACCCAACTACTACCTATTTGCACGACTCCATTGAGTCGTGGTAGGGTAGCAATCAAAGAACAGTGGGAACACACTTGAGGCAAAGTAGCAGTGTCAAGTCAACGGACTAAGCTGTACTCATTGTAAGTGCACGGCGGCGCCCCGGCCGTCAATCCGACGGCCAAATGCGGAAGCGGTGATAAACTTTAAATTTTACTGAACTGGCACCACCGCGCACTAATACCCGGATCGAACCATTAATTAGTCCTAGCTAACTACAAGATGGGGAAGGGAGATATACCGACTGATCCAAGTCCTCCGGTCTTCTCGTCGTCGTCCCGATCTCCTGCGGAAGCTCCGGTCTCCACCTCGTCGCCGGAAGTGCACCACATCGCCTACTTCTTTTACGGGCTCCCACCTCAATGCCAAGGCAACTCGGGCACGAAGCTGGCTAGTCGACGTGCCCAAGGTTTGCGGTAGAATATGTAGTGTTTAAGTCTCATTTGGGGTTGTAGGAATTGCCTTTTGGTGGAGGGATGAACTATGGAGTTTGGAGATGGAACTTGTGGATATTTGGGAGTATGAAATGAACCAAATTTCACTCTCCAAAATTTTGGACAGCCCCACCGAGAGAGTGGCCGGCCATGGTCATGGGGGATGGAGAGAATGAGAGAGTCATCCAATAATGCAAGGGAGAGAGAGAGAAGGCTATCATGCAAAGAATCATCACCAAATCAAAACCCACACTCAAACACCTACCACCAACCTCATCATCAACAACCATGATGAGCCAAAAGTCAAGCCATGATCAACTAAAGAAAGTCAAGGTATGGTGCTATAATCATGATGCAACAAAAAGGCAAAGACCCCCTCCACAACCACTTATTTGCAACAATGCGAATAAGCCCTCCTCCACCAAACTTCGGCCAATGAACGATACAAAGGAAATCGGCCGAAACGGAAAGCAAACTGGCAACTCCAGAAAACTGTTCCCGTAATAAATTACAGGAAAACCCCGATACTGTGCATACACACCCGCATCTGTATTTCGACCGAAATACAAATGCAATGAGACAAAATCTACACTGTACTATACTAGGATCCGGCTTAAACCAAAGCCGGCTAGTAATATCTGTTCGATCCTGATCCGTGCAATGCCGCACGTATCTGATCGAACCCTGCCATATAACCATACGGCCTATAGTACAAACTGTCCGATCCTGATCCGTGCAATACCGCACGTATCTGATCGGACCCTGCCATATCTCCATACGGCCTCTACAACCTTTCGCCCGAAAGCTGAGTAACAGAATGTGGGGGACTCTAAAGACTCGTCAACACCTTGGTTGTGGATTTAACCACTAGCACGTCAGAGATATAAGCCAATACGTAACGGGCTACCAGGTATTGACTAAAAGGGACGTCTGTGAGCGAACTCAGCCTGACAACCCTACTGAGCCTGTCAGTGACAATATCCGTACAGTCCGGTCCGTTCGTCTATGAGCATCGCATGGCGGGCCTAGGGGGTTGGTAAAAGTCAGACCCCCAAAAGCGGTACAAGTCGTGTCGGAGTGTAGCCCAGAACACCCTGAGATACTACTGGAATACCTACCAGTAAATCTCCTTGCCTCGGCCGAGGGCTTCGTGTAATGGCTCTCCTAGACACAGCGCGACCTCACCCCCAATACCGGGAGAGACGAACCCCTGAAGATGCGCTCACTGCCTCCATGTGGCTCGGGGCTGTACCCAACTAAAACCTGTTTGCACGACTCCTTTGAGCCGTGGTAGGGTAGTAATCAAAGTACAGTGGGAACTCATACAAGACAAATGACGATCCCCAGGTCGATGAACTAACCTGCACACATGTCACCAGGGAACTGCCATCTGACGTCTGGTATATGACCAACTAGCATGTTCCCGGCGAGTCCTGTCCGGTGTACTCATAACCCAATGAGCACCTGTATACATCTTAGGTGATCCAACTGACACCAGTGGCTTGTGAGACCGGCCACCGCCCCTCGTCGGGGTCTCGACTGTATACACTAGTCTACTCTGGAGTATCGATGCCCTGTCTCGAAACTCGCACGACTAGGGACCATTTAAGGATATGCTCATAGACTACCAGCTCCCACATATATGATCGCCCTCATACTGCTGGTGGTCAAGCAAGAATCCTAGGGGCTCTATCAACGTGTAATAGCAACTTGTCAGGTCACCTAAAACAGTACACGATGATAAAGGTAAACCAGATAGCATACTATCATCTCGAGTAAGACTGTCCTACCGGGATAGGTCCTCCATCAATCATTGCAATCACGTACCTGTGACCTAATAATTGACTCTGAGGGCACTATCTCCAACAATCTCCCACTTGCACTCAAGGCTAATTATTGCGATGTCGCATACTCACAGCCCGTGTGATACCGAACACCCAACTCCTCTACTAGTCAGTCTCACAAAGCTCGTTTGCGAAACTATTGCGTTCGAGGAATAGCCTTAGTGAGTGGATCCGCTTTGTTGTCTCTTTCAATGTCTCTCTATATCTCAAGTTCGCGGAGAAACCCATCTCCCGAAATGAGCAATACCTGTCTTAGAATATGTCTGGATGTCTGATGGGACTTAGCTCATAAATGAACTCCAAATCCAAACTTCTTAGACTGTATCGTCAACTGAACTTAATCAGTATCCTGCGCCATGCCACCCTCAGTATTGCCTTGGACCATCTGTCCAAAATACTGCCCTTCGTCAGAAGGAAAACTATAACTCTGACAACCTCCTTGTCGTCCATGTCACCTTGGAAGCCTGGAATGATAACTGTCTCCCGAATGAGGCTGTCGTTATCATATCCCTAGAACATCCACTTATGTTCTAAAACTGCTTCCGACTGTTTCTCCAGGATTCGATCAATGTCAACTTATTGCATCTAGTGCAAGAACAACATCTGGTATGGTACTTGACATCTCATGATTGACTCAATTGCCTGAGCAAGTGATCTGCCAATCATGCACGTCCCTCTCCCCTTTAGTCTGTAAGACACCTTTAGAGAGGGTGACTCCGTCGCCTGCAGGTACACTACCATGCCAGGAGTCGTTCATCCTAAATACTCATAGAATGCTGTCTAAGTACCCAGATTGGGAAACCACCCAAATCTAGATCTAAAACCATAGATCTAGTAACCAGTATGTCTGATATAAAATCCATTTCCTTTGTGGAGAAACCACTGTGTGACGACCAAAGTATAACCGACTGTAGTATAGGAGTTTCTTTTCCTACTCTGTGTATGTCATCCAGATACCAGGACATCACACCCTACTACCTGCTCAACAGATCCATCCCCTAATCTGATGAAGTCAAACCTATGACTGTCACGTCAGAAATAGATGATCTATCTCCTCTATATCTGCTTTAGTCTATAAATAGACATAAGCTACCTGTCCACCAATGCTTCCGCTGCTCCCACTGACTACGACAACCCTCTGGCAGAGTCATATAGACGTCCACTTCTAAAACTAGTTTAGAACGACGCTATACTCATCCTCCCGCCGGGTCTCGCAGCCTGGAACAACAGCAATGGTAATTGTGGGTAAACAAGAACTTCCCTGTCACCGTCCTTGAGGCTACCGTAGTACCTCTCGGGTGCCTGAAGTTACCCACCTTATCTGCGGAGTGGCCAATGGAATGTCAATCCAGATTGAATCTTTAGGTTCCTTATCAAATCTTCAGTAATCGTTTGTGGTTCTGGAATCACTTCCAGTTCTACCATACTCCCACTACTGTTTTCTGAAAAAATCCATTTTTAATAAAACTGTGGCGAGTCTGGAACAATATTGCTATTGTTCATCCAGATGGTAGAAAGTCAACCCTCGTCATAGCCTGGGTCAACCCACAAACAGCCATTACAGAAACGTGCCTTGAGTTGTCCAGTGTCTGGTTTTAATCATAAACCGGACAACTCCCCGTACCTTAACAACGTTAAGATATGAACTGTTCTATATCCAATATAGAAACAGAGGCACTGATTTAATTGAACCAGATTCAAATCATGCAGCTGTCTCCAGTGCATGTCAACTTAATGGAAGGAGGCCGATCAGCGTTACTCAACTTAGGAATGCTTCCAATTATGAGTAACCTGAAAGAGAATCAAGTTCTCTTTATCATTACTATCAACTGAATACTATACACAAGTATCTACATCTTCGATCACTTTGAAGAATCTCGATACTTGCTATACCTGGTTCTCTACTCTATTCAAATACCTATAACTTCTCAAAATTCGGACCCTGTGTTTCCACGAAAACACCTGTCTAAAAACTAGAGAAGTCATAAGTAAACCGAATATAGTACGATGACCAACCCCTCTGTCCTGATGGACCCTGGACAACATACAATACTCTGTATAAGTCCCTTGAGTCTGATAACTCATTCATTGTGTGTCGTGGGTTGAAAACTGTACTTATGGTTAAGAAGAATTACACCGCTGTTTAATACTCCTTACCTAACCATCCACTGATATAGGTAAATGTCGTAGACATAATTTCATAAAGGTATATCTCACTCTATGAAAATAGACGTACAGATATATCAATTTGAAATTGGTGCATAACAGCGGATATTCAAAACCAAATATTTGCCGACCGGCAAACTACCCAGGTGATTTCCTCAAATATCACCGATTACAACGAATCCCGATATAATGAGGATGATCACCTAATTCCCAATAACTTACTCCCACTCATTATCTGTAAAACCATACAGATATGAGAATCGTACCTGGTAAATACATACTCTTGAGTAAGGACTAATTGGGAAATCAGTTTTCTTTTAACAGTACACAGTGAAACTGAAACATTGAAATATTTCGATGGGGTATCCTGGTATTCCTAGTAATGTCTCTTCCAGATTCACGACTGTAACCGTATAATTCTTTGTCACCTCTCCAAATCCCTTCATATGTCTTTAGTCATTACCTTCTGCACACCCTTTTAGGCCAAATGGTTTTCTTCCTTCCCTACCGTTCGGCACCAGCCTATGGTTTGGAAGAAGACTATCCAGTAAGCATAATGGGTGTACTGTCCTAATCCTAGGAGCACTCGCAATGAGAGAAGGTGAAGATAAAAGACAACCGAATAAACCTTATTCCTATTTCTCCTGGACCAGAATCCATCCCCGAACTGGAACAAGTTCCTTTCGAGTTCGTATATAACCATACGATGGAGTATCCAATAAACTGTGGATCTTCGTAGTGATACGGAGTGTCCTGGAGAAATACAAAGGTGATGTGGGAGTGGTAACGAAATACCTGGTTTGGTCGTGAATATCAGTTGCAATTTACTTTGCCCTCTTACTAATCCCTTGCTTTGTCTGAACTTAATACCTTCTGTACCCCATCGTTAGGCTAATTGGTTTTCTTCATTCCCTACCGGTCGGCACCAGCCTAAGGTTTGGAAGAAGACTATCCAATTTGCGTAATAGGTGTACTATCTCCTAAACCAAGGAGTACTCGCAACCTGAGAGAAGGTAAAAGGAAAAGACAACTGAATAATCCTATCCGTTTTCTCCAGAACCTGACACCATCCTCGAATAAATTCGTTCGAGTTCGTATCTAACCATACGATGGTTTTGTCCAATGGAAGTGGACGTTCGTAGTAATACGGGGTGTCCTGGAGAAAAGGGTAAAAGTAGGAGTGGCAATGAGGTTTGCAACTCTGACAATCCAAAAGCCAGTGTTAAGAAGGTTCGGTCAACTTGGTCACTGAGTCATAGTCTTAGGGTCGGGTCAATGGTCGCTGCCAAAGAGAGAGAGAAAAGAAACACTCAGCGTGCACTCTAACCTAGATCAGAATGGTTACCAATTTATCTAATCTGGAAACCTCCCATTGTACCTCAAATTCTCCTCCAAACCTGAAAGAAGAATTAGTCGGGGTCACCCGAGGAGTAAATTAACTCATCAGTGGGAATCGGGATCCAACTATCATCGCATGATAACGTGACGGAATCCGCTCACGTCATCACACTCCAGAAGGTATGCGCATATCTGGCAAGTTTCAGTTCTTTTGAAACTCCCGATGTGATTTTTGCCCCATGCTCTTATTACCTTGGCGTGAGGTCAAAATATCATAAGTCACATGTCAAGTTCTACCCGTCATTATCCAGGTTAATTTGAACCCACCCGTACATACCCTTGACGTAGGCCAAAATAGTAGTACGACTGTCCCAAACCAACGCATCTATCTATGCAACAGAAAAATACCCGGCAGCTACCAATCACTATGCCTTGGCGTGAGGTCAAAATACATAGCTTGAATACTACCGAATATTTAACTGAAATGACGGAGGGCTACGAATGGTTTCTGGCAAAAACCTTTAACGTAATGAACTTGATATCATTGAAGGAACTGATAGCTTTTAAAAATATAGTGACGAAAACCTTTGCTAAAGAGGTCACTCCCGGTGAAGGGATCTCGGCTCTTTCCCCGTAGAATGGGGTGCAGGATATTCTAAATGAATACCGCGATGCAAAGCAAAAGTAATCGGCTATAGTGAAGTTATTGCCCTGACGCAAACTTTTTGTCCAAGGGGTCACTCCCGGTGAAGGGATCTCGGCCCTTGCCTCGTCGACTGAGGAGCAGGATATTCCAACTGAATACCACGATGCAAAACAAAAGAGAACGTCCTTGCAATAACAGCTTTTTGAAAAGTGTTCCAACAAAATCAGATTAGGTTTGTTTTTAACTTGCATTGATCCGAATCAACGCAGTCCCATCAATTGATCACACCACAAAGAACGAAAATATACTGACGTACGTATATGCCATCCGCATTCGCCACTGGGTCCCGTCATTACCCGTTAGGTTAGCTAACTAACGACAGAGCGGGGACTGGACTAGCGCGGATGCAAAACATATACAACATCTACTAATATATATATCAATATATAATTTTCGCTCAAGGCGTGATAAGAAATGCAACATCACAGAAAATGTACAGCATCACAGAAAAAATACAGATATCTGGGATCCCCGGGTTTCACAGAGCCACTGAAACCCGACGTTCCCCTGGTCGTGTGGATAGCCTGTGCAATGAAATCCTAGACCCCTACGGGCGCGGCAAGTTACCCGCCAAAACCTGAAGCGAGGCAGCCCCTTTCAGCTCCGTGAATGGACCACCCAGCACTTCACGGAATCCGGTAACTTGGGCACCCCTCCTGGGTCAACCTGTACCCCCTACGAGTGCGGCGAATATCCCGCCAATCCTAGAGTGAAGCCCCCCCCGTCTCAATGCCATGAGATGCGGGCTTGTTGCCCTCTAGAACCCGGCTATCCGTGCACCCCTCCGCGGGGCAATCCTAGTACAGAAAGTAAAATATACATACAACAGGTACATCGACCGCAACCTGGCCGTGCCCCAAAATAATAATACAAACAGGCAGTGACGGCAGTCCACATGTCGGACACTCGCCCCGCAATATCAAATGTACATAATACAACCACAATTGTACTAGCATTGCATCCAGGCTATCCCCACGACCGATCCGCAACATCACAGCAAAAACAGAACATCAACGTGAAAGTCACGTTCGCAAATCCGTCTAACCGGGCTATAGCAGTTAGACCGGATTTACCGATCAAGTGACATTCACGGTCGCAGATATAATGTAAATACTGTGAAATAATGTGTTTAAAATATCCGATCAATCAAATTTTAACAAGTGGGCCCCAAAACATTACTGCAGCAGATCAGGAAATTCTGGGCCCAATATTAATATTCCAAAACCCATATTTTAAGCCCACAAAGACACTGTAGAAATTTGGTGCAGGGATCTCCACAGTGCGCGGCGGAACCGCGGCCCAAAGGGGGTTTTGGCCGCGGTTCCGCGCCTCCACTGTCGATTCACCCTGTCGAATTTCTACAGTAGCCTTGTAATCTCCAGTACATCAATTTTATACAACCTGAAAAATTTTTGGAGACCAAAAAAATTCAACAGAAAACTGTCGCAAGCAAAAATGTAGATTTTGGAATTTTGGTCGATCGGAAATGCAAAACACATTAAACCAAGCTAGACTAAGTTAATGGCGAGGCTCTGATACCACTATAAGTGCACGGCGGCGCCCCGGCCGTCAATCCGACGGCCAAATGCGGAAGCGGTGATAAACTTTAAATTTTACTGAACTGGCACCACCGCGCACTAATACCCGGATCGAACCATTAATTAGTCCTAGCTAACTACAAGATGGGGAAGAGAGATATACCGACTGATCCAAGTCCTCCGGTCTTCTCGTCGTCGTCCCGATCTCCTGCGGAAGCTCCGGTCTCCACCTCGTCGCCGGAAGTGCACCACATCGCCTACTTCTTTTACGGGCTCCCACCTCAATGCCGAGGCAACTCGGGCACGAAGCTGGCTAGTCGACGTGCCCAAGGTTTGCTGTAGAATATGTAGTGTTTAAGTCTCATTTGGGGTTGTAGGAATTTCCTTTTGGTGGAGGGATGAACTATGGAGTTTGGAGATGGAACTTGTGGATATTTGGGAGCATGAAATGAACCAAATTTCACTCTCCAAAATTTTGGACAGCCCCACCAAGAGAGTGGCCGGCCATGGTCATGGGGGATGGAGAGAATGAGAGAGTCATCCAATAATGCAAGGGAGAGAGAGAGAAGGCTATCATGCAAAGAATCATCACCAAATCAAAACCCACACTCAAACACTTACCACCAACCTCATCATCAACAACCATGATGAGCCAAAAGTCAAGCCATGATCAACTAAAGAAAGTCAAGGTATGGTGCTATAATCATGATGCAACAAAAAGGCAAAGACCCCCTCCACAACCACTTATTTGCGACAATGCAAATAAGCCCTCCTCCACCAAACTTCGGCCAATGAACGATACAAAGGAAATCGGCCGAAACGGAAAGCAAACTGGAAACTCCAGAAAACTGGTCCCGTAATAAATTACAAGAAAACCCCGATACTGTGCATACACACCCGCATATGTATTTCGACCGAAATACAAATGCAATGAGACAAAATCTACACTGTACTATACTAGGATCCGGCTTAAACCAAAGCCGGCTAGTAATATCTGTTCGATCCTGATCCGTGCAATACCGCACGTATCTGATCGAACCCTGCCATATAACCATACGGCCTATAGTACAAACTGTCCGATCCTGATCCGTGCAATACCGCACGTATCTGATCGGACCCTGCCATATCTCCATACGGCCTCTACAACCTTTCGCCCGAAAGCTGAGTAACAGAATGTGGGGGACTCTAAAGACTCGTCAACACCTTGGTTGTGGATTTAACCACTAGCACGTCAGAGGTATAAGCCAATACGTAACGGGCTACCAGGTATTGACTAAAAGGGACGTCTGTGAGCGAACTCAGCCTGACAACCCTACTGAGCCTGTCAGTGACAATATCCGTACAGTCCGGTCCGTTCGTCTATGAGCATCGCATGGCGGGCCTAGGGGGTTGGTAAAAGTCAGACCCCCAAAAGCGGTACAAGTCGTGTCGGAGTGTAGCCCAGAACACCCTGAGATACTACTGGAATACCTACCAGTAAATCTCCTTGCCTCGGCCGAGGGCTTCGTGTAATGGCTCTCCTAGACACAGCGCGACCTCACCCCCAATACCGGGAGAGACGAACCCCTGAAGATGCGCTCACTGCCTCCATGTGGCTCGGGACTGTACCCAACTAAAACCTGTTTGTACGACTCCTTTGAGCCGTGGTAGGGTAGTAATCAAAGTACAGTGGGAACTCATACGAGACAAATGACGATCCCCAGGTCGATGAACTAACCTGCACACATGTCACCAGGGAACTGCCATCTGACGTCTGGTATATGACCAACTAGCATGTTCCCGGCGAGTCCTGTCCGGTGTACTCATAACCCAATGAGCACCTATATACATCTTAGGTGATCCAACTGACACCAGTGGCTTGTGAGACCGGCCACCGCCCCTCGTCGGGGTCTCGACTATATACACTAGTCTACTCTGGAGTATCGATGCCCTGTCTCGAAACTCGCACGACTAGGGACCATTTAAGGATATGCTCATAGACTACCAGCTCCCACGTATATGATCGCCCTCATACTGCTGGTGGTCAAGCAAGAATCCTAGGGGCTCTATCAACGTGTAATAGCAACTTGTCAGGTCACCTAAAACAGTACACGATGATAAAGGTAAACCAGATACCACACCATCATCTCGAGTAAGACTGTCCTACCGGGATAGGTCCTCCATCAATCATTGCAATCACGTACCTGTGACCTAATAATTGACTCTGAGGGCACTATCTCCAACACTCATGTCCAAGGGAACTGCTACCTGACGATAGGTATAGTACCAACTAGTAGTACCCCTGCGAGTCCGTCAATTGTACTCATAACCCAATGAGAACCTGTATACTATCTTAGGTGAACCAACTGACACTAATGGCTTGTGAGACCAGCCACCGCCCCTCGTCGGGGTCTCGATCTGTATACACTAGTCTACTCATGGAGTATCGATGCCCGATCTCAAAACTCCCACGACTAGGGACACTTTAAGGATGTGCTTATAGACTACCCAACTCTCACGTATATGATCACCATCATACTGCTGGTAGTCAAGCAAGAATCCTATGGGCTCTATCAACATGTAATAGTGATCTGTAATGTCACCTGAAGTATGTACATGATGATAAAGACAAACTAGATAGCATACTATCATCTCGAGTAAGACTGTTCTACCGGTATAGGTCATCCCTCAATCATTGCAATCACGTGCCTACGATCCAATAATTAACTTGAGGGCACTATAGCCAACAGCTGCCAAAGAGAGAGAGAGAGAAAATGAACTATCACGACCCGAAATATTAGCTCATGACCAGCTGCCAAAGAGAGAGAGAGAAAATGAACTATCACGACCCGAAATATTAGCTCATGACCAGCACTTAAATCACGCGACGTCTACAGGCGTAATGATATTTAAGTAAGCTGAAACCCAGAAATCTAAACCTTTTTAAGAAATAAAGAGGTGAAGCTTTGAAATAAAGGTATAATAAATCATGTTTTGTCTTTTGAAAAATTTGGGAAGCACCTCCTTAGTAAAAACTAGCCCCGAAATGGGTACAACACTAAATATAAATAAAACATCCCCAAACGGGAGCAAATCACGCCTAACGGCAGAAACAACCACCACAAACATAAAAATATATACGACGCCCAACGGCGAAAATCCACACAAGGAAAAAAAAGTAAAGCAAGACATCAACCCTAAAAGCGAACATAAAACACATCGCTCAAGTCTCGCAACTACAAGTCTTCTAAGTCTTCAACATATACAATTACTAGTTTCTGATTTGATGGAGTTGACTAGATACAATAGGAATAATAATACAAGAGTGGCACGATCCAACATGTACCACCTACCAAAAGCAAATCACCCGAAAGCAGTTGTGTGTCAGCGATGCCGCTACTGATCCATGCTGTCAAACTGCAAGAACTGTGGTACAACGGGGGTGAGTTGCCAACTCGTGAGTAGAAAATATCATTAGGTAGAAATCGAAATAAACAACGATTCCTAGGTCAACTATATCAAAAAGGTAATACTATGATATCTAGGGTGACTGTATCTGCATGCGTGCCAACACATAATAAAAGCCTATCAGCAAGTGGATATCATCCAACTATATAATCAATGCCAGTATGCATATGGATCGCAACTACGTGTCAACCAATAACATAACAACATCTTGCATTTAAATATCATGAAAACATAAGCAGGTAAATATGAGGATATAAATCAATGTGTGTCCCTCACGACACATCAAAATCATGGAACCTGAATGTCCAACATCGACACTCGAAACATCATAAAACCAGTGTCCAGCATCGCCACATAAATCCTCATATCTTGGGCTCCGTCAATCCGGATCGGCCCTCGGTCTCCATCAATCCGGATCGGCCCACGGGCTCCATCGGTCCGGATTGGCCTATATCTTCTCACGACATCAGTCGGTATCCTCCGGATAACCGCCGAGCCCAAATACTATCACCAGTAGGTAGTGTTCCCTTCTGCCAGGCTCATCAGCTACTCCACGACAAACATTTCTTGCTCTGGGGTACCATACCGGGTCCACCATGTACCCACAGATGGTGTCTATCGCTCCTCGAATCGGGTATCTAACACAAGTATCAGAACCGAGAAATCTCATGGTGGACGCACTGAAATATCATATCAAGAGAAACTGGGTTTTCAAACAATACATAAATTTCTTGAAACACCCCCACGGCTCTCAAATCCATAAATCATATGAAATACATATCTCAATGCGAAAATCCATGAAAACTGATATATGCAACATAAGACAGCAATATGAACATATTAAGGGAAAACCGCTCTTTTAAATGAATCCAGCTTTAAAATATATCATGCGGTTCCCAAATCCTCCGAAATCAAGTGCAGTATCATATTAAGTTGAACATATAATCATAGCAAGGTATATGTGTATCTACATGTAAGCAGGTATGTATGATGCATTTCACGTGCGCAATAGCACAATAATCAACGTCTCCATGTCAATGACAATATAATACCACATAGGGTATATGTAACCCTATCAAGGTAAGTGGGTGTACATGTAAGTATGGGTGCAAAAGGTACATGCAGCTGTAGCAAGTATATCATGGCATGATGTAGCATTACTACTGTGTAGTGACAGCAATTATCGATGATGAAGTGTGTGAGACGGTAATCTATGTAAGTGTAACATACGCATCATCGATAATGGTGTAGGTGTACTAGCACATGTATATGGAATGCAATGCGAATAACATGAACGCAGCATAAAATACATCGTCGGCTAAATGCTATAAGGTATACGTGTCTACAATATGTATCCGAGTCGGTGAATCTATCAATCGGCATCCAGCCTCACAACATCACGTACGGTACATTCCATCGTACAACATCCTCTAAATAAGGGTATGGATAATCCATTTTACGATAACCCATCTTCTAAATCAACAGGTAAAACTCATCACGTACGGTAATCCATCATACGACAGCATAAAACATTAGGGATTCTATCAACCTATACCATAACGGGGGTACAAATCTAAGTCTCGTACGGCATATCACTCAATATGCAAAACATTATCCATATATATGTACCTATCTCTCAGGTCACATCCATGTCAATCTCGTATCAGGGGACCGACGAAGGTATCAATAATCTCATATCGACTCGAATCCATATAACGACATATCACACTAAGTCATCATATCACATCGTATACTCGTTTATCACATTAATATCTCGCATCTCATTATATAAACGTCACACTTGTTCTCTTTCAATTCGTACCTATCATGATTTACTTCTCATTTCATATTCTCATATGTCAATATTTTCATTAGTGTCAACTTCTATCATATTATCGTTTCTAAATCCTACAATCATATCCGTCGCATATCATTTATCAGGATATAATAATCAAACGATATTTCATATCAATGTTTGCGGGGATGCTATACGCCATCCACCCGACTTCCCCCGTAGATATAAATCTACTCACATGCTAAACTCCTTGCTTAGCCATAGTCGATGCTTTTCGTCGTCTCGGAATCCACGCGAAAGTACCTACAATATCAACACATATCACAATACCATTAAAATCAAGTTCCGAAATCCAATACGGCATGTAGTGCGCTCATAGGTTAGAACCTATAGCCTACGCATGCAAAACAATCAAACAATCCTTATCGTTGACGTCTAAGCATCCAACGACCAAATGCAATATCAAATCTCAAAAACCAAGAAATACCAATACCGGAAAATATAGCCAAAACCCTAACTAGGGTCGCTATATGAAAACCGTCAATCGTACCAATAAACCTATACTAGTAAACTGTAAAGTGGTTTAAGAAATTATACCGATCGATCCGTGTCCTTCGGTCTTCAATCTCAGTCCTTAGCATGTTGCGGCTCTCTCGACGAAGTTTGCTCTCTGGTCAAGCTCGTCAAAGAGGACGCACGTCGAGAATTCTTTATACAGTCTCCCGCCTTAAAACAGAGGCAACTCGGACATCCAGTTTGCTAGCCTAGATATCTAAGAAAGAAGTAGAGAGAGTGTAGGATACTTTGTCTCAAGGCACCCAAGTATTTGGGTGGAGGTTAATTGAAGTTGCCATGGAAATTGTAAGCAAAGGATTTAGCATGGAGAAAAACCAATTAATCTCTCACAAAAAAATTGGGCTCATCTATTTGTGTCCTAGGCCACACATTGAAGAAGGAAAATGGTTCACTGGCAATTGATTTGGAGAGGTGAGCACAAGCAAGCAAGTGGTGAGAATAAGGATTCCAACACAAATATCCTACAAAATATCCTAAGCTTGGACAATAAACATTAATGCATAACACCTCACCAAAAAAGCCCATGCCTTAATTAATGCAAGCAAACAATGACTCATCAAAACCCAAATGAAGTCCACTGCCCACATGAATTTCGAAATTGCAAGTAAAGGAAATGGCCAAAATGATAGAAGGAATTTGGCCAAATATCAAAGAAGGAATTTTGCCAAAATCAATGCTCACAAATATCCATTAATTATATTTTATACCATTTTACGAAAACCCCAAATTCGCAAATCGGTAGTTTTTACGAAATATATTATTTTAATATTAAATTCCAAAAATAATAATTTATATGTTTTTAAATGTTACAATCTTCTCCGCTTAAAGAAATTCGGTCCCCGAATTTAAATTTAAACCCCCAAATGCTAAAAGATTTCAATAACCATCTCAAATCAACAGGGCTCCGAAATCACGGAAGATACAGAAATACCACGCATCCTGTGCGCCGGAAAAATGAGTACGAAAACTCAAAAACCGAACTCCGTCAAGTATCACGCAAACCATCGGACTTTCACGCATATCATCGTAGTCACAATGGAGATAGAGATCTCGAAATCCACTACCGAAATCCCATATGCACTAGTCAAATATTATAATACGGTTATAGTACGCATCCTTGGAAAAGCTTTTAAAACTGAATAAAACATATTCAAAATCTTTTCTGAATTGCCGTATGATGCGTAACTCATGGCACAAGTGATGGACGCTCATTTATGAAGTAATAAATGTATGTTCATAAATGTTTTGCTAAAATATACGTTCCGCCCTTTTTAAAATATCCCAAAAGGTTTTTTCCTTGTAAATGTTCGTGTCACTCGCAGACACGTAAGAAATAGCAAGCCTATAGCTCCTTTTTGAAAACCCCTTGGAAAACTTTCGGGAAGAATAAGCAGTAATTCTATCATGCAGTACACAATCGAGCCCCACTCGTGAAACATCACAGTAAACAAAAAAGTCACCCGATCCAGAAAGAAAAGATAGAACTGGTGCAATCGTTACCCGAGTCTTCAACTGTTGAAAACTCCGCACGCATGCCTCAGTCTAAACAAAAGAAACCCACTTCCTTGTCAGTACGGTCAACGGTGCAGCTGTAAGTCTACGGTAGCACCCCGGCCGTTATTCTGAAGCCAAACGCGGAACAAAAACTTTTATAACTGGCGCTATCGCATATTATAACCCGGATCTTGCCATTAACGCTAAACTAACAAACTGTTAAGAGGTAGAAAGGCTATACCGATCGATCCGAGTCCTTCAATCTTTAGCCATCATCCCACGCTTCTCGCGGCAACTCCGATCTTCTGTCTTCTCATCGAGGTGGCACCACGTCAATGGATCTTTAAACAGGCTCCCGCCTCTATACCGAGGCAACTCGGTCATCAAGTCTTCTAAAAGAGATGACCAAGATGAAGTAGAGAATGATGTAGAATACTTTGTCTCGTGTCATCCAAAACCATGGATGAACGGTTAATCGGAGTTGCCTTATGAGAAGAAGAGCAAAAGGAAAGAGCTTTGGATTTTGTTCTCAAATGAAATGAATCAATTTCTCACCAAGTGAGAGAGTGGGAGTAGTGAGGGGGCTTCCTCAAGTGGCCAGCCACTTATAGGGGAGGAGGGGGTGAGGGCAAGCACAAGTGGTGACCACAAAGAAAAGATCAAGAACAAATATCATTCTCAATTCAAGAAACAATAAATGCAAGGCATGAGTCACACAAAGCTAGAAGCTTCTTTCTAGAAACTTCCATGCGACTCACCCAAAAACAAAAAACATATCCTCTCATCAAAGATATTTTGGCCATGGTAAGATTGATAGAAATACGGCCAAAAAGAAATGCATGGATTAAACAATGTTCAACCGGGCGGTGAAAAACTGGCAACCTCAAAAAGCGATCCCGAAACGAATTTCAGGATAACCCCGTAACTGTATATACATACCCGCATTTGTATTATGACCGAATACAAATACAACTGAGACAAAGATATTATATCTACACTGTATAATACTAGGATCCGGCTTAAACTAAATCTCGCTAGTAAAATCTGTCCGAAACACGACATGTGCACAAGTGCACGTGCAATTTCGAACCCTTCCATAAAACCATACGGCCTCTACAACGTTTCGTCCGAACTTGGGAAACTATCTGTGGGGGACTCTAAAGACTCGTCAGTACCCTGGCAGTGGGTTTAACCACAAGCACGTCAACGGCACTAGCTGTGTGTAACGGCTGCCCATGTACTGACCGAAAGGGAAGCTGATGAGCGAACTCATCCTGAAACCCTACTGAGCCTATCAGTGACAATATACGTACAGTCCGGTCCGTTTGTCTATGAGCATCGCATATCGGGCCTAGGGGCTGGTAACGTCAGACCCGCAATAGCGGTATAAGTCGTGTCGGAGAGTAACCCTGAACACCCTGAGAAACTACTGGAATACGTACCAGTAATTCTCACCTGCCTTGGCCAAGGACTTGGTGTAATGGCTCTCCTAAACACAGCGCGATCTCACCCCCAATACCGGGAGAGACGAATCCCCTGTCGATCCGCTCACTTGCCTCCATGTGGCTCGGGACAGTACCCAACTAAAACCTGTCTGCACGACTCCTTTGAGCCGTGGTAGGTAGTAATCAAAGCACAGTGGGAACTCACACGAGACAAATGATGACCTCAGGTCGATGAACTAACCTGTACACATGTCACCAGGGAACTGCTATCTGACGCTAGATATAATACCAACTAGCAGGTTCCCGGCGAGTCCTGTCCGGTGTACTCATAACCCAATGAGCATCTGTATACATCTTAGGTGATCCAACTGACACCAATGGCTTGTAAGACCGGCCACCGTCCCTCGTCGGGGTCTCAACTGTATACACTAGTCTACTCTGAAGTATCGATGCCCTGTCTCGAAACTCCTACGACTAGGGACCACTTTTAAGGATGTGCTTATAGACTACCCAACTCTCACGTATATGATCGCCATCATACTGTCGGTAGTCAAGCAGGATCCTAAGGGCTCTATCAACGTGTAATAGTGATCATGCCACCAAAAGTTGTACACGATGATAAAGGCAAACCAGATAGCATACTATCATCTCGAGTAAGACTGTCCTACTGGTATAGGTCCTCCCTTAATCATTGCAATCACGTACCTGCGATCCAATAATTGACTTTGAGGGCACTATATCCAACAGCAGCGATACTCAAGAAATCCTGCACAAAACGGCGGTAATAACCGGCTAAGCCCAAAAGCTGCGGACCTCTGTCCCTGATGCAAGTCTGGGCCAAGCTGTACGGCCTCGACCTCCCTTGGGTCCATACGAAAACCGTCTTCCGTAACCCCACGACCAATGAAGTTCAACACTATCAAGCCTGAAGGAACACTCGGAGAATCTAGCAAACAGCTGGCACTCTCCCAATATCTGCAAAGCAAATCCTCAAGTGTTGCTCACGTTCCTCACAACTCTTGGAATAGACCAGAATGTCATCAATAACACGACAATAGACTGGTCGAGGAACGGCCTGAAGAAATCCGGATCATCATATCCACGAATTCTGCTGGGGCATTGGTGAGTCCAATGACACCACCAAAACTCATAGTGCCCGTAGCGCGCACAAAAGCAGTCTACAGAATGTTATCACTCCGATCCCGCAACAATGATGACCTGATCCCAAAAAAACTTAGAAAAATGTCTCGCACCCTGGATCTGATCGAACAAATCGTCAATGCGACGTAAAGGATACCTATCAACACCATAACTCGGTTCAATTGACGATCAATCAATACACAACCTCAAACTGCCATCCTTCTCTTTGACTAACAGAATAGGAACTCCCCAAAGCGGAAAACTCAGACGCATAAGTCCCCCCTATCTAGCAACTCTGCAGCAAATCCTGAAGCTCCTTAAGCTTCGCCAGCTCATCTGGAACAACGTCGGAAAACTCTCGCACGATAGGAACCCAGTCCAATGAACCCACTGTGGCTCCGTATCACAAATGAAAGCCAAGAATCCACAACATCCTCTCCTCAAAATCCGACTAGCGAAAAAGGCTGAATTCAAGCTGTGAGAGGCGGCACCACAGTCCCCCTGCACAACAAGAACTGACTCGCTAGGAAAACAAATCCTGACTGTTTTCTCGCGGCAGTCTACAGACGCCTAGCACGTACCTAACCAATCCGTGCCCAGGAGAACGTCAAAGTCCAACATCTCAAGAAGGAACAAATCAACGGACGAATCTCTATCTCCTACCCAATTGGCACATGACAGAAACACGTGTCGCGCAACCAAAGGATCGCTAACAGGAGTTAACACAACAAACGGTTGATCTAGCATACAAAACTCTCGGCCCAACTACGGCACAAAGTGTGTAGAACAAACAAGTGCATAGATCCCGAATTAAGAAAACAAGTGCCTCGAAAGGCAAATGAAAAGATCACCTGAAAACCCTGCATTGGAAGCTCACACGTCCCGATGCGTAGAAGCAAACGCTCGTGCCTGCCCTCTACCCGCAACTGGCTGAACTCCACCTCTGCCATCCTGCATACTCGGAATGAATCCTCCGCGACCACGACCTTTCTGAACATAAGTCTGACGCAGTGCCAAGGAATAATTTCTGACAAGGTGATGAAGGCTCCCGCATTGAAAACATCCCTTCGATGACTGCTGACCCTCCTGGGGATAAGAGCTAAACAACTGTCCTTACCCCACGCCTCTGCTAATCCCGCGACGTACACGAAACCTGTCACGGCGACGGAACCTTTGTCTCTGGGCTAGTACAACTGTACGAGCCCTCCTCTGTCCTTAGACTCTAAAAGTCTCAGAAAGACGCTCCTCATTGAATAGGGCTGCATCGACTGTTACTGTATACTTAACACTATGCTGTGTGCTGATCACAAGGAATAGCTGGGCAACAGAGGTGGCAACCTCCCGTCGCCGCGCTCGACTGACCTCATCCAATTACCTCATCATCTGGCGCAAGTCCTGCATCTCCTCCTCAAGCCTATCGATACGATCTTTCGAAGGCGGATCAATCTGCTCCTGGTCAACAAGCGTACCATCTTGGTCAGTCCTTGCCCCAAATGAGTCAACTCTGACCTCGGCTCTCGCTGCATCACTCTGAGCCCTCATAGTCATTGGCGGCAAAAGGCTATAAATGGAAATAGGATTCGATAATAACACGGAAATCGAATCACAAGGATATGTATCATCAAGGAACGGATTTCAAGGAATTAGTACTTAGGTCACTTAGGCGGAATACCGTGTCATAAGTATGTCGCAGACATACACACACTACGTTACTCTGCTTCAGCTACTTACTCCATCATACCAAGGTCATCCTACACTCTGAAAGGTAAAACCTAGCACTCTAATACCAACTTTGTCACGACCCGAAATTGACATGTGATGGCCCTTAAACTACGCAACGTCCACAGGCGTAACGCAATCTAAGTAAGCCGAAAACCCAGCAATCTAAACCATCAAAAGTAGTAAGTGATAATAGCATTTTCAAAACTTTTGAAATCTCAATCAAATTCTTTAAAGTCCCAATTTATTTCCTTTAAAAATTTGGCATCACCTCCTTTGTAAAACAAGCCCCCAAAAGGATACAACATGAATATATAAGTAAAGTATCCCCATCGGGAGCAAATCCACGCCCAAAGGCGGAAAACAACCACCATAAGCAAATATACGACGCCGTAACGAAGAAAAAGACGATATAAATAAAACTGCATAAAAGACCTCCAAGTCACAAAATAATATACAATATCGTCCTCACAACTCGTCTCTAAGTCAATACATGAAAGTGGTAGATGGAGAGTACATGGTACAAAGATATACAATGAGCAACATTGGATAACCGCAAAACCCACCTGTAGCAAAACTGCACAAAGTCAGCCGTAGCGGTATCCGCTGTAAAAGATGATACGATAGATGAAAATCCCTGCCTCGACTACCCTGAGGGATTACCTACAAAACACTGTGGCACAACGGAGGTGAGTTGCCAACTCATGAATAGTAAATAACATATGCAGGTAATCGCAAGTATGCACGTACTGCGCGAATCTATCGCATGCAAGCTAATAGCAATAAATGGCCATATGTATGCAACAGTCATGAAAGGTACTCTATCAGATACAACTAATACATGAAGCAATAATATGGCAATATGTATATGCAACCGTCATGAAAGGTACTTTATCAGGTACTACTAATACATGAAGCAATGCATATAAAATAAACGCGGAATATGGGATAAAACATGTCATCTTCACGGAATCCTCATCGTGGCAGGACCAGTGTCCATCTAAACAATCCAAATCCCAAATTTCCTCAAATCGGCCCTCAGGTCGGCCCTCATATCATGAATAAGTATATTTGCAAGGTCATTATAATGATGTATAAAATTTAGATATGTATACATATATATATCAGCGTCCCATTCTACGAATATATATATATATATATATATGCATATATAGCAGCGTCCCACTCCACTATTATATACTTAGGAGTAAAAATATCATGGAAACAAGTGTCCAGCATCGACACATAAAACTGATCTATCAGGCGTCGTCACCATGACTGGCCCTGATATGTACGTATCATACATTCAACGGAAACCCGAGTGCCCAGCTTCGATACTCGAATTCCCCGTATCCATACGTACATGACTCCAGCCGATATCTACGCGATCACCGACAAGTCCAATACTGTCACCGGTAGGTATGATTCCCCTGCCAGGCTCATCAGTGTGATCCTTCGATATAGCTTTCTTGTCCTGGGGTACCTCCGGGCCCGACTATATACCCGCACACGGCCCACGACGCCTCCTCGCATAGGGTATATATCAGAACCGAGAAATCTCATGGTGGATGCTGAAATATCATATCAAGAGAAACCGGGTTTTTCAAATAATGCATAATTTCAAGAAACTACCACGGTCCTGAAATCCAGAAAACATCATGAAAAAATCCATATCTTGATGCGAAAATCCATGAATATAATATATGCAACATAAAACTGAAATGTGAGCATATAAAGGAAAAACCGCTATTTAACTGCAACAAGTTAATATATATATCAAGCGGTTCCTAATTTCTCCAAGCCCATACAACATCAAATAAAGGTGAACATATAACTATAGCCAGGTATGCGTAACCATGTCGACATAGCAAGATATGTGTATCTACCTATCAATAATGATGTAATACTCTCCAGGTATATGTAAGTATGTATGCAAGATGTACATGTAGCTATGTCTCATATGTGTATATACCTATCACTAATGGTACAATACCATATAGGTATATGGGTAACCAGCATGTAAGCATGTCAAGGCATATGTGTAAGCATGTAGGTATACAGGTATGCTATATGTCATATGCACGAAGGAAAATAAGGATCATGTCTCAATGTCCTTGACCAATTAAATCTAACGTATGTATAAGTGTTGTGCGTGTCACGGCAATTATTGATGGTGTGAGTGGCATACAATCAGTGCTCGTGCAACATGAGCCGTCAATAATAGTGCAATGTCCAAAGGGTACAAGTCCAAGCACAACAAGTAATAATATACAATGAGGTGTATGCGCAAACTCTATATATGCAACAGAATATGCGACTAATATCATATCATCTCTAGCCCAGACGCATAACGCCATGCGGGAGATTCCCCTTTAGATGTTAAATCTACTCACAAATGATCCTGGCTAAGTAAAACCAACCACTCGCTTTCCCTTCTTCGCAGCGACCGAAGTCCCCGCCTGTGATCCTAAAATCACAAAACAACAAAGCAAGTGTATATATATTAGCAATCGACCAATAACACGTAACCACTACGTTTGACCGACGCACCAATTCCAAACATACTCTCAAGTGTTCGCTTAGTAGCTAACGTGCACAGCGACACTACGAAAACAACTCAAGAGCAACAGATACACAAAGGCACGAACCGTATCGGATAACGTAATGCGCGTAATCGAAACAATAGAAACTAGCAAAGTGATCCCAGAATTTGCAACCCAAACAATTTGTAAAAGTTGCACATAACACAAGACCACACACAACCCCAGAGACCCCTACACCAAAACTCAACCCCCCAGCCCCTACTTTGGCCGCAAATTGCGGCCAGAACCAACAAAACTGCGGCCAGTTCTTGAGGGAATGGGATCATATTTTGAGGGTATCTTCTACGTCACCATACTAGGTCACTGTGATGGGAACTTTTCCAACAAATACCTGGTTTGATAGCAGATCATCCGAGACACCAAACTACACTAAAAAATACGATATTTACTTGAAAGGAAACTTTACGCGTTCTAAACTGAAACTAATAAGCTACGCAACACTAAAAAGACTTACTTAAAAGAAAGAGATCATTACCTACACCCAAAAGCTCAAAGATCCTAGCTTTCCAAGCTCCAAGGCATCCAAGAGGCAAAACAAGGCTTAAGATGTGATTTTTGTGAGATTTTATGAAGTTTAGTGATGGATTAGTGAAGATTTGTGAAGGGTAGGGTGAGTGTTCAGTTGAGGTAATGAGGGGATGAAGAAAATAATGAGAAAGAGATAGAGTTGTGAGAGAATGAGATGATAAAGGGAGAGAGAGTGTGGTGAGAATAATGAGAGAGGGTAAGTGCACCCTTTGCATTAACTCACACACATTAATGCAAGCCATGCCTCTCATGTGAGTCACCAAGCCACCTCTTCCCAAAACAAAACCAAAAAGAATATCTTCTCTTTCTCAACAAATATCTAGATGTTTAATCAAGGCAAAGGATTAGGTTAAAGCAAAGGATTAGGATTAGATTAAGTTATCATGGTAAACTAGATTAGCACAAACAAACCCTCACATTAACGTGCACACATGCATGCAAGCAATAACAAATAATAATTAAATATTAATTAAATGTTATAAAATGTGAGGATCCTAAATTGGTAAATTTTTTACCAAAAACCCGCACTACCGCTTAATTAACACTAATCGAAATCTAAGGCGTTACAATCTCCCCCCCCCCCCTTAAAGAAAATTCATCCCCGAAATAAAATTCCTACTATGCATACCTTCAAAGAGATGAGTGCAAAACTCCCAATCTCACTCGCAGCCTCCCAAGTGAACTCCTCACTATACGGCTACGCCAAAGAAACCTCCACAGATGGCAAGACCCTTGACCGAAGTTTTTCCACCTGCCGATCCACTAACAATATCGGCTGCCAGTGAACGAAAAGATCGCGTCCCAATTAAAAGGTTTGGTGCTAAATCATGTGAAAAGGTCATGAAGGTTATTGCGAAGTGTTGACACAAGGAAAACGGGTGAATACTCAAAAATCTGGGCGGAAGTGCCAAATTATAGGCAACGGTACTAACCCGCTAAAGGATTTCAAAAGGACATACAATCTGGGACTAAGCATCCCCAAACTCAACACGCCATTTCATCGGAAAGATCCGTAGGAATACATGATCTCCCACTGCGAACTCAAGTCTGCGACCACCATGGTCGGCATAAGACTTCTGTCCGCACTGGGCTACTCTCATCCTGACCTAAATCAACTGGATCTTCTCCGAAGCCTCTCGACTAGCTGGGGTCCAAAAATCCTGCTCTCGCAAAGTCAGTAAAACAGACTGGCGATCAACATAACCTATTACACAAGGCCTAAAGATTGCCAATTGAAATGTCTCCTGATAACAGCTATCGAAGGAGAACCTTAAAAATGGCAAGTGACGATCCTAACAGCCAACAACCAATTAGTACATACGCACAATCATATCCTCCAGAGTCTGTATAGTCCGCTCTATCCGACCATCGGCCTACAGATGGAAAAGCGGAGCTAAAGCTCAACCAGTACCCAAGGCTTCCTGAAACTTCTGCCAAAGACGGCTAGCGAACTGGGTGCCTCTATCAGATACAACACATGAAGGAACTCCGTGCAAACGCACAAACTTACCGAAGAACAACGAGCAAACTGAGTATAACCAGACAACAATTACCCAAATGGAGTCACACCCTATTTAAACCTGGGTAGAAACCACAATGAAATTCATAGAGATCTGCTCCTGTTCCCACTCTGGAACGGTAAAAAGGTTGCAACTCTCCAGCCGGTCTCAAATGCTCAACCTTAGCCCGCTAACAAGCCAAGCACCTGAAAACGAAATCTGAAGCTTCACTCTTCACCCCTGCCCACCAGTAACCAACTCTCAAGTCACGTTATATCTCGGTGGCACTTGGATGAACACAGAAAGCTGACTGATGTGCCTGCTCTAGGACCCCGTGTCTCTACCCATCAGTATTGGGTACACGCCAACGCGTCCCTAACACAGCACACCCTGGTCATAAATCAAGAACTCCGAATCTTTAACCAACCAAACATGCTCAAGAATCTCCGACAACGAGCATCGGTGGGCTGTGCCTCACGAAAATGATTTAGTAAAAGTGGACGGGCGCGGACATGAGCAAGCTGTCCCCTCAGTAGAGGCGAACTTAAACTGTACTCATCTGTCACACAAGAACTGTAAATCTGCAGAAGACTGTCTCCGAACTGTGTACAACTAGAACAAACTACCCACGTGCCTATGACTCAAGCATCAGCTAATACAATCGTCTTGCCACGGGTAATGAACGATCTCACAAACACAATCCTTCACAAGCTCCATCCAATGGCGCCGTCTCAACAATGAAAACCCGCTGCAGGAAGATGTGCACCAAGCTCCGGTGGTCCGTGAAAATCTGACACGACTCTCCATATAAGTAGTGTCTCCAAATCTTCAATGCACGACCACCGCGGCCATCTCCAGATCATGAGTGGGATAAATCCTGCTCGTACTTCCTCCAACCATCGGGAAGAATAAGCGATAACTCTATCATACAGTACACAATCGAGCCCCACTCGCGAAACATCACAGTAAACAACAAAGTCACCCGATCCAGAAAGCAAAGATAGAACTGGTGTAATCGTTACCCGAGTCTTCAACTGTTGAAAACTCCACACGCATGTCTCAGTCTAAATAAAAGAAACCCCCTTCCTTGTCAGTACGGTCAACGGTGCAGCGATACTCAAGAAATCCTGCATGAAACGGCGGTAAAAACCGGCTAAGCCTAAAAGCTGTGGACTTCTGTCCCTGATGCAAGTCTGGGCCAAGCTGTATGGCCTCGACCTCCCTCGGGTCCATACGAAAACCGTCTCCTATAACCCCACGACCAAGGAAGTTCAACACTATCAAGCCTGAAGGAACACTCCGAGAATCTAGCAAACAGTCGGTGCTCTCCCAATGTCTGCAAAGCAAATCCTCAAGTGCTACTCACGTTCCTCATGACTCTTGGAATAGATCAGAATGTCATCAATAACACGAAAATAGACTGGTCGAGGAACGGCCTGAAGAAATCTGGTTCATCATATCCATGAATGCGAGGGCATTGGTGAGTCCAACGACACCACCAAAACTCATAATGCCCGTGGCGCGCACAAAAGAAGTCTTCGGAATGTAATCACTCCTATCCCGCAACAATGATGACCTGATCCAAAAAAAAACTTAGAAAAAAGTCTCGCACCATGGAGCTGATCAAACAAATCGTCAATGTTGATACCTATCCACACCATAACTCGGTTCAATTGACGATCAATCAATACACAACCTCAAACTGCCTCCTTCCCTTTGACTAACAAAATAGGAGCTCCCCAAAGCGAAACACTCGGACGCATAAGTCCCCGCTATCTAGCAACTCTGCAGCAAATCCTTAAGCTCCCTAAGCTCCGCAGGATCATCTGGAACAACGTCAGAAAACTCTCGCACGATAGGAACCCGGTCCAACGAATCCACTGTGGCTCTGTATCCCAAATGAAAGCCAAGAATCCACAACATCCTCTCCTCAAAAGCCGACTAGCGAAAAAGGCTGAATTCAAGCTGTGAGAGGCGGCACCATAGTCCCCCCTGCACAACAAGAACTGACTCGCCGGGAAAACAAATCCTGACTGTTTTCTCACGGCAGTCCACAGACGCCCAGCACGTACCTAATCAGTCCATGCCCAGAAGAATGTCAAAGTCCAACATCTCAAGAAGGAACAAATCGACGGACGAATCTCTATCTACTACCCAATTGGCACATGACCGAAACACCCAAAGGATCGCTAACAGGAGTTAACACAACAAACGGCAGATCTAGCATACACAATTCTCGGCCCAACCACGGCACAAAGTGTGTAGAACAAACGAGTGCATTGATTCCGAATTAAACAAACAAGTGCCTCGAAAGACAAACGAAAAGATTACCTGAAAACTCTGCATAGGACGCCCGCGCGTCCCGATGAGTAGAAGCAAACGCTTGTGCCTGCCCTCTACCCGCAACTGGCTGAACTCCTCCTCTGCCATCCTGCATACTCGGAATGAATCCTCCGCGACCACGACCTCTCTGAACATAAGTCTGACGCGGTGCCAAGGAACAATTTCTAACGAGGTGATGAAGGCTCCCGCATCGAAAACATCCCTTCGATGACTGCTGACCCTCCAGGGGATAAGAGCTAAACAACTGTCTTCGCCTCAAGCCTCTGCTACTCCCGCGACGTACACGAAACCTGTCACGGCGACTGAACCTCTGTCTCTGGGTTGGTACACCTGTACGAGCCCTCCTCTGTCCTCGGACTCCCAAAGTCTCGGAAAGACGCTCCTCATCGAATAGGGCTGCCTCCACTAGTGCAGTATATGTAACACTATGATGTGTGCTGATCACAAGGAAAAGCTGGGTAACAGGGATGGCAACCTCCTGTCGCTGTGCTCGACTGACCTCATCGAACGACCTCATCATCTGGCGCAAGTCCTGCATCTCTGCCTAAAGCCTATCGATACGATCTATCGAAGGCGGATCAATCTGCTCCTGTGCAACAAGCGTACCATCCTGTTCAGTTCTTGCCCTAAACGAGTCAACTCTGACCTCGGCTCTCGCTGCATCACTCTGAGCCCTCATAGTCATCGGCGGCAAAAGGCTATAAATGGAAATAGGATTCGATAATAACACGGAAATCGAATCATAAAGATATGTATCAACAAGGAAGGAATTTCAAGCAATTAGTACTTAGGTCACTTAGGCGGAGTGCCGTGTCGTAAGTATGCCACGGACATACACACACTACGTTACTCTGCTATACCTACCTACTCCATCATACCAAGGTCATCCTACACTCCGAAAGGTAAAATCTAGCGCTCTGATACCAACTTTGTCACGACCCAAAATTGGCACGTGACGGCCCTTAAACTACGCAACGTCCACAGGCGTAACGCAATCTAAGTAAGCCGAAAACCCAGCAATCTAAACCATCAAATGTAGTAAGTGATAATAGCATTTTCAAAACTTTTGAAATCTCAATCAAATTCTTTAAAGTCCCAATTTATTTCCTTTAAAAATTTGGCAGCACCTCCTTTGTAAAACAAGCCCCCAAAATGGTACAACGTAAATATATACGTAAAGCATCCCCAACAGGAGCAAATCCACGCCCAAAAGTGGAAAACAACCACCACAAGAAAATATATGACGTCGTAGCGAAGAAAAAGACGATATAAATAAAACTGCATAAAAGACCTCCAAGTCACAAAATAATATACACCTCACAATTCGTCTTTAAGTCAATACATGAAAGGGGTAGATGGAGAGTACATTGTACAAAGATATACAATGAGCAACATCGGATAACCTCAAAACCCACCTATAGAAAAACTGCACACAGTCAGCCTTAGCGGTATCCAATGCAAAAGAGGATACGATAGATGAAAAGCCCTGCCTCGACTGCCCTGAGGGACTACCTGCAAAACACTGTGGCACAACGGGGGTGAGTTGCCAACTCGTGAATAGTAAATAACATATGCAGGTAATCACAAGTATGCACGTAATGCGCGAATCTATCACATGCAATCTAATAGCAATAAATGGCCATATGTATGCAACAGTCATGAAAGGTACTCTATCAGGTACAACTAATACTTGAAGCAATAATATGGCAATATGTATATGCAACCGTCATGAAAGGTACTCTATCAGGTACTACTAATACATGAAGCAATGTGTATAAAATAAACGCGGAATATGAGATAAAACATGTCATCCTCACGGAATCCTTATCATGACAGGACCAGTGTCCATCTAGACAATCCAAATCCCAAATATCCTCAAATCGGCCCTCAGGTCGGCCTTCATATCAGCCCTTATATCGGTCATCAGATCGGCCCTCAATCATGAATAAGTATATTTGCAAGGTCATTATAATGATGTATATAATTTAGATATGTATACATATATATCAGCGTCCCATTCCACTAATATATGTGTAAATGCATATATAACAGCGTCTAATTCCACTGTTATATATACTTAGGAGTAAAAATATCATGAAAACAAGTGTCCAGCATCAACACATAAAACTGATCTATCAGGCATCGTCACCACGACTGGCCCTGATATGTACGTATCATACGTTCATCGGAAACCCGAGTGCCCAGCTTCGATACTCGAATTCCCTGTATCCATACATACATGACTCTAGTCGATATCTACGCGATCACCGATGAGTCCAATACTGTCACCGGTAGGTATGATTCCCCTACCAGGCTCATCGGTGTGATCCTTCGATATACCTTTCTTGCCCCGGGGTACCTACGGGCCCTACCATATACCCACATACGGCCCACGATGCCTCCTCGCATGGGGTATATATCAGAACCGAGAAATCTCATTGTTGATGCTGAAATATCATATCAAGAGAAACCGGGTTTTTCAAATAATGCATAATTTCATGAAACTACCACGGTCCTTAAATCCAGAAAACATCAAGAAAAAATCCATATCTCAATGCGAAAATCCATGTATATAATATATGCAACATAAAATTGAATTGTGAGCATATAAAGGAAAAACCGCTATTTAACTGCAACAAGTTTATATATATATCATGCGGTTCCTAATTTCTCAAAGTCCATACAACATCAAATAAAGGTGAACATGTTGCTACAGCCAGGTATGCATAACCATGTTGGCATAGCAAGATATGTGTATATACCTATCAATAATGATGTAATACCCTCCACGTATATGTAAGTATGTATGCAAGATGTACATATAGCCATGTCTCATATGTGTATATACCTATCACTAATGGTACAATACCATATAGGTATATGGGTAACTAGCATGTAAGCATGTCAAGGCATATGTGTAAGCATGTAGGCATACAGGTATGCTATATGTCATATTTACAAAGAAAAATAAGGATCATGTCTCAATGCCCTTAACCAATACAATCTCACTTATGTATAAGTGTTGGGCGTGTAAACCAATTATTGACGGTATGAGTGGCATACAATCAGTGCTCGTGCAACATGAGCTGTCAATAATAGTGCAGTGTCCAAAGGGTACAAGTCCAAACACAACAAGTAATAATATGCAATGAGGTGTATACACAAACTGTTAGTTATATGTATGCCCTAAAGGCCATTACTGTACATATGATGTATATTGTAGTGGATGCTTGGACATATATAGGGAGGACTTTCTTACTCGACATGATAGTATGCTATCTGGTTGCACTTTATCTTAACATGTACTCTGATTGTCTCTATGTTACATGTTGATAAAGCCCTTAGGATATGTACTCAACTACTGGGACTATGATGAGATCATACTAGTGGGGCCACGGTAGACGATGAGTACATCCTATAACTGTTCCTAGTCGAAGGTGTATCGAGACAGGGCATCGATACACCAGAGTAGACTAGCGTATACGCATCTTGACCCATATGATGAGCGATGGATGATCCCATATCCATCGGTGTTTGACATCAAGGATGGTGTACGGGTGCTCAGCGGAGACTGGTTACACTGGACGGACTCGCCGAGAACTCCAGATGGTATTATACCTCACGTCAGATGGCAGTTCTCTGGTGACACTCGTACAGAGTAGTCTGTTGACCCGAGATCGTCATAGAGTCTTGTGTGATTCCTACTATGCTTTGATTTCCATCTTACCATGTCCAAGAGGGCGTGCAAAAAGATGGCTTTTGGGTACAGTCCCAAATCACATGGAGGCAATGAGCGATAGGAGGGGATTCGTCTCTCCCGGTATAGGGAGTTTTCGTTGTGCTGTGTTCGATTGGCTATAACTGGAAATCTCTGGCCAGGATTGCTGAGATTTACTGGTAAGTGTTATAAGTAGTTTCTCGAACTATTATAGACCTCATATCGACATGACTTATCAAGCTACTGGGGTCTGACGTTTCCATCCCTAGGCGAGATATGCGACATATCTGACGAAGAGACCGGACTGTACGGGAGTGTTACTGATTGGATTCGCAGGAGAGTGTACAGGCTTGCTTGTTGATCTTCTGATCGCTCAATACCTGGGTGGCTGTTACGTTTAGCTGACCGCTTGCAGCTTGTGCGTGTTTGATATGATCATCACCTACTGCCGGTGTATTGACGATTCTTTAGAGTCATACACAGAGGTTTCTTGGCTCAGGCAAAACGGAGTAGGAGCACATGTATGATATGTGCGGGACCAAGAACAATACGTGTATGTGATACCGTATTAGATTCTCACGATATGAGATATCGGCCGGGTATATGTGATATAGCCGGGTCATTGGATCAAGTGTTGATTTGATGAACTGATACAGATTATATTAGTCGGTTATTTGTGAAATAGCCGGATTATCAGATCAAGTGTTGATTCGATAATTTAATATATAATAATATATATGATATATTAAATTATATTAACTAATATAAGCTCACTAAAAGATTCTTTTTCTCACTCGGGTAATACATTGATATATATGCGATATATGTTAATTTTATTATTTTATTATTTTACAATAAATATTGTATATGTGATATATAATATTGTAACATGTTATGGTTATAAATGCAACATGTTTTGTGGAGATTAAATATGGTTAGGATTTAGATTAGGGTTAAACATTCATGAAGCTTTCAAAAAGCTTCTTGAAGCTTTGACTTTGACCTTGATATTTTGTGATATATTGTGATATTTCTTTAACCCAACCCAACCCTTTAACCATAGTTAAATCTCTACATGGGTTAAGTCTTCATACTTAACCCATGGTTGCATTTCTAACCTTACTTGATTCATTATTCATCATAAATGGTTCTTCTTCTTCCTTCTCTTTTCAATGGAAAAGCTTTCTAGCTTTTTCATTAGTGATGATTTTGAGTGAGATTAAGAAAACAAATGAGAGCTAAAATCCTACTTCATCATCCTAATCTATCCTAGCCATTTAGATTAGGGTGTTCACTTCATTTATAAGTTAGAGCTTGTGTTAATGAAACTTCAAGGTAGATCATCTTAGTTATCGAAGATCGAAAGGAAGTTTGCATCATTCTCTTCGTGGAGCCTCTCTAGAGTCCTGGTACATGATGATCGCAACGAAGGGACCTCAACACGGAGATTATGAAGTGAAGGACCGGACTACAAAGGTTGTAATCCCAAACTCTTAGATGTTAAAGTGTTTAACATTCTTTGTTTAGCCTAATCTCTAGTTTAAAGATCTTGTGTTGGATTTTTCCGTAGTTTAATAACGTTCTGAGTCGTGCAAGTAACGCGGTGGACCCTCTAGAAGACAACAAATCTTAACTCGATTATGTGACCGTCTGAACCGCCTCTAAACCTTAGGGTTTGGGGCAGTACGGCGTACCACATGTGAGGCGTTGGCTTGACCGTTCTACGGCTGGACCATTGGTACTGTGGCATGTGATGGATATTTTTAAACTAATTTCAAGTGTTGAGAACTATTTGGGAAATCTTAGGTGTTTGTTTATTCGATCGGAAAGTTTAACATTGTCTATTTATCTGGAATGAGTGATACAATATTTGGAATCCACATGTAGTTATGAGATAAGTAATTTGAATGTTATAAATCTAGTAGTTAAGTCTCAGATGTTCGGTTGCCACGGGATTTTGATGCGATCAAAAGTCCGTCGTAATCACGTAGCGTACGCGAATACTCGCCGGGTGAACTTAATAGACAGCCATGCCCCATAGCCCCGACCAAGTGACTGTAGGAGAACCCCGTCGCCAAAAGTATTCGTGCGGGTGCTCGCGGCAGCGGTGTTCCGCCTTAGTGCATTTCGTTGACGGCATCCGGGGGTGCGGCCGTCTACTAAAGTTTGCGACGAGCATTCGATCAGGATGTCGGGAATCTTGTTGAATTGCCCGACTTGATATTGAAAAGTGTTTTCGAGATCAAGACTAAAATGCGGGGTTTATAATTGTTTGGCATGCGATGTCTAAGGAATTCATTTGGTTAGGCATGCGATGTCTAAGGAGGTTGCGGATTCCAACTGTTGTAGTTTTACACTTTCTTTTCTGTGACCGTAAGCGTAGTATGTGATGTATCGCCGGCTTCATTGCTAAACATCAACGACAATCGGGATACGCATACTTGCTTACGTTGATGATATGAGATATTATGTGTTGCTGTGATATGTTATATTGGATCGTCGTGTTTTGAATAGCCAGGGGTTTTATGTGAGATGAGGCTTTTTATTTTCGTTCATGTAAAATTCAATTTGTATGTAATATTCTTTTATTAGGGCACTTCCGGGCTGAGGATGATATCACCATTGTATATTATTTACTTTTCCGTATTAGGTAGACCCAAGGCGGAGAGCACAAGTAACCGGGTTCTAGGGTCCAGTGGGAGACCATCTCGAGGAGTCGAGACCGGGTCTCCTAACCCTAGAATTGGCAGTGTTGCTTGCCGCTCTCGTAGGGGTCTAGGGATGTGGGTTTGGCTATTCATTGCGACCATGGAATCCGTGTTTTATGCAGGCTCGTATTAAAACACGGACGTTCTAGTATATCCAATATTTCATATATGTTCTTCTGTTGCAATGTTCTGTGATGAGATCATATTACTGCCTGAGACGAATGTTTATATTATATATATGAGATATATGTTATATTGCAGATTTCGTTTCAAATGTGATGCTTGTGAAGCATAATAAAATGGGACTTCATTAATGAGATTAATGAAATAAAAGAAACCTAAGATGTTGTAGAAACTTGTTTAAAAACTGGTAGCTCTAGTTCTTGCTTTGCATAGCGGTGTTCCTTGTAGAACATCCAGCACCTTATTCGATAAGGAAAGAGCCGAGATCCCTTCACCGGGAGTGACCTCTTTAGCGAAACTAGCAGATGCTACAAACACGGTTTGTCTTTTGATTGCTTATATAGTTTTTTCTTTTCATAGTGATATTTGTGAAATATCCTGCACCTTATTCGAAGAGGAAAGAGCCGACGATCCATTCACCGGGAGTAACCTCTTTAGAGAAACTAGAAAAGGCTTCAAAAACATTCCATTTAAAATCACTCGATTCTACAACGATATCAAGTTCATTACGCAAAGGGTTTTCTTAAAAACCTGCCGTAGCCCTCCGTCATTTTAGATAAGTTCTACTTAGTATTCGTATTACGTTTGTTGACCTCGGTCAAGACGTAGTGTACGGTAGCTAACTAGTATTTATCTGCTTATGCATATGATGCAGATTGTTTTAGGGTAGTCGTGCGGCCTTGTTGACCTCCATCAAGGGTCGTGCGGGTGGGTTTAATTCAATCAGGAAATGACAGGTAGAACTTGACTAGCAGCCTATGGTTTGTTGACCTCCATCAAGGTCATAGGACGCTAGGGGAAAAATATTATCGGGAATTTCAAGTGTTGAAATTTGCAATGAGATTGCTTACCTCCTATGAGATAGTTGGATCCCGATACCCGCTGTGAGTAAGAGTTACTCTTGGGAGAGTTTTACACATTATAATTAGCCGATCAAGTAGGTGTCTAGAAAGGTGTTAACGGGGTTACGCCCTTGGGAAAACAAGGTTTACTTTAATTAGGTCCGTGCGAAAGCATGGGGAACCTCCCTCAAAGTACCGGCACTGGTCTGGCTGAAAAATTGGCGAACTTGTAGAGTGTAATTAATCATGGCTAGTCTTTCCTTTTAGGGTTTGAAGGAAGATTTGACTAAAACAATGGGAGACATCCTGATTAGATAAATTGATAACCAATCTAATCTTGTAAAAGCGCACGCTGAGTGTTTTCTTCTCTCTCTCTTCAGGTAGCGACCATGTCACGCCTTAATCAAGATAATAATACGGATGTACTGACCGAACCCGCTTGTTATACTGTGCTAGGGAACATTGGTCCCGCTCTAACTTATAAGTGTTATAAGACAGAGCAGGAAATAGGGGATTACCAGAATTCCCGTGCCGCCCAGACGAAGAAAGTGCATGTTGATGCATCTTCTTTGGCTGTGTTCATTACACAGAACTGTTTCTCAATATCCTTTACGTCCTAGGTATTTGATACCGGATCAGGATCACACATATGTAATTTATTACATGGGCTACAGATAGGTAGAGAATTGAGAACGGGTGATAAGTTTCATGAGATAGAAACGGTGCAAGTGTTGCAGCCAAGTCTGTTGGTAGTTATCACACTGTATTACCAGAATACATTGATTCTAAACGAATGTTATTAGATACCGAACCTGATATACAACATCATATCAAGTCTCTTTATTAGTAAAGAAGGATATAATTTTGTATTGTTGGATAATGTTTTGAACATTTCCTATATCAAGAGATGATCGGTTCAGGCATATTATCTAAAAGCATAGACGTTCTAAATCAAACCACGGTTCTTAATGTACAGAACACACACAAGAGAAAGAGTTCAGAAATGAACGAATCCTTCTTGAGGCATTGTATACTAGGTCATATCAATGCGACCCGAGTAGCTGAAGTTACATATAGATGCATATTTAAATTAGTTTGAATTTACATCCTGTGAAACTTGCCGGTCATGTCACAGAAATAAGATGACCACAGCTCCATTTATTGGAAACAGAGAAAGAGTTAGTAAACTCTTGGGATTGATACATGCTGATGTATGAAGGTCCCCTGTCTACACATGCCAGGACCGGTTCTTTGTACTTCATTATATTCACTGATGATCTCTCAAGATTCAGACATATGTTCATGTTCCGAAACTTTTGAGATAATCACAGAATATAAGTTAGAAGTAGAGAACCAAAAATGGGTATAAGTATTATGTCCTTTGATGAGATCAAGGAGAAGAATACTTGAGCACGGGATTCCTGGACTATTCTAAAGGAGAATGAGATTCTCTCTCAGCATTACTCCTCCGTATACACCACAGCACGTCGATGTATCGGGGCGGAGCAATCGCACCGTATATGATATGGTGTGCTCTATGATAAGTACTACTGAGTTTCCTATTTCCTTTTTGGGAGTTATGCACTTGAGAAGTTGCACACCTATTGAATAAGGTTCCAATAAAATCAGTTGCCTACCACTTCATATGTTATATGGAATGGGAAGAGCCCATATCTTAAGTAAGATAAGATTTGGGGTTGTCCGGCCTATGTCTAAAAGCAAAATCCGGACAAGCTCGAGGCAAAATCAGTTCTGTGGAAGTTTGTTGGATATCCCAAGCATACGCAAGGGAATATCTTCTACCAAACCGATGAACAAAAGATGTTTTGTTTCTCAGCATGCCACCTTTGTGAAAGGGAATCTTGTGAAGAAATTTATGGTCATGAAGTAGAACTGGAAAGAGTTCCAGCTATACAAACTGCAGCTGATGATTTGGTAGAACAAAAGGATTCAATAGTTTCCAACAAACCTCAGCCTCTCCACCGATCTAGTAAGGTTCCTCACCTACCTGAGAGATACTTCGGTTTCTCTATGACAGTGGGAGAGAGGATTGCATCATGAGATGATGACCCAACTAGTTTCGAGTTGGCCATCAGGAGTGGGACTCTGTAAGAATGGCTGGATGTTTAGCGATCTGAGATGGAATCCTTATACACCAACAAAGTATGGACTTTGGTTGCTTTATCTGAAGGGTTAAATCCCCATCAGGAGCAAGTATATCTTGAGAAGATTACTTGGTGTACATGGGAAAGTTGAGACTTTCAAAGCTATGCTTAAGTCCATCCATATCCTACTTGCCACGGCTACATACCATGACTACGATATCTGGCGGTTGGGTGTCATGACTGCTTTTCTAAATGATGATTTGGAAGAGAGCGGCATACAGCCAGAGGGCTTCATAAAAAGTGGGAGCAGCGGAAACGTGAGCAAGATGTTTTATGTGATAGATCGGGCATCGCGGAGTTGGAACGTCTGTTTTGATGTGGTAGTCAAAGAGTTTGACTTCATCAAAATGGTAGATAAACTTTGTATATACAAAAAGGTAGTGGAGAGTATGGTGGTAATCCTCGTAGGGTACGTGGATGACATACTCTTGATAGAGAAGGAGTTTCCTATGCTACGCTCGGTCAATCTCCTCTTATCACAATGATTCTCCATATAGGATCAAAGTGATAACTCCTAAATACTGGGTTTTGGATCTATGAGATAGATCTAATTGGATGTTAGGATTCTCATTAGTTGTAGTGAGATGGTATCAATCGATCCTGGGGAGAATCACAGGAAAGGTTCCAGGATGATAAGGACGACTGAATGTCGGTCGCAAGCTTTGTCTTTACCCTCAGTGGAGGGACGGCATGTTGGAAGAGTTCCAAGCTAGATACCGAGACTTACTAGATGATTAAAGGAAAGATACATCGTTACCAAGGATGCAACCAAAGAGGCGGTCTGGATATATATAAGTTCATGAGATGAACTTCGTTCCTACTATTGTGTGACAATGGAGTTGTGGCTTATGCCAAGGAACCCCCGTCCCATCAGAAATCCAGATATAATTCTTAGGCAGTATCACCTGATCATGGAGATGGTTGATCTCCAGGGAGATCGAGGTTAGGAGAGTAGACACAGAGGACAACAGCGCGGATCCACTCACAAAGGCCTTTTTCCTAGTAGAGACTTTTATGGGATGGTTGAGTATGAGATACTTCAACCACAGCTAATTGTTGGGTATGCGATACCACAACAGATGGCCCTAGTGTAAGTGAGAGATTTTTAGTTATATGTATGCCTTAGAGGCCACTACTGTACATATGATGTATATTGTAGTGGATGCTTGGACATATATAGGGAGGACTTTCTTGCTCGACATGATAGTATGCTATCTGGTTGCACTTTATTTTAACATGTACTCTGATTGTCTCTATGTTACATGTTGATAAAACCCTTAAGATATGTACTCGACTACTGGGACTATGATGAGATCATACTAGTGGGGCCACGGTAGTCGATGAGTACATCCTATAATTGTTCCTAGTCGAGGGTGTATCGAGACAGGGCATCGATACACCAGAGTAGACTAGCGTATACGCATCTTGACCCATATGATGGGCGATGGATGATCCCATATCCATCGGTCTTTGACATCAAGGATGGTGTATGGGTGCTCAGTGGAGACTGGGTATATTGGACGGACTCGCCGAGAACTCCCAGATGGTATTATACCTCACGTCAGATGGCAGTTCTCTGGTGACACTGGTACAGAGTAGTCAGTTTACCCGAGATCATCATAGAGTCTTGTGTGATTCCCACTGTGCGTTGATTTCCATCATACCATGTCCAAGAGGGCATGCAAAAAGGTGGCTTATGGGTACAGTCCCGAATCACATGGAGGCAATGAGCGATAGGAAGGGATTCATCTCTCCCGGTATAGGGAGTTGATGTTGTATTGTGTTCGATTGGTTATAACTGGAAATCCTTGGCCAGGGTTGCTGAGATTTACTGGTAAGTGTTATCACTAGTTTCTTGAACTGTTATAAACCTCATATCGACATGACTTATCAAGCTACTGGGGTCTGACTTTACCACCCCTAGGCGAGATATGCGATATATCTGACGAAGAGACCGGACTATACGGGAGTGTTACTGATTGGATTCGCAGGAGAATGTACAGGCTTGCTTGTTAATCTTCTGATCGCTCAATACGTGGGTAGCAGTTACGTTTAGCCGACCGCTTGCAGCTTGTGGGTGTTTGATATGATCATCACCTACTGCCAGCGTATTGACGATTTTTTAGAGTCCTACACAGAGGTTTCTTGGCTCAGGCAAAACGGAGTAGGAGCACATATATGATATGTGCGGGACCAAGAACAATATGTGTATGTGATACCGTATTAGATTCTCACGATATGAGATATCGGCCGGGTATATGTGATATAGCCGGGTCATTGGATCAAGTGCTGATTCGATGAACTGATACAGATTATATTAGTCGGTTATTTGTGAAATAGCCGGATTATCGGATCATGTGTTGATTCGATAATTTAATGTATAATAATATATTTGATATATTAAATTACATTAACTAATATAATCTCACTGAAAGTTTTTTTTCTCTCACTCGGGCAATACATTGATATATATGCGATATATGTTAATTGTATTATTTTATTTTGTTACAATAAATATTGTATATGTGATATATAATATTGTAACATGTTATGGTTATAAATGCAACATGTTTTGTGGAGTTTAAATATGGTTAGGATTTGGATTAAGGTTAAACATTCATGAAGCTTTCAAGAAGTTTTTTGAAGTTTTGACTTTGACCTTGATATTTTGTCATATATTGTGATATTTCTTTAACCCAACCCAACCCTTTAACCATAGTTAAATCTCTACATGGGTTAAGTCTTCATACTTAACCCATGGTTGCATTTCTAACCTCACTTGATTCATTATTCATCATAAATGGTTCTTCTTCTTCCTTCTCTTTTCAATGGAAAAGCTTTCTAGCTTTTTCATTAGTGATGATTTTGAGTGAGATTAAGAAAACAAATGAGAACTAAAATCCTACTTCATCATCCTAATATATCCTAGCCATTTAGATTAGGGTGTTCACTTCATTTATAAGTGAGAGCTTGTGTTAATGAAACTTCAAGGTAGATCATCTTAGTTATCGAAGATCGGAAGCAAGTTTGCATCATTCTCTTCGTGGAGCCTCTCTAGAGTCCGGATACATGATGATCGCACTGAAGGGACCTCAACACGGAGTTTATGAAGTGAAGGACCGGACTACAAAAGTTGTAATCCCAAACTCTTTAGATGTTAAAGTGTTTAACATGCTTTGTTTCGCCTAATCTCTAGTTTAAAGATCTTGGTTAGGATTGTTCGGCACGTCTAAATTTTATATCGGGCATGGTTGATGCCTTATAGACCCTTGTGAGAGTGCCTAGTAACCCTACACAAACTCTATATATGCAATAGAATATGTGACTAATATCATATCATCTCTAGCCTAGACGCATGACACCATGCGGGCAATTCCACTGTAGATGTTAAATCTATTCACAGATGATCCTGGCTAAGTAAAGCAAACCACTCGCTTTCCCTTCTTCGCAGCGTCCGAAGTCCCCGCCTGCGATCTTAAAATCACGAAAGAACAAAGCAAGTGTATATATATTAGTAATCGACCAATAACACGTAACCACTACGTTTGATCGACGCACCAATTCCAAACATACTCTCAAGTGTTCGCTTAGTAGCTAACGTGCATAGCGACACTACGAAACCAACTCAAGAGCAACGGATACACAAAGACACGAACCGTATCGGATAACGTAACGCGCGTGATCGAAACACTTGAAACAAGCAAAGTGATCCCATATTTTGCAACCTAAACAATTTGTAAAAGTTGCACATACCACAACACCACACACAACCCAAGAGACCCCTACACCAAAACTCAACCCCCCAGCCCCTACTCTGGCCGGAAATTGCGGCCAGAACCAATAAAACTGCGGCTAGTTCTTGAGGTAATGGGCTCGTATTTTGAGGGTATCATCTAGGTCACCACACTAGGTCACTGTGATGGGAACTTTTCTAAAAAATACCTGGTTTGATAGCAGATCATCCGAGACACCAAACTACACTAAAAAATACGATATTTACCCGAAACGAGACTTTACGCGTTCTAAACTAAAACTAACAAGCTACGCAACACTAAAAAGTCATACCTAACAGAAAGAGATCATTACCTACTCCCGCAAGCTCAAAGATCCTAGCTTTCCAAGCTCCAAGGTATTTAAGAGGCAAAACCAGGCTTAGGATGTGATTTTTGTGAGATTTTGTGAAGTTTAGTGATAGATTGGTGAAGATTTGTGAAGGGTAGGGTGAGTGTTCAGTTGAGGTAATGAGGGGATGAAGAAAATAATGATAAAGAGATATAGTTGTGAGAGAATGAGATGATAAAGGGGGAGAGAGTGTGGTGAGAATAATGAGAGAGGGTAAGTGCACCCTTTGCATTAACTCACACACATTAATGCAAGCCATGCCTCTTATGTGAGTCACCAAGCCACCTCTTCCCAAAAAAAAACCCAAAAGAATATCTTCTCTCTCTTAATAAATATCTAGATGTTTAATCAAGGCAAAAGATTAGGTTAAAGCAACGGATTATGATTAGGTTAAGTTGTCATGGTCACTAAACTAAATTAGCACAATCAAACTCTCACATTAACGTGCACAAGTGCGTGCAAACCATAACAAATAATAATTAATTATTAATTAAATGTTATAAAATGATAGGAACCCAAATTGGTAAACTTTTTACCAAAAACCCGCACTACCGCTTAATTAACAATAATCGAAATCTAAAGCATTACATGTGCACAAAATCATATCACGCGTCCAACATGCATGAAAGCCCAAATCAAGTGCATCGTCATGCACGAATGAAATCGAAATCAAGTGCATCCCACATGCACGAATAAAATCACATCTAATATGCACGGATAAAAATCAAAATCAAGAGCATCCAACATGCATGAGTAAAATCTCACTCAAGTGTATCCGATGCGCACAAAATCCAATACCAAGCGTCTAATATGCACAAAAAAATCCAACCCAAGCGCGTCGGGTTCGAAAAAAGCTTCAAGTGCAGTAGCATGCACGAAAACGAACATTAAGTACACACGTGCACGAAAACACAAATCTGGTAAACGAATGCTCAAAGACTTTAATCGGGTGCAACCAATATACGGAGTATAAACCTAGTGCAACCAATGCACGAAATACCCACTTGGTGCAACAAACGCATGAAATGCAAATCTAGTGCAACTAATGCACGAAATATGAATCCGGTGCAACAAATGCACAAAAATACAAATCGGGTGCATCCTGTGTACAAAATACAAATCCTGTGCATCCATTGCACGAAATATCAAATCATGTGCATCCAGTGCACGAAATATCAAATCAGGTGCATCCAGTGCACGAAATACAAATCCTGTACATCCAGTACACGAAATATCAAATCTGGTGCACAACTGCATGGAAACTCATCAATAACTCAAATGTGTATGAAAACTACACCGAGTGTACCAAGATGTATAAAACTCATAAACGTGTGCAACTACGGGCACAAAACACATATCAATGCACTGCAAGCATATGTGATCTATACCGAGTGCAAAAATCAAATCGAGTGTGTACTACATGCACAATGTCAAATCAACCGTACGAAATCCACGAAATCGTAAACACGTGCAGCCAAGGTACAAAACCGATATCAAGTGCAATAAATATGCACAACTCATAAACCAACACAATGGTGTGTAAAACGTATATCAAATGCAATAACTATGCACAAAATGTAAATACCCAGTAGGTGCAGCCATGGTGCATGAAAACCATATCCTGAAACTCAATCATCAAAACTTAAATCCAAGCGATATAAGTGTGATACTCGGATCACAACGCAAATCACAACAAATGATAATGAGGTACACCTTCTACAATGTCGAAAAAGTCGGTGCGCCCAAAACTGGCAAAGCAAGAACATCTGCTTGCCTCCTGCTCATGGTCTGGCATCCTCTGTCTTTGGGTCCTTATTTCTCTGTGGATTACCAATCTTGCACTCTATCGGCTCATCTGCCCAGTCAGGTGTGCTAACGGAAACGATTCCACTCTGGCACTCCTCAGGTCATCTCTCGGTCAAATAGTATGAACACTCATAAAGCAGCACGTCACTGGCGTCAGTCTATGGCCCTCTGAATACACGTGACACAACTGATCCTCGATGCAATCTTATCGCAGCAGTGTCCTGGAAGGAACCTGCTCAGGGTCTCTTCCGATCTTGCCTATGCCGAACTATACGGAGGCTGGTACACTTACCTAATCTTTTCTCGTTCTCTGGACATCTGCGTTCTCATGACAGCATTTCCTTGGGAACTGGTCGTATTCCAACGCTTCTATATACACATCCGATCTCTAATCTTAATGGGGAATAACCACAGCTCGTTAATATCTCGCACGAACCTCTTGCTCCACTCATCTTTATTATCGTCCACTTCGACACTACGTCATGCTATCTGTGTACTGCAAATGTTCTCGGCTACAGTCGATCCGGAATCTCTCACACGGACTCGAAATCACAAACTCGGTATCTTCATCACTCTCTAGAAGATAACTAGCCGAACACGTCCTCAGGAATTCGTTCCAATCATCAGAGGAATACTCAATACTCGTCCATTCTCGATCAACTCACAACACTTCTGGGTGAGGTCCTTTATCTGAAACTAGTCAGCTTACCGATCTCATATCGGAACATCCGATGAACAACGTCATCCTTTAATCGATATACTCTAGATCTGAGTAAGACTCTCCACACTGGAAATCTTCAACTCAACTGGGCCTGCGTCGGCGCATCAAATCTGACGAATCACCTCCGTCTCTCAACTCGAGATAGACTAGCTATCTCCTGTCGCATCTCTGCCTGAAATCTCCAGCGATCTCAACTCGTAAGTACTGGAAGCAACATCACATCAATCTCCGCAACAGCTGGGTCATCTGTCTGCACGGTAGACAACATCACAATGCCTGAGGTATGTTGTACATCAACAGTCCTCTCAAAACAGGCAACCTCTAACCATGGCCCGATCATCCGGTATAAAAATACACACTCGCCTCAACCGAGAGGTCACAACACAACACTAAATCGATACGTTCCATGTCACCAGAAAACACAATGGTCAGTCCTCATCCATGACAAGCTCGCCCTTACTGCATCATTAGCAACAGCTCAAACTGGGCTCAAACCATGGTGACGGGAACCTCAATCATGTATTAACGAAATAAATCAAAGAGATGAAAAGAGTCAACAGGTCCCAAAATGGATACATGATCATAAGGAGGAACAAATCAAGAAGAGTATGATTGTGCAAACGATTAGAATCAAGGATCTCAAATAGATGTATAATCATGGGTACGAAGAGAATCATAGATCTCAAAATATGTACATCATAAGGTCACTTAAGTGGAGTATCGTATCGTGAATATCTCACGGAACATACGTACGGTATGTCACTCTACTCAAGCTACCTACTCTATCAATCAGGGTCAGCCTATGAAACGAAAGTTCGGGCCTAATACCCCCTTGTTCAAGTCAAAGTTCCGTAAGGTCAAGCCTATGTAACAAATTAAATTACGCCCCAGACTCCACATAGTCAAACCTAGACTCGAACCAAGGTTAAACCTAGCGCTCTGATACCATCTTTGTCACGACCCGAAATATTAGCTCGTGACCAGCAGTTAAATCACGCGACGTCTGCAGGCGTAACGAAATTTAAGTAAGCTGAAACACAGAAATCTAAACCTTTTTAAGAAATAAAGAGGTGAATCTTTGAAATAAAGGTAAAATAAATCATGTTTTGTCTTTTGAAAAATTTGGGGAGCACCTCCTTAGTAAAAACTAGCCCCGAAAAAGGGTACAACAGAGAATATAAATAAAACATCCCCTAAAGGGATCAAATCATGCCCAACGGCGGAAACAACCACCATAAGCATAAAAATATATACGACGCCCAACGGCGAAGATCCACACAAGGAAAAAAAAGTAAAGCAAGACATCAACCTCAAAAGCGAACATAAAACCCATCGCTCAAGTCTCGCAATTACAAGTCTTCTAAGTCTTCAAAATATACAATTACTAGTTTCTGATTTGATGGAGTTAACTAGATACAATAGGAATAATAATACAAGAGTGGCACGATCCAACATATACCACCTACCAAAAGCAACTCATCTGAAAGCAGCTGTGTGCCAGCGATGCCGCTACTGATCCATGTGGTCAACCTACAAGAACTGTAGCACAACGGGGGTGAGCTGCCAACTCGTGAGTAGAAAACATCATTAGGTAGAAATCGAAATAAACAACGATTCCTATGTCAACTATATCATAAAGGTAATACTATGATATCTAGGGTGACTGAATCTGCATATGTGTCAACACATAATAAAAGCCTATCAGCAAGTGGATATCATCCAACCATATAATCAATGCCAGTATGCATATGGATCGCATCTACGTGTCAACCAATGACATAACAATATCATGCATGTAAATATCATGAAAACATAAGCAGGTAAATATGAGGATAAAAATCAACGTGTGTCCCTCGCGACACATCAAAATCATGGAACCTGAGTGTCCAACATCAACACTCGAAACATCATGAAACCCGTGTCCAGCATCGACACGTAAATCCTCATATCTCGGGCTCCGTCAGTCCGGATCGGCCCTCGGGCTCCGTCAGTCCGGATCGGCCCATATCAATATCTCGGGCTCCGTCCGTCCGGATGGGCCCACGGGTTCCGTCAGCCCGGATCGGTCCATATCATCTCACGACTCCGGTTGGTATCCTCCGGATAACCGCCGAGCCCAAATACTATCACCGGTAGGTAGTGTTCCCTCTACCATGCTCATCGGCTACTCTACGACAAACATTTCTTGCCCCGGGGTACCATACCGGGTCCACCATATACCCACAGACGGTGCCTATCGCTCCTCGAATCGGGTATTTAACACAAGTTTTAGAACCGAGAAAACTCATGGTGGACATACTGAAATATCATATCAAGAGAAACCGGGTTTTCAAACAATACATAAATTTCTTGAAACACCCCCACGGCTCTCAAATCCATAAATCATATGAAATCCATATCTCAATGTGAAAATCCATGAAAACTAATATATGCAACATAAGACAGCAATATGAGCATATTAAGGGAAAACTGCTCTTTTAAATGAATCCAGCTTTAAAATATATCATGCGGTTCCAAAATCCTCCGAAATCAAGTGCAGCATCATATTAAGGTGAACATATAATCATAGCAAGGTATATGTGTATCTATATGTAAGCAGGTATGTATGATGCATTTCACGTGCACAATAGCACAATAATCAACGTCTCCATGTCAATGACAATATAATACCACATAAGGTATATGTAACCCTATCAAGGTAAGTAGATGTACATGTAAGTATGGGTGCATAAGGTACATGTAGCTGTAGCAAGTATAGCATGGCATGATGTATCATTACTACTATGTAGTGACATAGCAATTATCGATGATGAAGTGTGTGAGCCGGTAATCTGTGTAAGTGTAACATACGCATCATCGATAATGGTGTAGATGTACTAGCACATGTATATAGAATCCAATGCGAATAACATGAACGTAGCATAAAGTACATCATCAGCTAAATGCTATAAGTTATATGTGTCTACAATATGTATCCGAGTCGGTGAATCTATCAATCGGCATCCAGTCTCACAATATCACGTACGGTACAATCCATCTTACGGCATCCTCTAAACAAGGGTATGGATATATCAACAGGTAAAACTCATAGCGTACGGTAATCCATCGTACACGGCATAAAACAATTAGGGATTCTATCAACCTATACCACAACGGGGGTACGGATCTAAGTCTCGTACGGCATATCACTCAATATGCAAAACATTATCCATATATATGAACCTATTTCTCGGGTCACATCCATGTCAATTTCGTATCAGGGGACCGTCGAAGGTATCAACAATCTCATATCGACTCGAATCCATATAACGACATATCACACTAAGTCATCATATCACATCGTATACTCGTTCATCACATTAATATCTCGCATCTCATTATATAAACGTCACACTTGTTCTCTTTCAATTCGTACCTATCATGATTTACTTCTCATTTCATATTCTCATATGTCAATATTTTCAATAGTGTCAACTTCTATCATATTATCATTGTAAATCCTACAATCATGTCCGTCGCATATCATTTATCAGGATATAATAATCAAACGATATTCCATATCAATGTTTGCGGGGGTGCTATACGCCATCCACCCGACTTCCCTCGTAGATATAAATCTACTCACATGCTAAACTCCTCGCTTAGCCGTAGTATATGTGTTTCGTCATCTCGGAATCCACGCAAAGGTACCAACAATATCAACACATATCACAATACCATTAAAATCAAGTTCTGAAATCCAATACGGCATGCGGTGCGCTCATAGGTTAGAACCTATAACCTACGCATGCAAAACAATCAAACAACCCTTGTTGTTGACATACAAATATCCAACGACCAAATGCAATATCATCAAAAACCAAGAAATCCCAATACCGGAAAATATAGCCAAAACCCTAACTAGGGTCGCTATATGAAAACCGCCAATCGTACCAATAAACCTATACTAGTAAACTGTAAAGTGGTTTAAGAAATTATACCGATCGATCCGTGTCCTTCGGTATTCAATCTCAGTCCTTAGCATGTTGCGGCTGTCTCGACGAAGTTCGCTCTCCGGTCAAGCTCTTCAAAGAGGACGCACGTCGAGGATTCTTTATACGGGCTCCCGCCTCAAAACCAAGGCAACTTGGACATCCAGTTTGCTAGCCTAAATATCTTAGAAAGAAGTAGAGAGAGTGTAGGATACTTTGTCTCAAGGCACCCAAGTATTTGGGTTGAGGTTAATTGAAGTTGCCATGGAAATTGTGAGCAGAGGATTTAGCATGGAGAAAAACCAATTGAACTCTCACAAAAAAAAATGGGCTCAGCTACTTGTATGCTTGGCCGCACATTGAAGAAGGAAAATGGTTCACTGGCAATTGATTTGGAGAGGTGAGCACAAGCAAGCAAGTGGTAAAAATAAGGATTCCAACACAAATATCCTACAAAATATCCTAAGCTTGGACAATAAACATTAATGCATAACACCTCACCATAAAAGCCCATGCCTTAATTAATGCAAGCAAAAAATGACTCATCAAAACCAAAATGAAGTCCACTGCCCACATGAATTTCGAAATTGCAAGTAAAGGAAATGTCCAAAATGATAGAAGGAATTTGGCCAAATATCAAAGAAGGAATTTGGCCAAAATCAAAGCTCACAAATATCCATTAATTATATTTTATACCATTTTACGAAAACCCCAAATTCGCAAATCGGTAGTTTTTACGAAATATATTATTTTAATATTAAATTCCAAAAATAATATTTTATTTTTTTCTGAAATGTTACATGATGATAAAGATAAAGCAGATAGCATACTATCATCTCGAATTAGACTGTTCTACCGGTATAGGTCATTTCTCAATCATTGCAATCACGTGCCTGCGATCCAATAATTGACTTGAGGGCATGATTTTTGTCTCAAAGAATATTTATAATCACAATCAAGAACGGCGTCGCTTGGTAGCTAGCCGGTGAGTACGGGTCGGTCCACAGGGATTTTGTGTATCTTCTAATTGTTCTAACGAGTTAATTCCGATTGTTGTCGGACTGATTAAATCTAAAAACTAAAGTTTATCTAAATCTTGCTAGGGTTAGGTTTAGGTTAAGTTTGGAAAGTCAATATTCCTCACCGCTTTCTATGCCCATATTAAGATCTATTAGGTGTTATGGTAATTATTAATAAAGTGGATTAGTACCATCGGAAAGAAACGGTATTTCTTTCTCTAGGTTCTTATCCTTCCTTTCTTAATCCTTACCCTAACCTCCATGGAAGACATGCTCAACCGGTCCTTTATACTACGATATCACCGCTACCTCGTGGGATAGGGTGCCGTAGAGAGCGGTGTGTGTGTGTATGCATGGAGTCCTATAAAAACGTATGATGGGCAAGAAAGGGGTGAAAGATCTTCATCTCTCAAGCCTTCCCCAAATCTAACCCTAACAAGCGAGGAGACTACTCACTCATTAGGGAATTGAAAAACATTTCTAAATTAATTAACTAGGACAGTGAATTAAATCTAAATTAGGGCAAGAATAGAAAATTATACTAGGGCAGATAATAAAATTAACTAGGGCAATAATTGAAAACTTACTCTAATGTGATGCTTCTGGTTGTGTTTTTCTTCCTATTTCTTTGGTTGGTTCTTCAGAATGTCTTCTAGTTCTCTTCCAGATCTCCACAATGAGTAATATAGTGGACTTTTACCATTTGCTTCGTGTTGAAATCTTGAACCTTGCGCTGCCTTGTTCTTTGTGAACTGATCTTCGTTTATTCTCCAATTGTAGGCTTGATCAAGATTCTTCCATTTGTTGGTCGTAGTCTCACTTTTGTATCATCTTTTGTCTTCTTCACTGTTTTTGTTCCGAGAACCTGTAACCTGCAACTATATAGCAGACATGGGTCAAAAGCACCTATTTATTTGTAAAATGAATAAGAATGGGGTTTATAAGAATGCAAAATTATGGTATGAACAAATACCCCCGTACTTATCTTTTGCTCGTCCTTGAGCAAACCTAGTTTTATTCTTAAAAATGACCTAGCCTCACTTTCGCAGGGAAACGCGATTGCACTGAGCTCATGCAACAAGCCGTTAAACCTCTAGGTGTCCCTAGTAGTAGGAGTGTTGTCTCCTGAGGGTTTTCAGCGGATACTACCCACAAAATCCTATCAATTTGGCTTATCGACTTTTATTCTCCAATTAGGTTTTCTAACAAGAAATTCTATTATCATCGACTCGTAGATTATCCACCTGTATTCTTCACGCTTCCTTATCACTTAACTTAAGATTATATATGTTATGCAGACCTACTTAGCTTTAGGCATCTCTTAAGTTTTCCTTCTAGGGTTCTATCACAACTTAGGAATTTTTATCATCTCTATTAAAGATAAGTCCTATTCTTCATTCCTATCTCTTATCTAAACCCCAATCACATACCCCTACGTGTGTGTATATATCACCCCTACACTTGGAAATTCAAATCAAGCTATCATACTCTTGTCCATCGTCCAAAGTACTTTTCAATTGGTGAATTTTTAGATTGCTCAAATATCCTTCATGCGACCGTTAATACTTCTTGAGGTACCAACGACCGATTACAAAATTTGTTTGCACATTCAAGCGTAATTCCTAGTCTTGTAACACCTAAGGCTTTAGCAGTGACTCCCAAACCAGTTGGTCTAAGGCACTAAGTGATAAAGCACCCTCGCTAAATATTCTATTTATGCAGGCTTAAGTAATTACAAAAACCAGTGTTCATTTTTTTTATTATCTCTTTATTCACACTTGTATTTTTATTTTTCTTCGTACTAAGGACTTTAGACAAGAGCATTTCAAGGTCTCTTCTAATATTCCAAGTTTCAAGGTTTATGTTTGTGCAAGTTGTAGGGTATATATTTTCAGAATTTAGACTTAAACTTAGGAATTATTTTTCAGACTTATACTTTAATAAAAATATCAATACGCTTCCCTTGTTTTAACTTAGCCCAAGAAGTCAACTCGAAATTTGCCTATTTCTAAATAAACTACAAAGACATATACTTTCTATCGTTAAATTTTAAGAAAGGTTATTTTTAGGGTTTTTAATTTACTAAGTCTAAGATCTAGTTGTTCCTAACTAGTTAACCTTTATGTCAAACTCTAGTCGATTAAGGCCAAAATTGAATGTTTCAATTTTTATAATTTTTAAAAATTTTCAATTTTTATGGGTTTTAAAAATAAGTAACCAAATGCAAAAGTATACACATGAATGCGAAGGAAGAAGGCATACCGAGCATACCCCCAAACTTAAACTTGACAGTGTTCTCACTATCATGCTATACCAAGAGGGTCAAAATGTCGGCACTCCCCTGTTTATTTATTTGTATTTTTTTTATTGTTGAAAGAAAAACAAAAATATATATATACAACAAGGTCCCCCCCCCAAACTTAAATGAGACAGTGTTTCCACTGTTTAAGAGTTAAAGTTCAGAGTTACGGAGGAGAAAAATCAAACTATAGAAGGCCTTACACAGACCAAAGGTTAGCACCAACCATTCAAAAATTTTATCATGATAATGGTAGGGTTGGTGAAAGAATGGAGTGTGGAGAAAAGAAATGAGAAACATACGAGACCGTATGGGAAGAAGGGTGGAATAAGGTCTCGGTGGAGGAGAAGAATGGCGGAAAAGAGAAAGAAGTGTAGTACAAACTTGAGGGTGTAAATTGAGTGATTAAATTAGCGCAATTTGTGATGACCGATATGTTAAAAGCAATTGTGCTAATCTATCAACCCGTCGAGAAATGGGGTCAAATCCCTCAAGATTTGCAAGAAAACATGGGTACATTGAAATTGGTAAACCATCCATTGAAAATGGAAACACGACGGATTCTTGCGCGGTCGAAACGATAGGAAGGACGAAAGGGAGTGATTTAGGGATAGTCTTATTCTCACCTAAGTAATCTGTCTCGAACTTGAAGGATTCCATCAATGGTTCGAAATGACTGTAAGCAACCGAGTCTGATGATTCAACTAACTCATCTGAAAATTCAAATGACTCAAACTCGGGCGGTAAGTCTTCAAAATCGTCCGAAAAAGTGAAACACTCGTAATCGTTATTAGCTGTGAGAACTGTGTCAGATTCAAAGAGGTACACACTAGTGGCGTCAAAACTATTGTGATCAAACAGAAATTTTTCAAGCTCACAGTCCTCAAGCATGATCTTTTGCATCGTCGGAACGATTGAAAGGAGGGAGGTGGGTGATTTAATTAAAGGTTCAGGAGGATGAATTGGAAATTCCGACACATCAAACAAAAATGGTTCATCCTCAATACTATCCTCAATACTATCCTCATAATTCTCCTCGAAAAATATCTCATCCATGCAATTATCATCAAAATCAAGACGTATATGAAGTTCGGGAGAAACATTTAATGACTCGGGATGATGAATAGGAGATAAAATTTTAGTCAAATCTACGGGTTAATCATCCAAAATATTCCTGGCGTCAATATCCTCAATCAAGTGAAAATCAATTTTCTCAGACACCTCATCAAAAGCATGGATATTTATCAATTCAGGTTCTAGATTGGAGGTGTAACGTTTAAAAGGATTAGGTGTGGTTTCACTCGAAAGGGGCCCATCACAATCTGGCAAATCAAGCACTACAAAGTCGCACAACTCATTTTTATTTTCAACTGGTGAATCATATGGGACTCTTGATAGACATTCAAAGCTGGAGTTGTGGGATTCAACTTGTGATGGGTAGGTTTGATTTGGAAGGGTGTATAGCTCACTTTCTCCACTTATATTCTCACTCTGTCCAACCGCCGCATCATACATTGGAATTTTTGGAGCTAGTTGGAAACTAGCTACCGGTTCACTAGGTTGCATAAGGGCGGCCATGGACGCATCCACATTCCTCATCATTTGGTTTGTCGCTACCATATAAGCTTCCAACGACTGTTCTAGACTAGACATGGGTTGTGAAGGAGTTTCAGTAAAAGATTCAAAGTTGTTTGGATACGTGAAACTCCCAAATGGTTGTGTAGAAGCAATGTCTAGGGAAGGTGTGAAAGTCGGTAGGACTGGTAGGAATTGAATGGTTGGACAGGAGTAGGATCAACATTTGGATAAAAAGGTGAATGGACTTGTTGATCCCAAGAACTGGAAGTGTTGAAAGGAGTGAAAGATCGGTTACGAGATTGTTCTATGTGTTCAGCAATAGACATGGGTTTAGAAGTTACAACAGGACTCGAAAAAGGGGTATCAACGAAAGAAGGTGGTGAAGGTTGAAATGGTTGATACAAAGTGGATAGTGGAGTCGAACTGTTTCTCCTAGACGCTTCTATTCGATCTTTCAAAGAAATTTTGGGCATGGAGGGGTTGTCCGTAATTCGACCAAAATAATTCGCGTAGGAAACAAAGTTTGGTTGAGGGTACCAAAGTTCGGCAAGAGTTTTGGGAGGTGGGGTACCCATGATGTAGGAAAGGGAAAGAAAAAGAATGTGGGGTGCACGGATTTATTCGCGACAAAATTGCAAGTTTTTGTAAAAAAAAAATCTTTTTTTCTTTTTGTGTTTTTTTATGGAGCTTTTTGCAAAAAGATTTTCAATAAAAGGCTTAGACACACGTTTAATCAACCACAAATGCACAATCAGGCCTAGATCTAGGGTTACCTAGGTCAGCTAGACAGCTCCTAACTGTTCCAAAGGACAAGAAGTAGGACCTCAAACCGCTTCTTCACCGCCAATTGTGGCCAGGTAAGTGCCAGGTAAGTGGGAGGCTCTCCACCACGGAAGTAGTGGGCCTAATTAAGTAACCACTTGCCTTAAACACACTTGCCTAAACACCACAAAGTCAGGTTAAGATTAACGATCGATGCCTACAACTATTCCTCTGTCCTATTGAGCGCGAAATCCTTAGGGCTGAGTCTAATCTTTTTTAATTAAATGATGGTCAATGCAATATGCCTTATGTGATTTCTGGGGTCCTGGGAAGGGTAATGAAATCCCTACCCAATCTGGATTGATTTCAAGCCCCTTAAAGTCCAATTAAAATATGCAAAGCAGTAACACAATCACTTGCAAACAATTTTTTTTTATTTATAGTGCTGCACAAAGAATCCTGCACAAGATCAATTATTGGAAGGGGGGAGAGATTTTTTTTAGCGCAAAGAATCCTGCAGGAAATTTTACAGAGGAGATAATGGGGTTGTAGAGAAAGAACAGAGGAGACTTACAGTGAGATTTTCTCGTGTTGACGTCAGCATAGAACGGCGGAACCGCGATAATATGTAGCTCCTGGCGGCGGTTCCGCAGTCAGATGGGCGGTTCAGTTCCCTAATTTTCTTCTGTTGTTCTGTTGTGATTTTCCTCTGTTGTTCAGATCTATTGTTTTTTGTTTCGCTCCCTGGATTTTGCCAGATCTGAATTTGTTCTTCGATCCTGCAAAATTCCAACGAAAATACCCTTCACAAAATAACAAGATGATAAATTTTTATATTTTTTTATTTTTCAGTTTTTACGATTTTTTTAATTTTATATTAACCCGAAATTACAAAAAGAAAATAACACGCCATCCCCGGCAACGGCGCCATTTGATTTTTGTCTCAAACAATATTTATAACCGCAATCAAGAACGGCGTCGCTTGGTACATAGCTGGTGAGTACGGGTTGGTCCACAGGGATTTTGTCACGACCCGAAAGTACGGAACGTGACAAAGTTGGTATCAGAGCGTAGGTTTTACCTTTCTGAGTGTAGGACGACCTTGGTAGATGGAGTAGGTGACTTAAGCAGAGCGGCGTAGCGTGGGTATGATCCGCGGCATACTTACGATACGGTACTCCGCCTAAGTGACCTTAGGAAAAAATTGCTTGTATTTCCTTTCTTGATTCCTTGCATTCCTTGATTCAATTGCAATGTTCTTATCGGTCATGTTTCTTATTCCAGCTTCGATGCCGCCAAAGACTACGAGAGCTCAGCGGGCCGCCGCTAGGGATGAGATTCGAGTGGGCTCGTCTGAGGCGAGGATCGAGTGGGATGATACGCCTACCCCTCAAGGTCATATTGATCCGCTTTATCCAGACCGTATTGCCAGATTAGAGGCCGGCATGCAGGAGTTGCGACAGATGATGGGATCTTTAGTTGAGTCCAGTCGGGCACAGAGGTCCGAGGACGTTCCTTCCACCGCACAGACCACGATTGTACCTGCTGCACCGATGGTCACTCCTGCTGCTACTGCGACCATCCCTGTTTCACTACAGGAGTTCATGAGATTGAGACCTCCAGCTTTTACCGGTACGGATGCGACAAAGGACCCACAGGCATTTCTTGATAGGATGGCTCGGATTTGCCGTTCGTTGAGGTGTTCTGATGATAGATTGGTAGAGTTCGCGAGTTTTCGTCTGGAGGGTCTTGCCCAGACATGGTATGACTCAATAGAGAGAGGCCGAGCTGCAAGTCTACCTTCTATGACCTGGGACGAGTTTACAGCTGCATTTCTTACCCGTTTTCTTCCGGAGAGTGTCCGAGATGCTCGAGCCCGTAGTTTTGAGTCTCTGCGTAAGACTCCTGGGATGACGGTGTCGGAGTATGATATACAGTTTACCCAGTTGTCTCGATATGCTCCATACCTAGTAGACACGGAAGAGAAGAGAATAAAGAGGTTTGTGCGAAGGCTTGATACACAGCTATTCCTTGCCATCGGCACCCAGCACTTTAATACATACGCAGCCGCGATGGACGCAGCCTTACTTTTGGAGGAGCGTATTTCTGAGACTCCGGTCGTTTCTGGGCCGTAGAGGATCCGTACTGATATGCCAGCTCAGCGGCAGATGGGTAGACACCGCGATAGATTATTACCGGGAGATGGTGGAGGCAGAGGATTGAGACGAGGTCAGTTATTTGGTTCATATCCACAGACCCAGCAGTCGTCGCCAGGATGTTTTCGGTGTGGGGGTCAGTACCACCGTGTCAGAGATTGTACCATGGGGCGCCAGGGCACGGCGACAGTCCCGCATGTGACCTTACCACCCTCACCACCTCCTCAGAGAGCTCTACTTCCTACTCCTGATGATGCTCCACGTCAGCCATATGCTCCTAGAGGTCGTGGGCATGGCAGTCCGGTTCAGAGAGGACGAGGTAGAGGCAGAGGACAGTCAGCTACTAGTGGTGGACAGGCCCGAGTGTTCACGTTGACTCCTCAGGATGCACAGGCATCCAATGCCGTCGTGACAGGTACTCTGCCAGTATGTTCTTTTGATGCACGGGTATTATTTGATCCAGGCTCCATACATTCTTATGTATCCACGTACTTTGCACCGAGGTTGGGTCGAGAGTCTTCTCCGTTAGATCAGCCCCTTGTCTTTATTATACCGGTTGGCGAGTCGTCTGTTTCCCGTGTTGTGTACCGATCATGTTCCGTTCGTATCGGGGAGAGAGATTCTTCAGTTGATTTGATTCTCCTCGATATGCTAGACTTTGACGTTCTTCTTGGTATAGACTGGCTAGCCACCTGTTATGCATCCGTGGACTGCTGTGAGAAAGCAGTCAGATTCAGTTTTCCTGGTGAGCCGGTTCTTGTTATTCAGGGAGATCGTAGCGCTACCCTTCCCAGCTTGATTTCTTCCTTTCGCGCTGGTCAGCTCTTGCGGAAAGGGTGTCAGGGATTCTTAGCCTATGTTTGTGATGCTAGTGCCATAGAGGTTCCGTTGGACCAGGTCCCTGTTGTGAGAGAGTTTCCTGATGTATTCTCTGACGAGCTGCCTGGTCTGCCACCAGAGTGCGAGATTGAGTTCTGCATCGACTTGATCCCCGGCACGGGGCCTATCTCCATACCGCCTTGTCGGATGGCCCCGGCGGAGCTGAGAGAGCTGAAGGATCGGTTACAGGACTTGCTGGACAAAGGGCTTATCCGACCGAGTGTGTCACCTTGGGGTGCTCCCGTCCTGTTTGTTAAGAAGGACGCCAGTATGCGCTTATTCATTGATTATCGTCAGCTGAACCGGGTTACTGTGCGGAATAGATATCCCCTACCCCGCATTGATGACTTATGCGATCAGCTCCAGGGTGCAGGGTTTTTCTCGAAGGTTGATTTACGGTCAGGTTATCACCAGTTGCGGGTTCGGAAGGAGGATATTCCGAAAACCGCTTTCCGTACTCGCTATGGTCATTATGAGTTCTTGGTGATGTCGTTCGGGCTCACCAATGCCCTGCCAGCATTTATGGAGTTGATGAACCGTGTATTAAGGACGTATCTCGATCAGTTCATCATTGAGTTCATTGACGACATCTTGGTTTATTCTCGGAGCCGGGAGGAGCATGAGCAGCACTTGCGTATCACATTGCAGACTTTGAGGGAGCATCAGCTGTTCGCCAAATTTTCCAAGTGCGCATTCTGGTTAGACAGTGTCGACTTCTTGGGTCATGTGGTGACGAGAGATGGTATTTGTGTGGACCCGAAGAAGATCGAGGCTGTTCAGCGTTGGCCTACACCGGTATCAGTTACAGAGGTTCGCAGCTTTCTGGGTCTGGCCGGCTATTATCGACGTTTTGTTCCGGATTTCTCCCGTATTGCTGCACCGCTGACCGGGTTAACCCGGAAGGGGGTTCCTTTTGATTGGACCCAGGCATGTGAGGATAGTTTCCAGCAGTTGAAGACTCGTCTGACTACTGCACCAGTGTTAGCATTGCTTTCAGGATCAGGCGGGTTCGTGGTATATTGTGATGCTTTTCGAGTGGGGCTGGGCTGTGTATTGATGCACCACGACAGAGTTATCACGTATGCTTCTCGGCAGCTGAGGAAATACGAACAGAACTACCCCACTCATGATTTAGAGATGGCTGCAGTGGTATTTGCACTTAAGATCTGGAGACATTACCTATACGGTGAGTCGTGCCAGATATTTACTGACTAAAAGAGTTTGAAGTATATCTTTCAGCAGCGAGATCTGAATCTGAGACAGCGCCGTTGGATGGAGTTGGTGAAAGATTATGACTGCGAGATTCCATACCATCCGGGAAAGGCGAATGTGGTGGCAGATGCTTTGAGTAGGAGGCCTGGAGGTAGCTTATCTTGTTTGAGCGTAGTACAGATGCAGTCGACGGCGGATTGGCAGGTTTTATGTGACAGCAGAGTGCAGTTCAAGTTTACTCCTACAGGGGGACAGCTGGCCCATTTCAGAGCACGCCCACAGTTACTTGACCGTATCCACGAGGCACAGTCCGGCGATGCCGGTATTTTAGAGATTATTGAGCAGACTCGACAGGGCAGAGTTTCTGAGTTCGTGATTGATGATCAGGGGATACTTCGATTTGGGACTCGACTGTGCATACCAGATTCTGAGGGACTAAGGCGCGATATCCTCGAGGAGGCACATAGATCAGTATACAGTGTGCATCCAGGTTCCACCAAGATGTACCGTAATTTGAGAGAGGTTTACTGGTGGGACGGAATGAAGAAGGATGTTACAGACTTTGTGTCGAGATGACCGACTTGTCAGCAAGTCAAGGCCGAGCACCAGAGGCCAGCCGGCGAGTTACATCCTTTGCCCATCCCTGAGTGGAAGTGGGAACAGGTCTCCATAGACTTCATTATGGGTCTACCCAGGACCAGTCGAGGGCATGACTCTATTTGGGTGATTGTGGATCGACTGACGAAAGCGGCTCACTTCCTGCCAGTGAAGACCACTTTTGGATTTTCTCAGTACGCCCAGGTTTATATTGATGAGATCGTGTGACTGCATGACGTTCCGACGTGCATTGTGTCCGACCGAGGCACCCAGTTTACCAGCCGATTATGGCAGAAACTTCAGGAAGCTTTGGGCACCCGATTGAGTTTTAGCACAGCCTTTCACCCGCAGACTGACGGTCAGTCGGAGCGTACTATTCAGACTCTTGAGGACATGCTCAGAGCTTGTGTTTTAGATTTCGGTGGTAGCTGGGGTCGTCATTTGCCTTTGATCGAGTTCTCCTACAATAATAGCTTCCAGGAGACGATTCAGATGGCACCATTCGAGGCTTTATACGGGAGGAGATGTCGATCGTCAGTATGTTGGACAGAGCTCAGGGAGAGCAGTATTTTGGGGCCGTAGATCGTACAGGAGACGACCAAAAAGATACAGCTGATTCGGGACAGGATGAGAGCAGAACAGAGTAGGCAGAAATCATATGCTGACAGGCGCCGTCGCCGACTCGAGTTCGCTGTTGGCGATCATGTTTTCCTGAGGGTCTCTCCGATGAAGGGTGTGATTAGATTTGGGTGGAAAGGGAAGCTTAGTCCAGGATATGTTGGTCCTTTCGAGATCCTAGAGCGTGTTGGTCCAGTCGCTTATCGGTTAGCTCTTCCGCCGAGCTTCCCCGATGTTCACCCCGTGTTCCATGTTTCGATGCTCCGCAAGTACCTTCATGATCCCTCCCATGCAATTCAGCACTAGACGATCCAGCTAAAGCGTGATCTTTCATTCACCGAGCAGCCGGTGGTCATTTTGGATCGGCAGGTGAAGAAATTGAGGTCGAAGGTTATACCGTCCATCAAGTTCCTTTGGCGTGGCCCGAACAGCGAGGAGGTCACCTGGGAGACCGAGGTCGAGATGAGGAAGAGATATCCCCATCTTTTTGAAGGTACGTGTAATTAAATTCTAAATTCGGAGACCGAATTACTTTAAGGGGGGAAGATTGTAAAGCTTCGAAAATCGTTTAGGCAGTTTTTCGGTAATCGGCTAAATTAGCAGCCTTTTCCGTAAAAAGTCAAAATAGGTATTTTTCATTATAGACCTAATTATACAAAATTTAGATAAGATATTACTATAAATTGGTCACTAAAATGTCACTTAAAATTTTCTAGTTAATTAAAAAAATTTCCCTAATTAATTATTTTAAATATTATTTTAAGCTTTTAAAAATACATTTAATTAGTGATAAATACAAATTTAATTAGGTAAATTACACACTTAGGAAACATTATAAACTAAAATTTAGTGTTAATAAAATTTTATCAAGACTTTGCAAGATTTTAGTTCTATGGTTTAAGAATTTAATCAAAAATGAATTAAAATGAGGTTTTTTGTGTAAAATTTGATGTGAGAGCATTAAATGATTGTGTAGAATTTTCCACACTTCTCCTCACTCTCCTCCCCTCTTTAGCTCTGGCCGAGTTCTACTCCAGCGGCCCCCCTTTCCCCCCTCATTTCTTGCTTCAAAAATCATGATAAAATCAACAAAAATCCACAAAAATACACTATTTTCTTCATAAATTCAAACCAAAATCCTATTCCACCTCTTTCCAACCCTAATTTTCTTTAAAACAAGGTGAAAGGAGGCATCTTTCAAGGTCAAGTGCAAGTTAGGGTTCACTTGTAAGGTATAAATCCTAAACTAGTTGTTAAATTTGTAGTGTAAATAAGCTAATTTAGTATTTTAAAGTGTTAATTTCATTGTAATGGTTGGTTTTTGAAAATTCAAGAGAGGTGTAGATTCCCTTATTAGGGTTTGTTGCAGGATAAGTGGGTTTAAGTTAGGGTAGTGGTTATCTAGTTGGTTAGAATGGATGGTTGTGCGATGTAGCGATCGCTACACCGTTAAATCGCGACAATTGCATCGATATTTCTATGCTAATTGCTTACTGGTTTTTCTAAAATTTTAGAAGGTGATCTAATTGTATTATTTTAGTGATATAATTAGCATCTTATACGACTATTAGGGTGTGTGAATGCGGAGTTTTGTCTAGTCGGGTTTTAGTTTTGACGATTGCCTCGAAACGGCGATTTTAATTAAGGTTTTAGCGATTTTCGTGTATTTTCCGCGTACCGAGTGCACGTTGTGATTAATTCGAGAGCGTCGATCTTTTCATATTGTGAGTTATGTCATTTCAGAAATCTGTAATCTTATATTGTGTGTTATGCAATTCTTTGATCGGTCGCGGAAACATCGGACGCGGCGCGCAAAGGCAAGGCGGTGGTCGGATCGGATTAGCGAGGCTTTCAGGTGAGTAGATGTATTCATCTATAGGTGAATCGTCTGGATGGCGCGTGGTGCCCCCTAGTTAGGATTACTTTATTTCTTGCAAGATATGCATTGTTAGTTAGCTAAACCCCCTCATGCACATTTCATACATTTATAGCTATTCGTCTGCAAGATTTGCATAGGATATTCATATACACATGTGCGATATCACTTCGTAGGACACGAACACCATTACCATTGGCTCCTATTGCACGCGCACTATTCATGTGACACACACGCCTTTCGTAATTGCCATGCCACGAGCACTTTAGGACCTGTTTAGTTTAGTATCACCATTTGCATTATACACGATATATGAAATCTTATAGCATGTATATACCTCGCATCATCTTCATACTTACATAGATTCTAGCCACAAATCACATCGCATACCTTGATATCATAGACATTTATCATATAAAGCATGTTGGGTATTATGATTTTCTTGAGGATTTCAGTATTGCTGTGATTTCTGGATTTTGGGGAAAACCGCAAGAATTTAACAAAAGCTTATATTTATCATTTTTAAAACAAAGTTGCAGTTTTCTCGTGATGTATGTATCGTCCACCATGAGTTTTCATGTTTTCTGTTGGATTTCGAGACCCGATTCGAGGAGTGGATGAACCGTCTCGGGTACATGGTGGGCCCGGTATGGTACCCCGGGGCAGGAAGATCGAGTTGTAGACGATGAGCCTGGCAGGCGAAGACTACCTACCGGTGATGTCTGGCGCGGCGGATATCCAGAGGATACCGACCGTTGTCGTGAGTTTTGATGATATGGGCCAATCCGGACTGACGGAGCCCAATGTATTGAGACATTGAGACAGATGTTTTTTTGATATTTGGTGTCGATACTTGACACGGGTTTCAGATGATTTCTTGATGGTATTTAGCTATTATACAGATATTCTTTTTTCTAAAGTTAAGAATGTAGAACTCATAGTATTTAAAACACTTAAAGATTTAGTATTGATATTGCATACATGTGCAAGCATACTAGAGGTATTACATCACATCTGGACATACATGCTGTGATGCATTTGCGTGCATTCTTACGATAGCCTTACTAGATGTTATATTCTACTCACAAGCTGGCAACTCACCCCCGTTGTGCCACAGTGTCTTGCAGGTCGGACTCATCAGCCTAGTAGCGGCGGCTTATCTTGTTAGTGACTTCTTTTGCTCAGACTCGCGACATTGCTCGTAGGTTGGTTGCGAGAGTGCTTTTATCTCTTTTTTTGTACTATTTTTGTATCTAGTATTCTCCATCTACCATTTCTTATGTGTATATGCGACCTAGTGATGAGACTGAGAGATTTGTGTATATGTGGTTTCTTTTGGGTCGAGCTCACTTGAGCCGACGCTATGTTTTCTTATATTTTGCATTTCTTTATGCTCTTTTCTTGATATTACATATATATATTGCGTGTGGTTGTGATCCACCTTGGGCGAAGAGCTAGCTCCCGTTTGGGGATACCATTTTGTAATTACAGGTCTATATATTTTGTTGTACCCATTTTGGGGGATAGTATTTACAGAGGAGACTCTGCCGAAATTTTCGGAAATTTTTGATGTTTTTTTAAGGGGGTTCAATGCAACTAAATTGATTTCAAGTCGTTTTTCATGAAAGGTTTCCTTCACTCTCTTTGGTTTTGGTTTAGATTTTCTGGGCTTTGGCTGACTTAGTTTACGTTACGTCTTTAGATGTCTCGTAATCTAAGTGCCAGTCACGTTCTGTACTTTCGGGTCGTGACAGATTTTGTGTATCTTCTAATCGTTCTAACGAGTTAATTCCGATTGTTGTCGGATTGATTAAATCTAAAAACTAAAGTTTATCTAAATCTTGCTAGGGTTAGGTTTAGGCTAAGTTTGGAAAGTCAATATTCCTCACCACTTTCTATACCCATATTAAGATCTATTAGGTATTATGGTAATTATTAATAAAGTGGATTAGTACCATCGGGATGAAACGGTGTTTCTTCCTCTAGGTTCTTGTCCTTCCTTTCTTAATCCTTACCCTAACCTCTATGGAAGACACGCTCAACCGGTCCTTTATACTACGGTATCACTGCTACCTCGTGGGATAGGGTGTCGTAGGGAGCTTTGTGTGTATGTATGCATGGAGTCCTATAAAAACGTATGATGGGCAAGAAAGGGGTGAGAGATCTTCATCTCTCAAGGCTTCCCAAAATCTAACCCTAACAAACGAGGAGACTGTAGGGTTCCTAGGCACCCTAATGAGGTCTCACAAGGCATCGAACATGCCATTTTCAAAAATTCTAGGTGCCGAGAGACCCGACTACGGATCGTTTGCTAGAAATCTAGGCGAAAACATAAACTAGTTAACAATTAACTAAGAGATACGGAAATACAACCTTTGTAGATCCGGTTCTCCACCTCCATAGCTCCGCAATGAAGTCTCCTCGCTGTCCATAACAAGTCCTGGGCTCTAGCGTCGACTTCATCGGAGAATGGACGGGCTAGGTCATCGATGTCCATGCCGAAGATGATCTACGTCGAGGCATCGCTAAATCAAGCTCCGACTTCACCAAGTCAAGAAACTTGTGAAGAAAACACACTCTACTACTTGGCAAGAGGTAGAGGATGAAGAAATAGGAAGTGGGTACACTTTAGAATTGGATTTCTCACTCAAATACTCAAGTTGCCATTGTTGAAGTAAGGTTTATTCATGAAGAAGAAGAAGAGGAAGAAGATGATAAGTGTTCAATTATCTTTTTTTTTAAAAAGAATATAATATGAATACTTATCATAAGCCAATCATAGTTTGTTGTAGAGAATAAACCATAGTTAGAATGAAGGGTTAGGGTTAAGCATCAAGACAAAATGGTCACAAGGTCAAAGCTTCATGAAGCTTCAATGTACAAACAAAGAAAGCCACCATTTTCTCTTTATGCATAATATTTTCCAATGAGAATAAATGAATAAATAAATAAATAAGAAAACCATAACCCTAACCTATATACAACCATGGTTTAATCTTCACACAAACCCTAGTGAGTATGTATCATCAAACATGATACAAGCAAGTGCACAAAAAGTATATCACATATACAATGTGCACATCCGAGCGAGAAAATCCATTTAAAGTGAACCAATACTAGTTAATGCAAAATAATATATCAAATATATATAATTCTACTTTAAATCATTAAATCAACACTTGATTTAACGATCCGGTCATATCGCATATAACCGACTAGTATCCTATGTATCGGCTTATCGAATCAATACTTGATTCGATAACTAGGTTATATCGCATACAACCAATCGATACATTCATCGTGAGAATAGAATACGGTATCACATACACGCATTATTCTCGGTCCCGTACATATCTCATACGTGCTCCTATTTCGTTTCGCTTGAGCCAGGAAACCTCTGTGTAGGACTCTAAAGACTCATCAATACGCCGGCAGCAGGTGATGATCATATCAAACACCCACAAGCCGCAAGCGGTCTGCTAAACGTAACGGCCACCCGGGTATTGAGCGATCTGAAGATCGACGAGCAAGCCCGCTCACACTCCAGTGAATCCAACCAGTAACACTACCGTACAGTCCGGTCTGATCGTCTGATCTGTCGCATATCTCGCCTAGGGGTGGTAAACGTCAGACCCCAATAGCTCGATAAGTCGTGTCGATATGAGGTCTATAACTGTTCGAGAAACTACTGGTAACACTTACCAGTAAATCTCAGCAACCCTGGCCAGGGATTTCCTGTTATAGCCAATCGAACACAGCGCAACATCAACCTCCTATACCGGGAGAGGCGAATCCCCTCCTATCGCTCATTGCCTCCATGTGACTCGGGACTGTACCCAAAAACCACCGTTTTGCATGCCCTCTTGGACGTGGTAAGATGGAAATCAAAGCACAGTGGGAACCACACAAGACTCTATGACGATCTCGGGTCAACAGACTACTCTGTACCAGTGTCACCAGAGAACTGCCATCTGACGTGAGGTATAATACCATCTGGGAGTTCTCGGCGAGTCCGTCCAGTGTACCCAGTCTCTACTGAGCACCCGTATATCATCTCTGATGTCAAACACCAATGGATATGGGATCATCCATCGCCCATCTGTATGGGTCGAGAAGGTATACGCTAGTCTACTCTGGTATATCGATGCCCCGTCTCGATACACCCTCGACTAGGGACTTTGAAGGATGTACTTATGGACTACCATGTCCCCACTAGTATGATCCGCATCATAGTCCAGGTAGTCAAGCACACATCCTAAGGGCTTTACCAACATGTAACAGAGAGACAATCAGTGTACACGTTAAGGTAAAGATCAACCAGATAGCATACTATCATGTCGAGCAAGAAAGTCCTCCCTATATATGTCCCAGCATCCACTACAATATACATCCAATGTACAGTAATGGCCTCTAGGGCATACATATAACTAACAATCTCCCACTTGCACTAGGGCCATCTGTAGCAGTGGTTGCAGTATCTCATACTCAACCATCCCATAAAAGTCTCTCTCTAGGAACAGGCCTTTGTGAGTGGATCCGCTGTGTTGTCCTTTGAGTCTACTCTCCAAACCTCAATCACCCTGGAGATCAACCATCTCCATGATCAGGTGATACTGCCTTAGAATATGTCTGGATCACTGATGGGACCGGCGTTCCTTGGCATAAGCCACAACTCCATTGTCACACAATGGGAGGAACATAGTTCATCTCATGAACCAATATACACCCAAACAGCCTCTTTGGTAGCATCTTAAGTAGCGATGTATCCCGCCTTTATCTTCTAGTATGCCACGGTATCTAGCTTGGAACTCTTCCAACATACCGTCCCTCCACTGAGGGTAAAGATAATGCCTGTGACTGACATTCAGTTGTCTTTATCACTCTGGAACACTTCCAGTGATTCTTCCCAGGATCGATTGATACCATCTCACTACAACTAGTGAGAATCCTAACATCCAATTAGATCTATCTCATAGATCCAAAACTCAGGATTTAGGAGGTATCGGTTTGATCCTATATGGAGAATCATAGTGATAAGCGGAGATTGATCGAGCGTAGCATAGGAAACTCCTTCCCTATCAAGAGTATGTCATCCACGTACTCTACGAGGATCACCACCATACTCCCTACTACCTTTTTGTATATATAAGGTTCATCTACCATTTTGATGATGTCAAACTGTTTGACTAATCCATCAAAACAGATGTTCCAACTCCGCGATGCCTGCTTTATCCTATAAAGCATCTTGCACACGTTTCCGCTGCTCCCACTGTCTACGAAGCCCTCTGGCTGTGTACTTATAGACGCTCTCTTCCAAAATATCATTTAGAAAAGCAGTCATGACACCCAACCACCAGATATCGTAGTCATGGTATGTAGCCGTGGTAAGTAGGATCTGGATGGTCTTAAGCATAGATACTTGAAAAGGTTTCATCATTATCCACGCCTGGTTGATGACGAAAACCTTTAACAAGTCTAGCTTTGAAAGTCTCAACTTTTCAATATACACCAAGTAATCTTCTCAAGATATACTTGCTCCTGATGGGGATTTAACCCTTCAGATATAGCAACCAAAGTCCATACTTTGTTGGTGTATAAGGATTCCATCTCAGATCACTAAGCATCCAGCCATTCTTACAGAGTCTTACTCCTGATGGCCAGCTCGAAACTAGTTGGGTCATCATCTCATGATGTAATCCTCGCTCCCACTGTCATAGAGAAACCGAAGTATCTTTCAGGTGGGTGAGGAACCCTACTAGATCGGCGGAGAGGCTGAGGTTCGTTGGAATCTACTGAATCCTTTGGTTCTATCAAATCATGTGCTGTAGTTTGTATAGCTGGAACATTTCCAGTTCCACATTACAGACCTTGCCTCGAGCTTGTCCGGATTTTGCTTTTAGACATAGGCCGGTCAACCCCAAATCTTAACTTGCTTAAGACATGGGCTCTTCCCTTTCCATATCAGATATGAAATGGTAGGCAACTGATTTGATTGGAACCCTATTCAATAGTTATGCAGCTTCTCAAGTGCATAACTCCCAAAAGGAAATAGGTAACTCAGTAGTACTCATCATAGAGCACACCATATCAAATAGGGTGTATCTGCTCCGCCCCGATATACCATCGTGCTATGGTGTATACAGAGGAGTAATGCTGAGAGAGAATCTCATTCTCCTTTAGAATATTCCAAGAATTCCATGCACAAGTATTCTCCTCCCTGATCTCATCATAGGACATAATACTTATACCCGTATTCTGGTTCTCTACTTCTAACTTATATTCTGTGAATATCTCAAAAGGTTCGGACTTGTGTTTCAACAGGAACATAGGTCTGAATCTCGAAAGATCATCAGAGAATGTAATGAAGTACAAAGAACCGGTCCTGGCATGTGTAGACAGGGGACCTACATACATCAACATGTATCATCCCAAGAGTTCACTAACTCTTTCTCTGTTTCCATTAAACAGAGCTAGTGTCATTATATCTTTGTGACATGACTGGCAAGTTTCACAAGATGTAGATTCAAACTGATTTAAATATGCATCTACATGTAACTTCAGCTAGTCGGGTCACATTGATCTGACCTAGTCTACAATACCTTAAGAAGGATCCGTTCATTTCTGAACTATTCCTCTTTTGTGTGTTCCATATACTAAGAACTGTAGTTTGATTTAGAACATCAACGCTTTTAGATAACGTGCCTGAACCGATCAACTTTTGATATAGGAAATGTTCAAAAACATTATCCAACAATAAAAAATTTTACCGTTTCTTTACTAATAAAGAGACAGATATGATTTTGTATATCAGGTTCGGTATCTAATAACATTCGTTCAGAATCAATGTATTGGTAATACAGGGTGACAGTGACCAACAGACTTGGCTGCAACACTTGCCCCGTTTTCTGCCTCATGAAACTTATCACCCGTTCTCAGTTCTCTACCTTTCTGTAGCCCTATGTAACAGATTACATATCTGGGATCCTGGTCTGGTATCGCATACCCAGGACGTAAAGGTTACTGAGAAACAGTTCTCTGTAATGAACACACCCGAAGATGATGCATCAGCATGCACACTCTTCGTTTGGGCGGCACGGGAATTCTGGTAATCCCCAATTTCCTGCTCTGTCTTATAACAATTATAAGTTGGAGCGGGACCAACGTTCCCCAGCTCAGTATAACAAGCGGGTTCGGTCAAATATTCGTATTATTATCTTGATTAAGGCGTGATATGGTCGCTACCAGGAGAGAGAGAGAAGAAAACACTCAGCGTGCGCTCTTGCAAGAATAGATTGGTTATTATTTTATCTAATCAGGATGACTCCCACTGCTTTTTATCAAATCTTCCTTCAAACCCTAAAAGGAAAGACTAGCCGGGATTAATTACACACTACAAGTTCGCCAATCTTTCAGCCAGGCCAGTGTCGGTACTTTGAGGGAGGTCCCCCGTGCTTTCGCACGAACCTAATTAATGTAAACCTCGTTTTCCCAGAGGCGTAACCTTGTTAACACCTTTCTAGACACCTACTTGATCGGCTAATTGTAATGTATAAAACGCTCCCAGGAGTAACTCTTACTCGCAGCGGGTATCGGGATCCAACTATCTCATAGGATGTATGCAATCTCATTGCAAATTTCAACACTTGAAATTCCCGATAATATTTTGCCCCGAACGATCTATGACCTTGACAAGGTCAACAAACCATAGACCGCAAGTCAAGTTCAACCCGTCATTTCTTGATTGAATCAAACCCACCCGCACGACCCTTGACAAGGTCAACAAGGCCGCACGACTACCCTAACCCATTCTGCATCATATGCATAAGCAGATAAATACTGGTTAGCTACCGCACACTGCGCCTTGACAAGGTCAACAAACGCAGCACGAATACTAAACAGGATTTATCTGAAATGACGGAGGGCTATGACAGGTTTTTACGAAAACCTATTGCGTAATAAACTTGATATCGTTGTAGAATCAAATGATTTTAAAAATGGAGTGTTTTTGAAGCTTTTCTAGTTTTTCTAAAGGAGTCACTCCCGGTGAAGGGATCGTCGGTCCTTTCCTCGTCGAATGAGGTGCGGGATATATCATATATATCACTGTGCAAAGCAAAAACTCTTAAAAGCAATCAAAAGACAAACCGAGTGTGTAGCATCTGCCAGTTATTGCTAAAGGAGTCACTCCCGGTGAAGGGATCTCGGTCCTTTCCTCATCGAATAAGGTGCAGGATATATCATATATACCGCTGTGCAAAGCAAGAACTATAGCTACCTGTTTTATTTTGAAATTCGATTCTACAACATCTTTAGGTTTTTTTTATTTCATTAATCACATTAATGAAGTCCCATCTTTTAAGTACCTAAACATCACAGATAAATACGACGTACACTTATGCCATCCGCATTCGCCTCGATGTCCCCTCGTGCACCGTTAGGTTAGGTAACTAACGGCGGAGCGGGGCAGGGCTAGCGCGGGTGTAAAACATAAGTAACGTCAATATAATATATCATATATACTATATGCTGTATCTATCACAGAACATCACATGATCACATCACAGATATCGCAGCAGAAGAAACATATGAAATATTGGATATACTAGGACGCCCGTGTTTTCAATACGAGCCAGTATAAAACACGGATTCCACGTTCGTGATGAATAGCCAAACCCACACCCCTAGACCCCTACGAGAGCGGCAAGCAACCCTACCAATTCTGGAGTTAGGAGACCCGGACTCGACTCCTCGAGTTGGTCTCCCACTGGACCCCAGAACCCGGTTACTTGTGCTCTCCTCCTTGGGTCTATCCTAGTGCGGAAAAGTAAATAATATACAAAAGGCGACTACTTCCGCAACCTGGAAGCGCCCCAATAAAAGAATATTACATACAAGTTTTTACATGAATGAAAATGAAAAACACTCATCTCACATAAAAACCCCCGGCTATTCAAACACGACGATCCAATATAACATATCCAGCAACACATAACATCACATGTCATCAACGTAAGTAAACATGCGTATCCCAATTGTCGTTGACATATAGCAACGAAACCGGCGATATCACATATTACACTTACGGTCACAGAAAAGAAAGTGTAAAACTACAACAGTTGGAATCCGCAACCACCTCAGACATCACATGCCTGACCGAATGAATTCCTTAGACATCGCATGCCTAACAATTATAAACCCCGCATTTTAGTCTCATTATCGAAAACACTTTTCAATATCAAGTCGGGCAATTCAACAAGATTCCCGAAAAACTGATCGAATGCTCGTCGCAAACTTTAGTAGGCGGCCGCACCCCTGATACCGTCGACGAAGTGCACCAAGGCGGAACACCGCTACCGCGAGCACCCGAACGGATGCTTTCGGCGACGGGGTTCTCCTACAGTCACTTGGTCGGGGCTATGGAGTGAGGCTGTCTATTAAGTTTACCCGGCGAGTATCCGCGTACGCTACATGATTGCGACGGACTTTTGATCACATCAAAATTCCGTGGCAACCGATCAAGTGAGACTAAACTGCTACGTTTATAACATTCATTCAGTTATCTCATAACTTATTGTGAATTCCAATTATTGTATCCCATTCCGGATAAATAGAAAATGTCAAACTTTCCGATCAAACAATCGAATACCCAAGTTTTCCCGATACAGATCAACACATGAAATATGAGTCTAACAACATTCAGTTCGTGCCTCAGTACCAACGGTCCAGCCGTAGAAGGGTCAAGCCAACGCCTCACATGTGGCACGCCGTACTCCCCCAAACCCGAAGGTTCAAAGGGCAGTTCAAGACGGTCACATAATCGAGTTAAGGTTTGTTGTCTTCTAGAGGGTCCATCGCGTTACTTGCACTACTTAGAACGTCGTTAAACTACGGAAAAATCCAACACTTGGAAATTTCCCGACAGGGGAAAAATTGGGTATTTATATCCGGTCGAACTTTTTAACATATTCTAAAATTTATCCGGAAAGCCACACAGACAAAATTTAATAATCCGATCGAGTCCATGAAATCCCAAAACAACCCAGAAAAATTCAACTCTTGAATAATATTTAAAAATACCCAGGAAAACAAGCAATATCAATTAGGAGTTACTGTGTAACATTGACTGAAGAATGAGTCCGTACGGCCGCGGATCCGCCGCACGAGCCATGCTCGTGCCGTGGAACCGCGGCAGTTTGATGGAATTACGCACTCGTATTTCACAGTTACTCTTAAAATAACCTGCTGATATTTCTGCATATTTTTAATACTGAAAAATTCCTGTTTTTGAAAATTGGACAGAGAGCATGGGTGTGTTAGGATTTCGGGTTCGTTCGGAGTTCAAAATCCATCTAGACTTCGCCTAAGGCTCTAGCTAGGCTCTGATACCACTGTAGGGTTCCTAGGCACCCTAATGAGGTCTCACAAGGCATCGAACATGCCATTTTCAAAAATTCTAGGTGCCGAGAGACCCGACTACGGATCGTTTGCTAGAAATCTAGGCGAAAACATAAACTAGTTAACAATTAACTAAGAGATACGGAAATACAACCTTTGTAGATCCGGTTCTCCACCTCCATAGCTCCGCAATGAAGTCTCCTCACTGTCCATAACAAGTCCTGGGCTCTAGCGTCGGCTTCATCGGAGAATGGACGGGCTAGGTCATCGATGTCCATGCCGAAGATGATCTACGTCGAGGCATCGCTAAATCAAGCTCCGACTTCACCAAGTCAAGAAACTTGTGAAGAAAACACTCTCTACTACTTGGCAAGAGGTAGAGGATGAAGAAATAGGAAGTGGGTACACTTTAGAATTGGATTTCTCACTCAAATACTCAAGTTGCCATTGTTGAAGTAAGGTTTCTTCATGAAGAAGAAGAAGAGGAAGAAGATGATAAGTGTTCAATTATCTTTTTTTTAAAAAGAATATAATATGAATACTTATCATAAGCCAACCATAGTTTGTTGTAGAGAATAAACCATAGTTAGAATGAAGGGTTAGGGTTAAGCATCAAGACAAAATGGTCACAAGGTCAAAGCTTCATGAAGCTTCAATGTACAAACAAAGAAAGCCACCATTTTCTCTTTATGCATAATATTTTCCAATGAGAATAAATGAATAAATAAATAAATAAGAAAACCATAACCCTAACCTATATACAACCATGGTTTAATCTTCACACAAACCCTAGTGAGTATGTATCATCAAACATGATACAAGCAAGTGCACAAAAAGTATATCACATATACAATGTGCACATCCGAGCGAGAAAATCCATTTAAAGTGAACCAATACTAGTTAATGCAAAATAATATATCAAATATATATAATTCTACTTTAAATCATTAAATCAACACTTGATTTAACGATCCGGTCATATCGCATATAACCGACTAGTATCCTATGTATCGGCTTATCGAATCAATACTTTATTCGATAACTAGGTTATATCGCATACAACCAATCGATACATTCATCGCGAGAATAGAATACGGTATCACATACACGCATTATTATCGGTCCCGCACATATCTCATACGTGCTCCTATTTCGTTTCGCTTGAGCCAGGAAACCTCTGTGTAGGACTCTAAAGACTCATCAATACGCCGGCAGCAGGTGATGATCATATCAAACACCCACAAGCCACAAGCGGTCTGCTAAACGTAACGGCCACCCGGGTATTGAGCGATCTAAAGATCGACGAGCAAGCCCGCTCACACTCCAGTGAATCCAACCAGTAACACTACCGTATAGTCCGGTCTGATCGTCTGATCTGACGCATATCTCGCCTAGGGGTGGTAAACGTCAGACCCCAATAGCTCGATAAGTCGTGTCGATATGAGGTCTATAACTGTTCGAGAAACTACTGGTAACACTTACCAGTAAATTTCAGCAACCCTGGCCAGGGATTTCCTGTTATAGCCAATCGAACACAGCGCAACATCAACCCCCTATACCGGGAGAGACGAATCCCCTCCTATCGCTCATTGCCTCCATGTGACTCGGGACTGTACCCAAAAACCACCGTTTTCACGCCCTCTTGGACGTGGTAAGATGGAAATCAAAGCACAGTGGGAACCACACAAGACTCTATGACGGTCTCGGGTCAACAGACTACTCTGTACCAGTGTCACCAGAGAACTGCCATCTGACGTGAGGTATAATACCATCTGGGAGTTCTCGGCGAGTCCGTCCAGTGTACCCAGTCTCTACTGAGCACCCGTATATCATCTCTGATGTCAAACACCAATGGATATGGGATCATCCATCGCCCATCTGTATGGGTCGAGAAGGTATACGCTAGTCTACTCTGGTATATCGATGCCCCGTCTCGATACACCCTCGATTAGGGACTTTGAAGGATGTACTTATGGACTACCATATCCCCACTAGTATGATCCGCATCATAGTCCAGGTAGTCAAGCACACATCCTAAGGGCTTTACCAACATGTAACAGAGAGACAATCAGTGTACACGTTAAGGTAAAGATCAACCAGATAGCATACTATCATGTCGAGCAAGAAAGTCCTCCCTATATATGTCCCAGCATCCACTACAATATACATCCAATGTACAGTAATGGCCTCTAGGGCATACATATAACTAACAGAGACTACTTACTCGTTAGGGAATTGAAAAACATTTCTAAATTAATTAACTAGGGCAGAGAATTAAATCTAAACTAGGGCAAGAATAGAAAATTATATTTGGGCAGATAATAAAATTAACTAGGGCAAGAATTAAAAACTTACTCTAATTTGATGCACTCTTCATTCTTTAGAGAAATTTACAGATCTGAATTTTAGATATAAAATGAGGCACAAGAAGAGGCAAGACCTAAAATAAGTTTTTGGGTCTCTATTTATAGGACATAGAAAACCCTAGGTACAATCGACGCACATCTGCTTTTACAAATATACCCCTAGGAAGACTAGTCAACGCGCCGCCAGCCGCTTCCAGAAATTTCCGCCGATACGGGCTATACACGGCCGCGGATCCGCGGCCAAAAGCAAGGTTTGGCCGCGGTTCCGCGGCCAAACAGTGAGCTTGTTGGTTGATTTTTGCTGTGATGGTTCTGGTTGTGTTTTTCTTCCTATTTCTTTGGTTGGTTCTTCAGAATGTCTTCTAGTTCTCTTCCAGATCTCCACAATGAGTAATATAGTGGACTTTTACCATTTGCTTCGTATCGAAGTCTTGAACCTTGCGCTGCTTTGTTCTTTGTGAACTGATCTTTGTTCATTCTCCAACTGAAGGCTTGATCAAGATTCTTCCATTTGTTGGTCGTAGTCTCACTTTTGTATCGTCTTTTGTCTTTTTCACTGTTTTTGTTCCGAGAACCTGTAACCTGCAATTATGTAGCAGACATGGATCAAAAGCACCTGTTTATTTGTAAAGTGAATAAGAATGGGGTTTATAAGAATGCAAAATTATGGTATGAACAGGGCACTATAGCCAACAGCTGCCAAAGAGAGAGAGAAAAGAAACAGTCAACGTGCACTTTAATCTAGATCAGAATGGTCAATCACTTTATCTAATCAGGATGTCTCCCACTGTATCCTCAAATTCTCCTCCAAACCTGAAAGAAGAATTAGTCGAGATCATCTAAAATCACCCGAGGAGTAAACCAACCCATCAGTGGGAATCAGGATCCAATTATCATCTCATGATAACCTGATGGAATCCACTCAAGTTATCACACTCCAGATGGTATGCGCATGCCTGGAAAGTTTCCTGTATGTTTGAAACTCCTGATGTGATTTCCACCCCATGCTCTTATGACCTTGACGAAGGCCAACATATTATAAGTCACATGTCAAGTTCTATCCGTCATTGTCTAGGTTAATTTGAACCCACCTGTATAAACCCTTGACGAAGGCCAAAATAGTAGTACGACTGTCCCAAATCAATGCATCTATCTATGCAACAGAAAAGTAACAAATAGCCACCATACACTATGCCTTGACGAAGGCCAACATACATAGCATGAATACTAAGTGCTACCCGTCTGAAATGATGGAGGGCTATGAATGGTTTTTGGTGAAAAACCTTTAACGTAATGAACTTGATATCGTTGAAGGAACCGGATAGCTTTTTACAAATATATAGTGGCGAAAACCTTTGCTAAAGAGGTCACTCCCGGTGAAGGGATCTCGGCTCTTTCCTCGTGGAATGAGGTGCAGGATATTCCAATTGAATACCGCGATGCAAAGCAAAAAGTAATCGACTATAGTGAAGTTATTACCCTGACACAAACCTCTGACCAAGGGGTCACTCCTGATGAAGGGATCTCGGCCCTTGCCTCATCGAATGAGGTGCTGGATATTCATAACCGAATACCACTGTGCAAAACAAAAAAACGTCCTTGTAATAACAGCTTTTTAAAATTGTTCTAATAACATCGTATAGGTCTGTTTTCCTTGCATTGATCTAAATCAACGTAGTCCCATCAATTAATCACACCACAAAAGAACGAAAATATGATGTACGTATATGCCATCCGCATTCGCCACTGGGTCCCGTCATCACCCGTTAAGTTACTTAACTAACGACAGAGCGGGTACTGGACTAGCGCGGCTGTAAAACATATACAACATCTACTAGTATATATATAAAAATATATAATAATCGCTCCAGACGTGATAAATACAACATCAAAGATAAGCAATAAGCATCACAGAACAATACAGATAATCTGGGAGCCCTAGGTTTCCTTTGAGCCACAAGTGAAACACGACGTTCCCCTGGTCGTGTGGATAGCCTGTGCAATAAAAACTATCACAACCCGAAATGGCACGTGACTGGCACTTGAATCATATGAAGTCTATAGGACCCCATCTAATTCAAGTAAGCCAAAAACCCAGAAATCTAAACCATTTTAAAGAAGAAGTGAAGAAGACTTATTTTAAAGAAAGTGGATTTTAATAACATAAGCCGAAGTATGTATTTTTAAAACCTTAAGTCTTTTTTGAAAATTTCGGCAGAGTTTCCTTTGTAAAAACTGGCCCCAAAAGGGGTACAACATGCATAACATGAATAAAGGCATCCCCAAGCGGGAGCTAGCTCTTCGTCAATTGATGGCCACAACTACGTGTAGGGTGTTTTTCGTTACCCCATTGAGATGGGAATACGCGCGTGCTTGTAAGGAGCACTACAGATTCCCCCTGCCTAGAGTAGGCCGGGGTTTAATGATTGTGGGGATCCGAATCTCCGGCAGCCGCGGACTAAGCTGCCGTTAATTACCCCTCGCCTTTGGGGTGAGGGAACCTCCGATTAACGGGTTAAACTGGTCATGCGAACTCGATGTGCAGTGTACGTGCGTGTTGTTTTGGAAGGGGGGTTTGGATATATCGGGAGCCATGCAGAGTTTTCACGGGGGTTCCGCTACCCGGATAGCGGGCTGGGGTCAAAGGGGCTAGCAGCCTCCTTGCGGGATGCGGGGCAGCGCCCCGTTAGAAATTTTTTTTCTAATAGGGACAGTGTCGTGGTGTATGTGTGTGTGCACATATGTATATATATGTATATATATATATATATATAAAAGGGAAAAAAGGCATCCAAAGGATGCGTGGGGACAACACCTTGGGCGCTGTGCGCCCAGGTGTTGTGCGCTCAGGCGCTAGAGTGCCACGTGTCGGCATGTGGGCGCTCTGCGCTTGAGCGCAAGCGCGCCATGTGTCGGCACGTGGGTGCTTTGCCGCTCGAGCGCAAGTGCGCCACGTGTCGGCATAGGGGCGACTTGCGCTTGAGAGCTGGGCGCTTGAGCGCAAGTGCGCCACGTGTCGGCACGGGGGCGACTTGCGCCTGAGCGCTTATGCTTGAGCGCAAGAGCGCCACATGTCGGCACCGGGGCGACTTGCGCTCGAGCGCTCGTGCTGGAGCGCAAGCGCGCCATGTGTCGGCACCGGGGCGACTTGCGCTCGAGCGCTCGAGCTTGACACGTGTCGGCACCGGGGCGACTTGCACTCGAGCACTTGCGCTTGAGCGCAAGCGCGCCACGTGTCGGCACCGTGGCGACTTGCGCTAGAGCGCTTGCGACGTGTCGACACGCGGGCACTCTGCGCTTGAACGCCGGCGAGAAAAAGAGGCTTTTAGCCTAAAAAGTTTCTCGGAAGAGAAATCAGAGAGGAGTTGGACTCCTGAGTGTGTTTTTTTTGTTGGGTTTAGTGAAGGGGGTTCTTCTTCTTCCTCCTCTGTTAGCTGGATCTTGAAGATCAAGAGATGTGAGATCTCAAAATCTCTCCTTTTGGGGATCTAAAGACAGATCTAAGTTCCCCTTTGTGGGTTTGGTGGTGAAAAACTATTTTGTTTTTGAAAAGGAAAAGTAAAACTCTTGATTTAATTCAGAAGAAAGAAGAAGGTTTGAGACCTTCCGAAAAGGGGAAGAAATACAAACCCTAGGTTTTTGAGAGAATCAAAAGTATTACTTTATTCATCATCATGTTGCCTTTTATAGGCTTACATATTTACATACAGCCCCTTGGGCTTTACAAAAATGGCATTTTGCCTATCCCATGGCTCATGTGCCATTTCATTTTTGCATATAAGCCATGGGCTTACAAAATATTGGCTTTATGCCCATTTTGCGTACATTCATGTATAAAAATTACATAAAAATTATTTATTACATGATTTTGTTGTTGGCATGGGGAGGCTGGCCACGGGCTCGACTTGGGCATGGGCTCGCTCGACCTGGGCTTGGGCCCACCTAGCTTGGGGGTTGACCTTGACTTTGACTCGGTCAACAGGGGTGTAAATTTTTACCCCAACACCATGCAAGCAATATAATATACAACGCAAGGGCAAGGATCAAAACTCAAAAGGAAACTCAAACTCAACAAGAAAACCATAATAATACAACGCGCGACTCTAAGGTCGAAAATAATAAACAACTGGTTTTCTAAGTCTAAAATAAATATACAAGTCCGGTTGATGGAGTTTACTAGATACAACTGAATATAAATATACAACGGTGGTCACGATGTGAGTGAACCCACCTACCAAAGTAATCACCCGGAATAGGAGCAGTGTGCCAGAAAGCCACAACGAAACCTGTACGGTAAAAACCTGCAAGAACAGTGGCACAACGGGGGTGAGTTGCCAACTCGTGAGTAAAAAACATCACAGAGCAGAAATCGTATGTATGACTACATCCTAGGTCAATACGATCAGTCATATAAATCCTCAATATGATAAAGTCTGAATCATGATAAGGTGGCAAGGGTAAACATCTATACATAAGTGTAATACCAAGTGCTCGTGTCAGTGCCTCAGGTAGCAACATATCATAAATATGAGGTAAGATCAATGTAATCAATATGAAATCAGTGACAGCTATATCATGAAGTCTATCAGTATGTGGATATCATCCAACTATGTAATCAATGCCTGTATGCATGTGGATCTCGTCTACGTGTCAACCCATGACACAACAACATCATGCATGCAAATGTCATAAAAGTATATGCATGAAAGTATGAGAATATAAATCAACGTGTGTCCCTCGCGACATATCAAAATCATGGTACCCGAGTGTCTAGCATCGACACTTAAAACATCATGAAACCCGTGTCTAGCATCGACATGTAAATCCTCATATATCTCAGGCTCCGTCAGTCCGAATCAGCCCACGGGCTCCGTCTGGGAGATCGGCCCTCGGGCTCCGGCAGAACGGGTCGGCTCAATATCCATCTCTCGACTCCGGTCGGTATCCTCCGGATAACCGCCAGGCCCAAATACTATCACCGGTAGGTAGTGGTCCCTCTGCCAGGCTCACCGTCTACTGCACAGCAATCCGTTCTCGCCCTTGGGTACCATACCGGGTCTACTATGTACCCGTAATCGGCCTCATCCATCTCCTCGAATCGGGTATCACAGTCACACGTCTCAGAACCGAGAAAACGCATGGTTGACGCACTGAAATAACCACGGTTCTCAAATCTAGAAATCTCATGAAAAACAGTATATCTCAATGCGTATAATCATAAAGCATGATGTATGCGACATATAATAGAAATGTAAGCATATCCGTATATCATGCAACATAAAACAGCAATATGCACATATCGAGGGAAAACCGCTCTTTTAAATGAATCCAGTTTTAAAATATATAATGTGGTTCCCAAATCTCTTAAGCCAGCATCATCTATGTATGTGCAAATATGTATGTACGCAAGTATGGGTGTACAATATGTGTGTACGCAAGTATGGGTGTACAATACGTATGTACGCAAGTATTGGTGTACAATATGTATATACGCAAGTATGGGTGTACAATATGTATGTACGCAAATATGGGTCTACAATATGTGTACACGCAAGTATGGGTACAATATGTGTGTACGCAAGTATGGGTGTACAATATGTATGTACGCAAGTATGTCATGCAAGGAGTCATGTCCTGATGCAACAATCCTACTGTGTAGTGACATGGCAATTATCGATGATGAAGTGTGTGAGCCGGAAAGTAGGTGTACGTGGAGCATACGCATCATCGGTAATGGTGCTGGTGTCCTGACATCATGGCTTTAATATAACATAAATCACAAGTATATAAGTATGCAATGCGCTAATAACAACATGAATATATGGAAATGGAAGATAAATGCAACAATAAGGAATCTACATTGGTTATACGAGTCATACAGTTTGTCATTTGAAATCACACGAATCGTATTGTTTTGAAAAATAGGGCTACGGTGTTTTTTTTTTAGAAAAAGGGTACGTCCTTTGAAATATCCGCAGAATCCATTGGCATGTCTTTAAAATACTCACGATTCGTTAGTTTTGAAATAGGTATGACTTGAGTCTAGACTAGCATCTACAAGTAACTACAGGACTAAACTAATAGGCTAATCAAAAAGGTAACGCAGACCACCTAGGTCTGAGTCGATACAGAGAAATATAATAGTTGGTGATCCCGCCTCAATAGTATCACATACGATACAATATATAACATGACATCCTCGAGTCATGGGTGCGGATCTATCATCAATATGTATCTCGTACGGTAAATCCCAAATCTGGGTACGGGTCGAATCTCACATTTATCTCATCAATTATCTGGTATCCTTATCATCATATCTTATGAACTGGGGTACTGATCTAAGTCTAGTACAAACTGATACCATCTGCATATATATGCGTGTATGAAAACACACGCCTAAAGGCCCGCTAAAATCTCATGTCGTATCTCACAATACGAAACAAAACATATCACCGATCTCAAAGTATTATGCCTAAACTCATCAACTCATCTCCGAGTACCATGTACAATCCTTATCATCCATATATAGGCATACGTATATATACATACATAGTCCAATACCTATATGTGTGTGTGTGTATACATATCCCCATATACGCACAAGTAAAACAAAGTAAGCATGTGTGTGCATGTGGGTGTAAACCTTATTCTATGGCTCGCGACTAAACTAACTAACGACACTATCATCCAATTATACTAAAATTATCCATGACTCCCAAAGTATATCTAGATAATCATAATCTCAAAATAAACATATAAATATATCCATATAATATGTACCATACACTACACTACGAACTGCGGGGGTGCTATACGCTATCCACCCGACTTCCCCCGTAGATATGTATCTACTTACCTCGATCCTCGCTTGCTGGAGTCGATGACACCATGCTCATCCTCATCATCTCAAAGTCCACGTGAGGGTACCTATAAATTCCAACGCGTCATATAGTATCAAGAATCGAATATGAAAGCCAAAACGGCATGCGAATCGCTTATAGGTTAGAACCTATACCCTACGCCAGCAAAACCATCAAACAACCCCGTCGCTGACGTACAAACATCAGACGACGGAACACAAAATCAAATACCAAATCCCAAATTAAAACGAAGTCGTAAAATAATGCAGCAACTCAAGAAAAAGGTCACAGATTTTACCCTATGCCAAATTAGCAAATTTTGCATACATGGAGGGTCTAATTTACTGGAGATAAGGCCCTGGAACAAGCACGAAGCAAATTGGGTGTACCAAGGCCGCAAATTGAAGCCCAAATGAATAAATCTGCGGCCTGGACAAGGTGGTTGGGGCTCGGGTTTTTAGTGTACACTTCAGGTTGCCTGCACGACTCCTAGTAATGGCTAAAAAATTTTCAGGTCACCCAGGTTATAGCAGATCACCAAAACACATCACAATTCTCACAATTTCCCGACATCGGGATTTTTAAGTATGCTAATTGGGGTTCTAATCTCTGGTTTAGTCCAATATATCATCACTACAGGGGTTGCATGGTCTCTACTGACCTCAATTACACCTTTGGATTCAATTCAAACCCTAACCTCTTCTAGAAATTTTCAAAGTTCACAAAACCACACTAAATCGGTTCTAAACATGTATAGGTGCTAAGGTGAAAGAAATACCATATAAATGATGAAGGAATTACCTCATTTGGAAACTCAAGAATTTCTTGAGTTGCTCCAAGTCTTCAAAATCCGATTTTTCTTGGTCCAAAGTGCTTGTAGTGGGCTTGTGCATGTTTTTAATGAAGTAGGGATGTGGGTGTTTTGAGGAGGAGGGAGGAGGGAGTGGGCTACCATGGGGTTGAAAGGAGAGGAAAAATGATAAAGATGATGAATGATAAACAAAGGCCATGGTCAATGAAAACCCCTCACCTCTCTCTCATTTCTCTCTCATGCCCATACCTCAATACTATATTCCTTTCTTTTCGGGCTTAATGCACGATGGGCTTAATCGCGATTAGTATTAAAATTTTATATAATTAATTATAAAAAATTGATAATTTGCTTAAATCAAATAAAACATCCTCTTTTCAGTAATTCCTATAATTTTCCAAATATTTTCCACTTTATCGGTATTTAATTATACCGCATTATTAAAATATTCATAATATTTATTATTTAATTATAAAAAATCCCAAAAATAATATTTTATTTTTCTGAAATGTTACAGTCTTCCTCCCTTAAAGAAATTCGGTCTCCGAATTTAAATTTAATCCCCTCAAATACTAAAACATTTCAGTAAAATGATCAAGTCGTTGGAGCTCCAAAATCATAAATACAAAAAACACATCGTAGCTCAACGCATGCGCACGAAAAACGAGTATATAAACCAAGATTAAAACTCCGTCAAGGATCACGCAATCATTGGAGTTATGGTGAAGACACCAATGTCGAAATCCAATATGAAAACCAACATGATATACATCAAAATTATGGAGGTACACATCATTGTAAATTCATTAAAACATTTGAAAGAAATGCATGCCAACCTTTTTAAGTCGCTGTGCAACGCGCTTATCACTGCACCGTTACGGACGTCTATTGTAAGAAAATAACTATGTGTATATACCCTTTGTTTAACATATACGTCCCGCCATTTTGAAAATAATTTAGAAGGATTTCCTTTATAAAATGTTTCGTGTCATCTCGGACACGTAGGTAAATACTGAGACTATAGCTCCTTTTTGGAAATTCCTTCGATAACTATCGATGCATGCAAAAATATATTCAGGTACTGTCCTCTGACTAGTCCTGCTCAGCTACTATACCAAATAGTAAATATCATAAAACATACTGCTCAAAGGGAATCAATCCTAAAAGGTATATAAGACTGCCACGTGCGTCTGGTGCGCACGAAAATCGAAATCAATGAATGTACCATACATGTGCATAGAAAAAAAATCTACGTGCAACGGGTGTGCACGAACACCTGTCAAAGGCAACGGGTGTGCCTGAAAGCAATATCAGGTGCATCTGATATGCACGAAGAATCTCGATTTAGTGCATCTGGTGTGCACTAAAATCATATCAGGTACCCAAGTATGCGCAAGAATCCAAGTCAAGTGCACAAGGTGCACGAAAACAAATATCGAATATCACAATCGAAATCGACGGTATACATCACATTTCAATCCAAATCCAAATCAGGTATACCGTGGTATATAATCTCACAATAATGTGCCTCAGCGTGCACAAAATCGAATCAAAATACTAAAAGTGCATGAAAACTAAGCCGAAAGCATAAGTCAAATCACATGCATACTATAGGTATGAAATCACAATCAACATCTTGAATGACATCAAATCAAAGTCAAGTGCAACTGTGGTGCAAAAAATCTCAATCGTGCAAACAAATCGTCCAAATATCAGGCATGAAATCAAAATCAATATCTCGAATGACATCAGATCGAAGTCAAGTGCAACTGTGGTGCACAAAATCTCAATCATGCAAATAAATCATCTAAATATCAGGCATGAAATCAAAATCAATATCTCGAATGACATCAAATCGAAGTCAAGTGCAACGTGGTGCACAAAATCTCAATCATGCAAATAAATCGCCTAAAATACCGAAATAAAAAATGACTGAAATAGTCCCGCTCTAGCACATCCTCAAAAAATCTCTGGCCAACTGTCATGGTCACTCATAACATGTCTCGTCGATGATGCCGAACTCTGGCCTGCTGGGTGTGCGCAATATGACCGATCCTGGGACCAGGTCTTCTCGTTTAGTATTCCAGAAAGGTTCTGTCGAAATCTCCCTCAAATCTTGTTTCTGCCGAACTGCTATCATCCTTTACTAAATCTATTCCTTGTTCCGAAATGGCTGCATACTCATCACGACTCCTTCTGGAAGATATATCCATGTACAACGCCTCTGCATGCGTATTACATCTCTGATGTCAGTGGAGTGGAACGTCATCTCATCAAGATCTCGTACGAACCTCTTACTCCACTTTTCTCTAATATCGACTGCTTCGGACTCGTCTCTTTGTGGCTGCATGGACTGCGCTCCAACGGCTATACTCTTATCTGGAGTCTCCCAAGCAATGTATCCCATCACATGATATCCGAATGATGTCGAACCTTTCGATCGATTGTCAAGGTTCCATAATCCCCCAAGAGCTCAACATCTTGAGTACAGTTTAATAGTATTCCCGTACATGCCACAGTACCTATGGGCCAACCGTAGAAGGGCAAACCCAAGCCTCATCAATGGCACCGCTGAACTGCTGTAAACCATAAGGTTTCAGAGCGTTCTCATGGTCATTATATTGAGTTAGGGTTTCATTCTTCTAGAGGGTCCACAGAATTACTTGCATGTTTTTCCGAATACTTTAAATGTGGAAAAATGGGTTTCTGACATTCGATCGTCTTCTATCGACTCCCAACGTACCTGCGTGAAGTCGTCTCTAGCTGGAATCAATCAATCTGATGACCTTGCATCGGGATAGGCAACAGATCACATGTCCTAGTCATTTCCTCTCTGGGTGACTAGCGATCTTCTATCATATCTCTAAATACAACTCATGCGGCGTTAGCTTCAAACATCTGGGGCGATATCTTGTCATTCGCAGCAACAACTGGCTCATTTTTCCGCACGCTGAACGGTGCCTCAATCATCAAATAATCGGTGCATCGACGGCCATCACATTCTGGCTGGCCTCTAGCAGTGGCCCAATCCTCTGGTGCTGATCTGCACGTCCGAGAAATCTTGTAAAAGCGATCCATCAAACGCTCATGGCGCGAAAACACAATAACGACGCATCTATGCAAATTGTATGTCCCTGGAATCACGCCCTGGTCAGTCCTCGTCCGTGACGAGCTCGTGCTGACGCAACTCTAGCCTTAGCTCTCTCTGCCCGTGTAATCGTAACAGCAAAACCATAAACCAATATTGATGGTGATAGATCATATGAATGAATATAATGTTGTGCAAGTAAATGTACATGCTAAGGCTTCTTAAGCGGAGTATCGTATCGTAAGTATGCCGCGGAACATATACACGGTACGTCACTCTCTTTAAGTCACCTACTCCATCAACCAAGGTCAACCTACGCGACGAAATTTCGAGTCTAATACTCCCTCGACCAAGTCTAAGTTCCGTAAGGTCAAACCTAGATTCCGTATATATACAAACGCCCTAGGCTACGCATAATCAAACATAGACTCAAACCAAGGTTAACCTAGCGCTCTGATACCAACTTTGTCACGACCCGAAATGGAACGTTACTGGCACTTAAATCATATGAAGTCTATAGGACCCCATCTAATTCAAGTAAGCCAAAAACCCAGAAATCTAAACCATTTTAAAGAAGAAGTGAATAAGATTTATTTTAAAGCAAGTGGATTTTAATAACATAAGCCGAAGTATGCATTTTTAAAACCTCAAGACTTTTCTGAAAATTTCGGCAGAGTTTCCTCTGTAAAAACTTGCCCCAAAAGGGATACAACATGCATAACATGAATAATGGTATTCCCAAGAGGGAGCTAGCTCTTTGTCAATTGACGATCACAACCACGCAAGAAATATAATATACAACGCCAAGGGCGAGAATCAAAACTCAAAAGGAAACTCAAACTCATCAAGAAAACAATAATAATACCACGCGGTACTCTAAGGTCAAAAATAATAAACAACCGGTTTTCTAAGTCTAAAATAAATATACAAGTCTGGTTGATGGAGTTTACTAGATACAACTGAATATAAATATACAACGGTGGTCACGATGTGAGTGAACCCACCTACCAAAGCAATCACCCGGAATGGGAGTAGTATGCCAGAAAGCCGCAACAAAACCTGTACGGCAAAAACCTGCAAGAACGGTGACACAACGGGGGTGAGTTGCCAACTCGTGAGTAAAAAACATCACAGAGCAGAAATCGTATGTACGACTAAATCCTAGGTCAATACGATCAGTAATATAAATCCTCAATATGATAAAGTCTGAAGCATGATAAGGTGGTAAGGGTAAATATCTATACATAAGTCTAATACCAAGTGCTCGTATCAGTGCCGCAGGTAGCAACTTATCATAAATATGAGGTAAGTTCAATGTAATCAACATGAAATCAGTGTCAACTATATCATGAAGTCTATCAGTATGTGGATATCATCCAACTATGTAATCAATGCCTGTATGCATGTGGATCTCGTCCACGTATCAACCCATGACACAACAACATCATGCATGTAAATGTCATAAAAGCATATGCATGAAAGTATGAGGATATAAATCAACGTGTGTCCCTCGCGACACATCAAAATCATGGAAACCGAGTGTCCAGCATCGACACTCAAAACATCATGAAACCCGTGTCCAGCATCGACACGTAAATCATCATATATCTCAGGCTCCGTCAGTCTGGATCAGCCCATGGGCTCCGTCTGCGGGATCGGCCCTCGGGCTCCAGCAGAATGGGTCGGCCCAATATCCATCTCTCGACTCCGGTCAGTAACCTCCGGATAACCGCCAGGCCCAAATACTATCACCGGTAGGTAGTGGTCCCTCTGCCAGGCTCACTGTCTACTGCACAGCAATCCGTTCTCGCCCGGGGGTACCATACCGGGACCGCCATGTACCCGTAATCGGCCTCATCCAGCTCCTCAAATCGGGTATTGTTAGTTATATGTATGCCCTAGAGGCCATTATTGTACAATGGATGTATATTTTAGTGGATGCTGGGACATATATAGGTAGGACTTTCTTGCTCGACATGATAGTACGCTATCTGGTTGCTCTTTATCTTAACATGTATACTTTCTGTCTCTCTGTTACATGTTGATAAAGCCCTTAGGATGTGTACTCGACTTCCAGGACTATGATGTAGATCATACTAGTGGGGCCTGGGTAGTCCATGAGTACATCCTTCAATGTTCCTAGTCATGGGAATATCGAGACAGGGCATCGATATTCCAGAGTAGACTAGCGTATATCTTCTCGACCCATGTGATGGGCGATGGATAATCCCATATCCATTGGTGTTTGACATCAGAGATGGTATGCAGGTGCTCAGTGAAGACTGGGTACACTGAACGGACTCGCCGAGAACTCCCAGATGGTATTATACCTCACATCAGATGGCAGTTCTCTGGTGACACTAGTACAGCTTAGTCTGTTGACCCGAGATCGTCATAGAGTCTTGTGTGTCTCCCACTGTGCTTTGATTTCCACCCTACCATTGCTCTACTGAGTCGAGCAAACAGGTGGTTTTTGGGTACAGTCCCGATTCACATGGAGGCAATGAGCGATAGGAGGGGATTCGTCTCTCCCGGTATTGGGGGTTGATGTTGTGCTATGCTCGACTGGCCATAACAGGAAATCCCTGGCCAGGGTTGCAGTGATATACTGGTAAGAGTTATCAGTAGATTCACGATTGTTATGGACCTTACGTCGGCATGACTTATCAAGCTATTGGGGTCTGACGTTTACCACCCCTAGGCGAGATATGCGACATATCAGACGAACAGACCGGACTGTACGGTAAGTGTTACTGGTTGGATTCACAGGAGTGTGAGCGGGCTTGCTCGTCGATCTTCTAATCGCTCAATACCCGGGTGGCCGTTACGTTTAGCAGACCGCTTGCGGCTTGTGGGTGTTTGATATGATCATCACCTGCTGCCGGCGTATTGACGAGTCTTTAGAGTCCTACACAGAGATTTCCTGGCTCAAGCGAAACGAAATAGGAGCGCATATGAGATATGTGCGGGACCGAGAATAATGTGTGTATGTGATACCGTATTCTATTCTCGCGATGAATGTATCGATTGGTTGTATGCGATATAACCTAGTTATCGAATCGATGATTGATTCGATAAGTCGATACATTGGATATTAGTCGGTCATATGCGATATGACCGGATCGTTAAATCAAGTGTTGGTTTAATGATTTAATGTATAATTATATATTAGATATATTACTTTACATTAACTAGTATTTGTTCACTTAAAATGGATTTTCTCACTTGATGTGCACATTGTATATGTGATATATTTTTGTGCACTTGATTGTATCATGCAAGTTTGGGTGTATGTTTACTTTAAACCATGTTTAAGTGAATGGTTAGGGTTTTGTTTATTTACTTATTCATTTATTTATTTATTCATTTATTCATTTTTGGCAAAATGAAAATGGTGGCTAATTTTGTTTCTTTGCTTTAGCTTCATGAAGCTTCTTTAGATTATCTACCATTTTGTCTTTTGCCTTAACCTAACCATTCACCTAACCTTGGTTTATTCTCTACACTTAACCAAGGTTGCATTATGATAAGAATGAATGGGATTTTCTTTTTAAAAAAATCAATCCTTTTTATTCTATCATCATCTTCATCTTCATCAAGCTTTATGAAAGCTTGCTTGCTTCAATGGCAACATGAGAAAAAGAGTGAGAAATCCAATTCTAAAGTGAACCCACATCCTATTTCTTCATCCTCTACCACTTGCCAAGTAGTATGGGGTGTTTTATTCACAAGTTTCATGACTTGGTGAACTTGGAGCTTGATCTTGAGTTGCCTCGACGTAGATCATCTTCGGCATCGAAGTCGACGACCTAGCCCGATCTTTTCTCCGATGAAACCACCGCGAGAGTCTAGGATTCCGATGGGTACAGTGGAGGGATGTCATCATGGAGCTAGAGAGGTGGAGGACCGGATCTACAAAGGTTGTACTCACTTTCCTTTAAGTTAAAGTTGTTTACTTGCATCTTTGTCGCCTTATCCTCTAGTTAACGATCCGTATTAGGGTTTGTAGGCACATGAAAAAATTTAAATTGGGCATGTTTGATCTGTTGTGAGACCTCATTAGTGTGCCTAGGAACCCTACACTGGTATCAGAGCCTAGCAAGAGCCTTAGGCGATGAGTAGACGGAGTTCGAAGTCCGATCGAACCGAAACCCTAATGCAAAATCCACTCTCTGTACATTTTTGAAAATTGTGGATTTTTATGAATTAAAAATATGCAGAAAAATAAGCAGGCTTTTGTAAGAATTACTGTGAAGCACGTGAGCATGAATCGACCAAGTGGCCGCGGAACCGTGGCACGAGCATGGCATGTGCGGCGGTTCCGCGGCAATAAAGGGGCATCTTGTCATTATTTCTGCACAGTAATTCCTATATTATTGTGCTGAGTTTTCTGGGAATTTTTAATCTGCACTCAAGAGTTGAGTTTTTTGGGTTGTATTGGGACTTCGTAGATTCGATCGGATTGTCTAATTTTGTCTATGTGTTTTTCCTGGTAATTTTAGAATATGTTAAAAAGTTCGACCGGATATAAATACCCACTTTTTCCCCTGCCGGGAAATTTTCAATTGTTGGATATTTCCATAGTTTAATAACGTTCTAAGTAGTGCAAGTAACGCGATGGACCCTCTAGAAGACAACAATCCTTCACTCGATTATGTGACCGTCTTGAACTGCCCTTTGAACCTTAGGGTTTAGGGCATTACGGCGTGCCACATGTGAGGCGTTGGCTTGACCCTTCTACGGCTGGACCATTGGTACTTAGGCACGAAGTGAATGTTTTTAAACTTATTTCATGTGTTGAGCTGTTTCGGGAAAACTTGGGTGTTCGATTGTTCGATCGGAAAGTTTAACATTTTCTATTTATCCGAAATGTGATACAATATTTGGAATTCACAAGTAGTTATGAGATAACTGAATGAATGTTGTAAACATAGCAGTTTAGTCTCACATGATCGGTTGCCACGGAATTTTGATGTGATCAAAAGTCTGTCGCAATCACATAACGTACGCGGATACTCGCCGGGTAAACTTAATAGATAGCCTCGCCCCATAGCCCCGACCAAGTGACTGTAGGAGAACCCCGTCGCCGAAAGCATCCGTTTGAGTGCTCGCGGCAGCGGTGTTCCGCCTTGGTGCACTTCGTCGACGGCGTCGGGGGTGCGGCCGCCTACTAAAGTTTGCGACGAGCATTCGATCAGGATGTCGGGAATCTTGTTGAATTGCCCGACTTGATATTGAAAAGAGTTTTCGATAATGAGACTAAAATGCGGGGTTTATAATTGTTAGGCATGCGATGTCTAAGTATTTCATATGATTAGGCATGCGATGTCTAAAGAGTTTGTGGATTCCAACTGTTGTAGTTTTACACTTTCTTTTATGCGACCGTAAGTGTAATATGTGATATCGCCAGTTTCGTTGCTATATGTCAACGACAATTGGGATACGCATGTTTACTTACGTTGATGACATGTGATGTTATGTGTTGCTGGATATGTTATATTGGATCGTCGTGTTTGAATAGCCGGGGTTTTTTTATGTGAGACGAGTGTTTTTCATTTTCATTCATGTAAAAACTTGTATGTAATATTCTTTTATTGGGGCACTTCTAGATTGCGGATGATGTCACCATTTGTATATTATTTACTTTTTCGCACTAGGATAGACCCAAGGAGGAGGGCACAAGTAACCGGGTTCTGGAGTCCAGTGGGAGACCAACTCGAGGAGTCGAGTCCGGGTCTCCTAACTCTAGAATTGGTAGGGTTGCTTGTCGCTCTCGTAAGGGTCTAGGGTTGTGGGTTTGGCTATTCATCGCGACCGTGGAATCCGTGTTTTATACTGGCTCGTATTAAAAACACGGACGTCCTAGTATATCCAATATTTCATATGATATTTTCTGCTGCGTTATCTGTGATGTGATCATGTGATTTGTTCAGATAGATATAGTATATGGTATATATGATATATTATATAGACGTTGCTTATGTTTTGCACCCGCACTAGCCCTGCCTCGCTTTGGCGTTAGTTACCTAACCTAACGGTGCAGACAGGACATCTAGGCGAATGCGGATGGCATAAGCGTACGTTATATTTATCTGTGATGTTTAGGTGGACTTAAATGATGGGACATTCATTAATGAGATTAATGAAAGAAAATAAACCTAATTGATGTTGTGGAATCGAATTTCAAAATAAAAACAGATAGCTACAGTTCTTGCTTTGCATCGTGGTGTTCTTTGAAGAACATCCTTCACCTTATTCGATGAGGAAAGGACCGAGATCCCTTCACCGGGAGTGACTCCTTTAGCAATAACTGGCAGATGCTATACACTCGGTTTGTCTTTTGATTGCTTCTATAGTTTCTGCTTTGCACAGTGATATATATGATATATCCCGCACCTCATTCGACGAGGAAAGGGCCGACGATCCCTTCACCGGGAGTGACCCCTTTAGCAAAACTAGAAGAGCTTCAAAAACACTCCATTTAAAAACCATTTGATTCCGCAACGAGATCAAGTTCAAAGCGTTAAAGGTTTTATTAAAAACCATCCGCAACCCTCCGTTATTTTAGGAAGTAGAGTACTTAGTATTCGTGCTGTGTTTGTTGACCATAGTCAAGGCACAGTGAGTGATGTCTTCCTACACCGCATATGATGCGATTAGTTAGGACAGTCGCGTGACTTTGTTGACCTTAGTTAAGGGTCATGTGGGTGGGTCTAATTAATCACGAAATGACGGGTAGAACTTGACTAGTACTTATGATTTGTTGACCATAGTTAAGGTCATAGGTGCTAGGGGTAAAAACCATTATCGGGAGTTTCAAGTGTTGAAATTTGCAATGAGATTGCATACCTTCTATATGATAGTTGGATCCCGATACCCACTGCGAGTAATTGTTACTCCTGGGAGAGTTTTGCACTTTACAATTAGCCGATCAAGTAGGTGTCTAGAAAGGTGTCAACGGGGTTATGCCTCTGGGAAAACGAGGTTTACTATAATTAGGTTCGTGCGAAAGCACGGGGAACCTCCCTCAAAGTACCGACACTGGCCTGGCTGAAAGATTGGCGAACTTGTAGAGTGTGATTAATCCCGGCTAGTCTTTCCTTTTAGGGTTTGAAGGAAAATTTGATAAAAACAGTTGGAGCCATCCTGATTAGATAAAATATATAACCAATCTAATCTTACAAGAGCGCACGCAGAGTGTTTTCTTCTCTCTCTCTCCAGGTAGCGACCATATCACGCCTTAATCAAGATAATAATATGGATGTATTGACCGAACCCGCTTGTTATACTGAGCTGGGGAACGTTGGTCCCGCTCCAACTTATAATTGTTATAAGACCGAGCAGGAAATAGGGGAATACCAGAATTCCTATGCCGCCCAAACGAAGAAACTGCATATGATGCATCTCCTTCGGGTGTGTTCATTATACAGAACTGTTTCTCAGTATCCTCTGCATCCTGGGTATCTGATACCGGATCAGGATCCCAGATATGTAATCTTTTACATAGGGCTACAGAAAGGCAGAGAACTGAGAACAGGTGATAAGTTTCATGAGACAGAGAACGGGGCAAGTGTTGCAGCCAAGTCTGTTGGTCACTGTCACCCTGTATTACCGGTACATTGATTCTGAACAAATGTTATTAGATACCGAACCTGATATACAAAATCATATCAGTCTCTTTATTAGTAAAGAAATGATAAAATTTTGTATTGTTGGATAATGTTTTGAACATTTCCTATATCAAAAGTTGATCGGTTCAGGCACGTTATCTAAAAGCATTGACGTTCTAAATCAAACTACAGTTTCTAGTATACATAACACACACAAGAGGAAGAGTTCAGATATGAACGATTCCTTCTTGAGGTATTGTTGACTAGGTCATATCAATGCTACCCGACTTGCTGAAGTTACATTTTAGATGCATATTTAAATCAGTTTGAATTTACATCTTATGAAACTTGCCAGTCATGTCACAAAGATTAGATGACCATAGCTCTGTCTATTGGAAACAGAGAAAGAGTTAGTAAACTCTTGGGACTGATACATGATGATGTATGTAAGGTCTCCTGTCTACAGAAGCCAGGACCGGTTCTTTGTATTTCATTACATTCTCTGATAGTCTCTCAAGATTCAGCCATATGTTCCTGTTGAAACATAGGTCTGAACCTTTTGAGATATTCACAGAATATAAGCTAGAAGTAGGGAACCAATACGGGTATAAGTATTATGTCCTTTGATGTGATCAGGGAGGAGAATACTTGTGGATAGAATTCCTGGATTATTCTAAAGGAGAATGAGATTCTCTCTCAGTATTACTCCTCTGAATACACCACAGCACAACGGTGTATCAGGGCGGAGCAATCGCACCGTATTAGATATGGTGTGCTCTATGATGAGTACTACTGAGTTACCTATTTCCTTTTAGGGGTTGTGCACTTGAGAAGCTGCATACCTATTGAATTAGGTTCGAATCAAATCAGTGCCTACCACTCCATATAAGATATGGTATGGGAAGAGCCTATCTCTTAAGTATGTTAAGATTTGGGATTGTCCGGCCTATGTCAAAAGCAAAATCCGGACAAGATCGAGGCAAGGTCAGTTCTGTAGAATTGGAAAGGTTCCAGCTATACAAAACTGCAGCTGATGATTTGACAGAACCAAAGGATTCAATAGTTCCCGATGAACCTCAGCCTCTCCGCCGATCTGGTAGGGTTCCTCATCCACCTGAGAGATACCTCGGTTTCTTGATGACAGTGGGAGCGAGGAATGCATAATGAGATGATGACCCAACTAGTTTCGAGCAGGCCATCGAAAGTAGGGACTCTGTAAGAATTGCTGGATGCTTAGTGATCTGAGATGGAATCCATGTACACCAACGAAGTATGGACTTTGGTTGCTATATCTGAAGGGTTAAATCCCCGTCAGAAGCAAGTATATCTTGAGAAGATTACTTGGTGTAGATGGAAAAGTTGAGACTTTCAAAGCTAGACTTGTTAAAGGATTTCGTCATCGACCAGGCGTGGATAATGATGAAACCTTTTCCAGGCACTATGCTTAAGTCCATCCAGATTCTACTTGCCATTGCTGCATACTATGACTACGATATCTGGTGGTTGGGTGCCATGACTGATTTTCTAAAATGATTTAGAAGGGAACGTCTATAAGAATACAGCCAGAGGGCTTCGTAAACAGTGGGAGCAGCGGAAACGTGTGCAAGTTGCTTTACAGAATAAAGCAGGCATCGCGGAGTTGGAACGTCTGTTTTGATGTGGTAGTCAAAGTGTTTGACTTCATCAAAATGGTAGATGAACCTTGTATATACAAAAAGGTAGTAGAGAGTAAGGTGGTTATCCTCGTATTGTACGTAGACAACATACTCTTGATAGGAAAAGAGTTTCCTATACTACGCTCGGTCAATCTCCGCTTATCACAAGGATTCTCCAATAGGATCAAAGTGATACCTCCTAAATCCTGGGATTTGGGTCTATAAGATAGATCTAAATGGATGTTAGGATTCTCACTAGCTGTAGTAAGATAGTATCAATCGATCCTGAGGAGAATCACTGGAAAGGTTCCACGGTGATAAGGATGACTGAATGTCAGTCGCAGGCATTGTCTTTACCCTCAGTGAAGGGACTGTATGATGGAAGAGTTCCAAGCTAGATACCGTGGCAAACTAGACGATAAAGGCTGGTAACATCGCTATTAAAGATACTACCAAAGATGCAGTTTGGGTGTATATTGGTTCATGAGATGAACTAGGTTCCTACCATTGTGTGACAATGGAAGTGTGGCTTTGGCCCGGGAACCCTGGTCCCATCAGTGACCCAGACATATTCTGAGGCAGCATCACCTGATCATGGAGATAGTTGATCTCCAGGGTGATCAAGGTTAGGAGAGTAGACTCAGAGGATAACACGGCGGATCCACTCACAAAGGCTTTTTCCTAGAGAGAGACTTATATGGGATGATTGAGTATGTGATACTGCAACCACTGCTACAGATGGCCCTAGTGCAAGTGGGAGATTGTTAGTTATATGTATGCCCTAGAGGCCATTACTGTACATTGGATGTATATTGTAGTGGATGCTGGGACATATATAGGTAGGACTTTCTTGCTCGACATGATAGTACGCTATCTGGTTGCTCTTTATCTTAACATGTATACTTTCTGTCTCTCTGTTACATGTTGATAAAGCCCTTAGGATGTGTACTCGACTTCCAGGACTATGATGTAGATCATACTAGTGGGGCCTGGGCAGTCCATGAGTACATCCTTCAATGTTCCTAGTCATGGGAATATCGAGACAGGGCATCGATATTCCAGAGTAGACTAGCGTATATCTTCTCGACCCATGTGATGGGCGATGGATGATCCCATATCCATTGGTATTTGACATCAGAGATGGTATGCGGGTGCTCAGTGGAGACTGGGTACACTGAACGGACTCGCCGAGAACTCCCAGATGGTACTATACCTCACGTCAGATGGTAGTTCTCTGGTGACACTAGTACAGCTTAGTCTGTTGACCCGAGATCGTCATAGAGTCTTGTGTGTCTCCCACTGTGCTTTGATTTCCACCCTACCACGGCTCTACTGAGTCATGCAAACCGGTGGTTTTTGGGTACAGTCCCGATTCACATGGAGGCAATGAGCGATAGGAAGGGATTCGTCTCTCCCGGTATGGAGGGTTGATGTTGTGCTATGCTCGACTGGCCATAACAGGAAATCCCTGGCCAGGGTTGCAGTGATATACTGGTAAGAGTTATAAGTAGATTCACGATTGTTATGGACCTTACGTCGGCATGACTTATCAAGCTATTGGGGTCTGACGTTTACCACTCCTAAGCGAGATATGCGACATATCAGACGAACAGACCGGACTGTACGGTAAGTGTTACTGGTTGGATTCACAGGAATGTGAGCGGGCTTGCTCGTCGATCTTCTGATCGCTCAATACCCGGGTGGCCGTTACGTTTAGCAGACCGCTTGCGGCTTGTGGGTGTTTGATATGATCATCACCTGCTGCCGGCGTATTGACGAGTCTTTAGAGTCCTACACAGAGGTTTCCTGGCTCAAGCGAAACGAAATAGGAGCGCATATGAGATATGTGCGGGACCGAGAATAATGCATGTATGTGATACCGTATTCTATTCTCACGATGAATGTATCGATTGGTTGTATGCGATATAACCTAGTTATCGAATCGAGGATTGATTCGATAAGTCGATACATTGGATATTTGTCGGTCATATGCGATATGACCGGATCGTTAAATCAAGTGTTGATTTAATGATTTAATGTATAATTATATATTAGATATATTACTTTACATTAACTAGTATTTGTTCAGTTAAAATGGATTTTCTCACTTGATGTGCACATTGTATATGTGATATATTTTTGTGCACTTGATTGTATCATGCAAGTTTGGGTGTATGTTTACTTTAAACCATGTTTAAGTGAATGGTTAGGGTTTTGTTTATTTACTTATTCATTTATTTATATATTCATTTATTCATTTTTGGCAAAATGAAAATGGTGGATACTTTTGTTTCTTTGCTTTAGCTTCATGAAGCTTCTTTAGATTATCTACCATTTTGTCTTTTGCCTAAACCTAACCATTCACCTAACCTTGGTTTATTCTCTACACTTAACCAAGGTTGCATTATGATAAGAATGAATGGGATTTTCTTTTTAAAAAAAAACAATCCTTTTTATTCTATCATCATCTTCATCTTCATCAAGCTTTATGAAAGCTTGCTAGCTTCAATAGCAACATGAGAAAAAGAGTGAGAAATCCAATTCTAAAGTGAACCGACTTCCTATTTCTTCATCCTCTACTACTTGCCAAGTAGTATGGGGTGTTTTCTTCACAAGTTTCATGACTTGGTGAAGTTGGAGCTTGATCTTGAGTTGCCTCGACGTAGATCATCTTCGGCATCGAAGTCGACGACCTAGCCCGATCTTTTCTCCGATGAAACCACCACGAGAGTCTAGGATTCCGATGGGTACAGCGGAGGGACGTCATCACGGAGCTAGAGAGGTGGAGGACCGGATCTACAAAGGTGTAGTCACTTTCCTTTAAGTTAAAGTTGTTTACTTGCATCTTTATCGCCTTATCCTCTAGTTAACGATCCGTATTAGGGTTTGTAGGCACATGAAAAAATTTGAATTGGGCATGTTCGATCTGTTGTGAGACCTCATTAGTGTGCCTAGGAACCCTACAGGTATCACAGTCACACGTCTCAGAACCGAGAAAACACATGGTGGACGCACTGAAATATCATATCAAGAGAAACCGGGTTTTTAAAACAGTACATACTTTCTTTTGAAATAACCATGGTTCTCAAATCCAAAAATCTCATGAAAACAGTATATCTCAATGCGTATAATCATAAAGCATGATGTATGCGACATATAATAGAAATATAAGCATATCCGTATATCATGCAACATAAAACAGCAATATGCATATATCGAGGGAAACCGCTCTTTTAAATGAATCCAGTTTTAAAATATATAATGCGGTTCCCAAATCTCCAAAATCAATCCGGCATCATCTATGTATGTGCAAATATGTATGTACGGAAGTATGGGTGTACAATACGTGTGTACGCAAGTATGGGTGTACAATATGTATGTACGCAAGTATGGGTGTACAATATGTATGTACGCAAGTATGAGTGTACAATATGTGTGTACGCAAGTATGGGTGTACAATATGTGTGTTCGCAAGTATCACATGCAAGGAGTCATATCCTGATGCAACAATCCTACTGTCTAGTGACATGGCAATTATCGATGATGAAGTGTGTGAGCCGGCAAGCAGGTGTACGTGGAGCATACGCATCATCGATAATGGTGCTGGTGTCCTGACAGCATGGCTTTAATATAACATAAATCACAAGTATATAAGCATGCAATGCGCTAATAACAACATGAATATATGGAAATGGAAGGTAAATGCAATAATAAGGAATCAACATTAGTTATACGAGTCATACAGTTTGTCATTTGAAATCACACGAATCGTGGTGTTTGGAAAAATAGGGCTACGGTGTTTTTTTTATAGAAAAAGGGTACTTCCTTTGAAATATCCGTAGAATCCATTGGCATGTCTTTAAAATAGTCACGATTCGTTAGTTTTGAAATATATATGACTCGAGTCTAGTCTAGCATCTACAAGTAACTACAGGACTAAACTAATAGGCTAATCAAAAAGGTAAGGAAGATCACCTAGGTCTGAGTTGATACATAGAAATATAATAGTCGGTGCCCTCGCCTCAATAGTATCACATACGATACAATATATAACATGACATCCTCGAGTCAAGAGTGCGGATCTATCATCAATATATATCTCGTACGGTAATCCATCGTACGGCATCCCAAATCTGGGTACGGGTCGAATCTCACATTTATCTCATCAATTATCTGGTATCCTTATCATCATATCTCATGAACTGGGGGTACTGATCTAAGTCTAGTACAAACTGATACCATCTGCATATATATGCGTGTATGAAAACACACGCCTAAAGGCCCGCTAAAATCTCATGCCGTATCTTACAATACGAAACAAAGCATATCATCGATCTCATAGCATCATGCCTAAACTCATCGACTAATCTCCAAGTACCATGTACAATCCTCATCATCTATGTATAGGCATACGTATATATACATACATAGTCCCATACCTATGTGTGTGTATATGTATATATATACATATTGTTGGATATAGTGACCTCAGAGTCAATTATTGGATCACAGGCACGTGATTGCAATGATTGAGGGTGGACCTATACCGATAGGACAGTCTTACTCAAGATGATAGTATGCTATCTGGTTTATCTTTATAATCGTGTACTGATTTAGGTGACCTTACAGGTCGCTATTACACGTTGATAGAGCCCCTAGGATTCTTGCTTGACTGCCAGCAGTATGATGGCGATCATATACGTGGGAGCTGGGGTCTATAAGCACATCCTTAAAGTGGTCCCCTAGTCGTGGGAATTTTCGAAACAGGGCATCGATACTCCGGAGTAGACTAGTGTATACAGTCGACACCCCGACGAGGGGCGGTGGCCGGTCTCACAAGCCATTGGTTTCAGTTGGTTCACCTAAGATGTATACAGGTGCTCATTGGGTTATGAGTACACCGGACAGGACTCGCCGGGAACATGCTGGTTGGTATTATACCTGACGTCAGATAGCAGTTCCCTGGTGACATGTATACAGGTTAGTTCATCGACCTGAGATCATCATTTATCTCGTGTGAGTTCCCACTGTGCTTTGATTACTACCCTACCACGGCTTAAAGGAGTCGTGCAAACAGGTTTTAGTTGGGTACAGTCCCGAGCCACATGGAGGCAGTGAGTGGATCGGCAGGGGTTCGTCTCTCCCGGTATTGGGGGTGAGATCGCGCTGTGTCTATGAGAGCCATTACACGAAGTCCTTGGCCAAGGCAGGAGATTTACTGGTAGGTATTCCAGTAGTATCTCAGGGTGTTCTGGGCTACACTCCGACACGACTTGTACCACTTTTGGGGGTCTGACTTTTACCAACCCCTAGGCCCGCCATGTGATGCTCATAGACGAACGGACCGGACTGTACGGATATTGTCACTGACAGGCTCAGTAGGGTGTCAGGATGAGTTCGCTCATCGACCTCCCTTTTGGTCAATACCTGGTAGCCCGTTACGTACAGCTAGTACCTCTGACGTGCTAGTGGTTAAATCCACAGCCAAAGTATTGACGAATCTTTAGAGTCCCCCACAGACAGTTTCTCAAGTTTCGGGTGAAACGTTGTAGAGGCTGTATGATATATGGCAGGGTTCGATCATATACGTGCGGTATTGCATGGATCATGATCGGACGGATCATACTAGTGGATTTTGGTTTAAGTCGGATCCTAGTATTAGATTTGTTAGATTACTTTAGTTTCATCGCATTCACATTCAGTCGGAATGCGGATGCAGGTATGTATATACAAGTGAGGGGTATCCTTGTGATCCGTCACAAGTTTACTTTAGATGTTGCCGTATCTTTTTATTATTGCAAACATTTGGATTAATGTTTGCTTATGGAAATAATGAGCTAGAATTCGTCATTTTGTGCATTAATTGTGACACATGCAAACCTAGTGACACATGGTCTCTTTTATTGTGCATATGTCACATTTGATGTTTGATTTGTGTTGATATGATGAGAAGAGAGAGAGGGGGGCTGCCATATGAGAGGTTTGGTCTTGTATTTTTTTTCACACTCTCTCACTCTCATTTTATCATAGAAAAAAGAAAAGAAAACAGAGCTCTTCTTCTTCTTCCTCTCTTTTCTTCTCTTGAGCTCATAACTTCCATCAATGGCAACACCTTCAACCTCCATCCATCTCATGGATGCAAGAGACAAAGTGATCACAAACATTCTCTACAACATCTTGGGCACGTCGGCTAGCACACTTCGTGCCCTAGTTGCTTCGGATGAAGCGGGAGCCCGTAAAAAGAATCGATGATGTGGTGCCCTTTCCGACGTGGAGATCGAGACCGGAGATGCTGGGAGGAGCTTGGGATGGTGGCCAATGACCGAAGGACACGGATCGATCGGTATAGTTTTCCAACCCTTTCTTTAGTTGCTAGTAGTAGGTTAATGGTTCGATCCGGGTTTTAAGCATACGATAGCGCCAGTTTCTAGTTAAGAAAAAGTTTTCGTTTCTGCATTTTGGCCTCGGAAAGACGGCCGGGGCGCTACCGTAGACTTACATGGTATCAGAGATACGCCATTAACCTTTACTAGCTTGCTCTAACGTGTTTAGAACTTCGATGGGATGGAATTTCCAAAAACTGCATTTCCAAGTCATCAGTTTCTGTCGAAATTTTTCTGTTGTCAAAAAATTGTTTGGTGTATTGTAGAAAATCAGGCAGGGTTTTTTAAGAGAACTGAGAAAATTTGGTGGGCAGATTTCACTGTAGCGCGGCGGATCAGCGGTCGTACCCACGTTTTGGCCGTGGATCCACCGCCGTACTGTAGCCACAGTGCACGAAATTTTCTCAGGTGGTCTCTGACTTGGAAATGTGGTTTCTGGTATTTTTGTTTGGGCCCAGATTTGTCTGAGTGCTGGGAATTGTGCTTGGGGCCCACTTCGGGAAATTTTGTCGATCGAAAATTTTAAACATGTTAGTTCACAGTATTTACATTATATCTGCGACCGTGAATGTCATTTGATCAGTAAATCTTGTCTAATTTCTATAGCCCTTTTAGACGGATTTGCGAACGTGACATCCTCGTTGATGTTCTGTGTTGTGCTGTGATGTTGCGGATTTGTCGTGGTGGATAGCCTGGATGCAATGGTAGTACAGTTTGGTTGTATTTATACATTTGATATTGCGGGGCGAGCGTCCGACATGTGGACTGTCGTCACTGCCTGTTTGTATATTATTCTTTTGGGGTACGACCGGGCTGAGGTCGATATACCCGTCGTATACATTTTACTTTCTATACTAGGATTACCCTGCGGAGGGGTGCACGGATAGCCGGGTTCTAGAGGGCAACGAGCCCGCATCTCATGGCTTTGAGACGGAGGGGGCTTCACTCTAGAATTGGCGGGCTATTCGCCGCACTCGTAGGGGGTACAGGTTGACCCAAGGAGGGGTGCTCAAGTTACCGGATTCCGTGAAGTGCTGGGTGGTCCATTCACTTTGTTGAAGGGAGTTGTCTCGCTTCAGGTTTTGGCGGGTAACTTGCCGTGCCCGTAGGGGTCTAGGATTTCATTGCACAGGCTATCCACACGACCAGGGAAACGTCGGGTTTCAGTAGCGGCTCTATGAAACCCGGGGATCCTAGATTATATGTATTGTTCTGTGATGCTTATTACATTTCTGTGACGTTGCATTTTATCACGTCTTGAGCGATTATTATATATTGCTATATATACTAGTATATGTTGTATATGTTTTACACCCGCGCTAGTCCAGTCCCCGCTCTGTCATTAGTTAAGTAACATAACGGGTGATGATGGGACCCAGTGGCGAATGCGGATGGCATATACGTACATCATTATTTTCATTCTTTATTGGTGTGATTAATTGATGGGACTACGTTGATTCGGATCAATGCAAGCTAAACAAACCAGTTTGATGTTGTTGGAACATTTTTCAAAAAGCTGTTATTGCAAGGACGTTCTCTTTTGTTTTGCACAGTGGTATTCGGTTATGAATATCCAGCACCTCAGTCGACGAGGCAAGGGCCGAGATCCCTTCACCGGGAGTGACCCCTTGGACAGAAGTTTGCGTCAGGGTAATAACTTCACTATAGTCGATTACTTTTTGCTTTGCATCGTGGTATTCAGCTGGAATATCCTGCACCTCATTCTATGGGGAAAGAGCAGAGATCCCTTCACTGGGAGTGACCTCTTTAGCAAAGGTTTTCGCCACTATATTTTTATAAAAACCTATCCGGTTCCTTCAACGATATCAAGTTCATTACGTTAAAGGTTTTTCGCTAAAAACCATTCGTAGCCCTCCGTCATTTCAGATGGGTAGCACTTAGTATTCATGCTATGTTTGTTCGCCTTAGTCAAGGCATAGTGTATGGTAGCTATTTGTTACTTTTCTGCAGCATAGATAGATGCGTTGGTTTGGGACAGTCGTACAGACTTGTTGGCCCTAGTCAAGGGCTTGTACGGATGGGTTCAAATTAACCTGGACAATGACGGGTAGAACTTGACATGCGACATATCATGGATGCAAGAGACAAAGTGATCACAAACATTCTTTGCAACATCTTGGACACGTCGGCTAGCACACTTCGTGCCCGAGTTGCTTCGGATGAAGCGGGAGCCCGTAAAAAGAATCGATGATGTGGTGCCCTTCCCGACGAGGAGATCGAGACCGGAGATGCCGTGAGGAGCTTGGGATGGTGGCCAAAGACCGAAGGACACGGATTGATCGGTATAGCTTTCCAACCCTTTCTTTAGTTGCTAGTAGTAGGTTAATGGTTCGATCCGGGTTTTAAGCATACGATAGCGCCGATTTCTAGTTAAGAAAAAGTTTTCGTTTCTGCATTTTGGCCTCAGATAGACGGCCGGGGCGCTACCGTAGACTTACACATATCCCCATATACGCATAAGTAAAACAAAGTAAGCATGTGTATGCGTGTGGGTATAAACCTTATTCTAGGGCTCGAGACTAAACTAACTAACGACACTATCATCCAATTATACTAAAATTATTCATGACTTCCAAAGTCTATCTAGATAATCATAATCTCAAAATAAACATATAAATATATCCATATAATATGTACCATACACTACACTACGAACTGCGGGGGTGCTATACGCCATCCACCCGACTTCCCGCGTAGATATGTATCTACTCACCTCGATCCTCGCTTGCTGGAGTCGATGACGCCATGCTCATCCTCGTCGTCTTGAAGTCCACATGAGGGTACCTACAATTTCCAATGCGTCATATAGTATCAAGAATCGAACATGAAAGCTAAAACGGCATGCGAATCACTTATAGGTTAGAACCTATAACCTACGCCTGCAAAACCATCAAACAACCTCCGTCGCTGACGTACAAACATCAGACTACAGAACACAAAATCAAATACCAAATCCTAAATTATAACGAAGTCGCAAAACAATCCATCAACTCAAGAAAAAGGTCCCAGATTTTACCCTAGGCCAAATTAGTACTTCCTGTCTTTTCACCTTTGTAGCCAATTTTGCATACTTGGAGGGTCTAATTTACTGGAGATAAGGCCCTGGAACAAGCACGAAGCAAATTAGGTGTACCAAGGCCACAAATTGCGGCCCAAATGAATAAATATGCGGCCTGGACAAGGTGGTTGGGGCTCGGGTCTTTAGGGTACACTTCAGGTTACCTGCACGACTCCCAGTAATCGCTAAAAAATTTTCAGGTCACCCGGGTTATAGCAGATCACCAAAACACATCACAATTCTCACAATTTCCGGACATCGGGGTTTCTAAGTTCGCTAATTGGGGTTCTAGTCTCTGGTTTAGTCCAATATATCATCACTACAGGGGTTGTATGGTCTCTACTGACCTCAATTACACCTTTGGATTCAATTCAAACCCTAACCTCTTCTAGAAATTTTCAAAGTTCACAAAACCGCACTAAATCGGTTCTAAACATGTATAGGTGCTAAGGTGAAAGAAATACCATATAAATGATGAAGGAATTACCTTATTTGGCAACTCAAGAATTTTCTTGAGTTGCCCCGAAGTCTTCAAAATCCGATTTTTCTTGGTCCAAAGTATTTGTAGTGGGCTTGTGCATGTTTTTAATGAAGTGGGGATGATGTTTTGAGGTGGGGATGTGGGTGTTTTGGGGAGGTAGAGGAGGGAGAAGGGAGTGGGCTGCCATGGGGTTGAAGGGAAAGGAAAAATGATGAAGATGATGAATGATAAACAAAGGCCATGGTCAATGAAGACCCCTCACCTCTCTCATTTCTCTCTCATGCGCATACCTCAATACTATATTCCTTTCTTTCTTTTTGTTTTCTTTTCCTCTCATTTTAAAACAAATCCTTGCATAAAAATGAAGAAAAGACCATGGTAGGAAATGTAAAAATTGCAAAATATGACATGGTGCATGTCTTGTGCACAAATCCGGCTTAATACACGATTAGCTTAATCGTGATTAGCATTAAAATTGTATATAATTAATTATAAAAAAATTCATAATTTGCTTAAATCAAATAAAACATCCACTTTTCAGTAATTCGTATAATTTTCCAAATATTTTCCACTTTATCGGTATTTAATTATACCGCATTATTAAAATATTCATAATATTTATTATTTAATTATAAAATATTCCCATAAAGAATATTTTATTTTTCTGAAATGTTACAAAAACCTAGACCCCTACGAGTGCGGCAAGTTACCCGCCAAAACCAGAAGCGTGGCAGCCCCTTCATCAAAGTGAATGGGCTACCCGGCACTTCACGGAATCCGGTAACTTGAGCATCCCTCCTTGGGTCAACCTATACCCTCTACGAGTGCGGCGAATAGCCCGCCAATTCTAGAGTGAGGCCCCCACCTTCTCAACGCCATGAGATGCGGACCCGTTGCCCTCCAGAACCCAGCTATTTGTGCACTCCATCGCGGGGTAATTCTAGTACAGAAAAGAAAATACGTACAACGGTGACATCGACCTCAACCAGGTCGTGCCCCAAACAAATAATATACAAACAGGAAGTGACGGCAGTCCACATGTCGGACGCTCGTCCCACGATATCAAATGTACAAATAAAACTAAACTGTACTAACATTGCACCCAATCTATCCACCACGACAAATCCGCAACAACACAGCACAACACAAAGCATCAACGTGATTGTCACGTTCGCAAACCCGTCTAAAAGAACTATAGCAATTAGACAAGTTGTACCGATCGAATGACATTCACGGTCGCAGATAGAAATGTATGTACTGATAACTTTAAACAATGTTTGAAATATCGAGTTCGAAATAACCCCGAATAGCCCCCAAACACCTACGTAAAACCATATCAAAACTGAGCTAAACTAGCAATACCACTGAACCAACATTCCAGAGACCTGACCACACACAAAATACGAAGTTCAAACTCCACTCTCTGGCCGGCCTGCTCGGTTTTTAGGCTAATGTGGCCGGTCCTAGTTGGGTGGAAAAGGCTTGTATTTGGTGTGTGCTCTAATGGTCATACAAGTAGTCTTCTGCAGTTGCTAAAATAATTTTTGAAGACACTTTAAAATCGACAAAAACTGTAATGCATCGAGTGATATTTCGGGTTTGTTTCGGTTTCGATAGTTTAACATTGTCTAAACCAACTAGTATGCAGTTAATGGGTTGGATATGATACCATGTAAGGCTACGCCAGCGCCATGGCCATCAATCCGTAGCTAAACGCGGAACAAAAACTTTTAAAACCCGGCACTAACGGAACCCGATTTCCGGATCGAACCATTAACCCTATACTAGTTAACTGTAAAAGGAGTTTAAGAGATTATACCGATCGATCCGTGTCCTTCGGTCTTCAACCTCTTCGCAAGCTCCTCACGGCTGCCCCGAACAAGTTCGCTCTCCGGTCTCCCTCGTCGAAGACGATCCACATCAAGAATTCTTAATACGGGCTCCCACTTCAAAACCGAAGCAACTCGGGCATCTAGTTTGCTAGCCTAGATGCACAAGATGAAGTAGAGAGTGTGTGTGATCATTTTGTCTCAAGACATCCATAAATTCTCAACACATGAGAGGGTATGGATGGAGGTTGAAGAAGAAGCTATTGGTGAAAGAAGTATGAGCTTAAGACTTGGCACAAAATAGCAACCCAAGAAAAATGAAAGCGGCTACCTCATTTTCTTTCATGTGTTGTGTGTGGTATTTTTGTGTGAGGCAACTAAAGAAAATCCCTTTCACAAAAAAATCTCCACAAACAAAAACTAATAAACAATATAGCATAGCACAAGTAAACACACCATGAGTCACCATGCCACAATAAATGCCACAAGCCAAAACTTAAGCTCACACTTTACACCTCATTAATAAACATTTACAAAAACTCTAAATGTTTAATACAATAAAAAAAATGGCATCTTGAAAAGTAATCTTGTAACGGAATACAAGAATACCCCTCATCTGTATATACATACCTGCATCCGTATTCCGACTGAATATGAATACAACGAGACGAAAATAATCCAACAATCTAATACTAGGATCCGGCTTAAACCAAAGCCCACTAGTATGATCCGTCCGATCATGATCCGTACACGAGTGAACGTATATGATCAAGCCCTGCCATAAAACCATACGGCCTCTACAACGTTTCGCCCGAACTTGGGAAACCCTCTATGTGGGACTCTGAAGACTCGTCAATACGCTGGCAGTAGATTTAACCACAAGCACGTCAGTGGCACTAGCTGTACGTAATGGCTGCCCAGGTATTGAGCGAAAGGGAGGACGACGAGCGAACTCATCCTGAAACCCTACTTAGCCTAACAGTGACAATATCTGTACAATCCGGTCCGTTCGTCTATGAGTATCGCATGTCGAGCCTAAGGGATGGATAAAGTTAGACCCCTAATAACTTGACATTTAGTGTCGGTATGAAACCTATCACGAAGTGAGAAACTACTGATCCGAATCAGTAATTCTCGTCTACCCCGGCCCAGGATTTCTGGTTATGGCCACCCGTGCACTCCGCGACATCAACCCCCAATATACCGGGAGAGATGAATCCCCTGACGATCCGCTCACTGCCTCCATGTAGCTCAGGACGGTAACCAACTAAAACCTGTTTGCACGACTCCTCTGAGCCATGGTAGGGTAGTAATCAAAGCATAGTGGGAACTCACACGAGATAAATGACGATCTCAGGTCGATAGACTAACATGTACGCATGTCACCAGGGAACTTCTATCTGACAATAGGTATAATACCAACTAGCATGTTCCAGGCAAGTCCGTCAGGTGTACTCATAACCCAATGAGCACCTGTATACATCTCAGGTGAACCAACTGACACCAATGGCTTATGAGACCTGGACAGCGCCCCTCGTTGGGGTCTCGATCAGTACACACTAGTCTACTCTGGAGTATCGATGCCCAGTCTCGAAACTTCCACGACTAGGGACATTTAAGGATGTGCTTATAGACCACCCAGCTCCCACGTATATGATCGCCATCATAATGCTGGCAGTCAAGAAAGAATCCTATGGGCTCTATCAACATGTAATAATGATCTGTAATGTCACCTGAAGCATGTACACGATGATAAAAACAAACCAGATAGCATACTATCATCTCGAGTAAGACTATTCTACCGGTATAGGTCCTCCCTCAATCATTGCAATAACGTGCCTGTGATCCAATAATTCACTTGAGGGCACTATAGCCAACAACAAGACTGGCTAAGTTGCATAAGGATGGATATGTGAATCCGTTCGAATTTTCATCTTATGAAACTTTCCAGTCATGTCTCAAAGGCAAGATGACCAAAACTCCGTTTACTAAATCTGGAGAAAGAGCTACTGAACTCTTGGGACTGATACATAGTGATGTATGCGGTCCTATGTCTACAAATGCCAGGAATGGTTCTTCGTTCTTCATTACATTCACCGATGATCTCTCAAGATACGGATATGTGTTCCTGATGAAATACAAATCTGAATCTTTTAAGAAATTCAAGGAATATAAGTATGAAGTTGAGAACCAGACGGGTAAAAGTATTAAAATCCTTCGATCTGATCGAGAGGGAGAATACTTGAGCACGGAATTCAGATAGTACTTAAAAGACAATGGGATTCTCTCTCAGCTTACTCCGTACACACCACAGCTTAATAGAGTTTCGGAGCGGAGGAATCGCACCCTATTAGATATGGTGAGCTCTATGATGAGTAATGCCGAGTTTCCTATTTCCTTTTGGGGTTATGCACTTGAGATAACTGCATACCTAATCCGTGCCTACCACTCCATATGAGATATGTAATGGGAAGACACCATCTCTTATACGAGTTAAGATATGGGGTTGTCCGGCCTATGTTAAAAAGCAAAATCCGGACAAGCTGGAGGCAAGGTCTGTTTTGTGCAAGTTTGTGGGATATCGAAAGGATTCTTGTGGACATATCTTCTACCATTCTGAGGAACAAACAAGTGTTTTTTTCTCAACATGACACCTTTTAAGAAAAGGAATTTCTTGTCAAAGAAATTAGTGGGAATGAGGTAGACCTGGAAGAAGTTCCAGCAACACAAACTATAACTGACGATTTGGTAGACCTAGAGGATTCAATAGTCCCCGACGAACCTCAGCCACTCCGCAGATCTAGTAGGGTTCCTCGTCCACCTGAGAGATACTACGGTTTTCTCATAGAAGGTGGGAGCGAGGATTGCATCATGGAAGATGATGACCCAACTAATTCCGAGCAGGCCATCACAAGTGGAGACTCTGTGAAATGGCTGGATGCTATGTGATCTGATATGGAATCCATGTACAGCAACAAAGTATGGACTTTGGAAGTTGCTCCTGAAGGGGTAAAATCTATCGGGAGTATGTGGATCTTTAAGAAGATATTTGGTGTAAATGAAAAGTTGAGACTTTCAAGGCTAGACTTGTAGCAAAAGGTTTTCGTCAACGACCAGGTGTCGACTATGATGAAACATTTTCTCCTGTCGCTATGCTTAAGTCTATCAGGACCCTACTTGCCATTGCTGCATACCATGACTACGAAATCTGGCAGATGGACGTAAAGACCGCTTTTCTAAATGGTGATTTAGAAGAGAGCGTGTATATGACACAGCCAGAAAGCTTCGCAGACAGTGGGAGCAGCAGAAGCGTGTGCAAGCTTCTTAAATCAATCTACGGATTAAAACAGGCATCGCGAAGCTGGAACATCTATTTTGATGAATCTATCAAAGAATTTGACATCATCAAAAATGTAGATGAACCATGTATATAAAAGAAGGTTGTAGAGAGTAAGGTTGTCCTCCTCGTATTGTACGTGGATGACATACTGTTGATATAACATTTTGGAAAATTATAAATATTAATTTATAATCTTAAATATAGAAAAAAATGAGTTTATAAAAATGATATCGCATATGAATTTGTTATCGGAATTATATCCGTAAAAATGTAATTATTTTGGTAACTATGAAGAGAAGTGGGTGATATCATAAAAATGATATATTAATTATTTTAACATGACATGATATTTTATATTAAGATAATGATATTTAAGTGTTATAATAAGTATTTCATTTCTTTTAAAACATGGATTTAGATTTTTACAAGAAGGATTTTAATTAAAGAAAAAGGTTTTTATTATTGGGAATTTTTTTATGCTTGGTTATATGTTAGCTTAGGATTAAACCCTCACCTCTAATACACCCTCTCCTATGCTCACATCCCTCCACCTCCTTCTTCTCACTTTACACCTCCTCCTTCTCAATTGACACCCCCATCTTATCTTATCACAACAAATAGGAATTCTTTTAGCTTCCCAAACTGAACAAACATAATTCCTTCAGCTCAAAAACTAAAGTTCCTAAGTGTTCATCACATCCAACGAATAAAACCATGACTTCCTTCATGAAAGTTATTCACATCTTCATGCTTGAGCCAATACAAAATCTTGATGCTTCCACATACACTTCTTGAGCTGGAGCTCTTTATACTACCTCTCTATAAGTATATTTCCTTTTCTCTTTACTTGATCATTTCTGTATGATATCTGTTATGGTATGCAGTAGCAGAAAAACTGTATTTTTATGATATTTAGCATACTAAAATTTAATCTAAAACCATTAGGTGTAACCACTAGGAAAACTAACAAGACCATAGTATCATGAGACCACTAGGAGACAATACCTAAAACCCGAGCCCCAATTTCCCTAGTTGACGCGGCGACATTTGTATTTTGACCGGCGCCGCCGGATTTCTTAAGAGTTTTTGTGTCGGTTTTGTTCTGTAGATGTATTTGATTATTTTATGATCTACAGTATTGTTTGATTTGTCCCAATATTCATACAGAGAAATCTGGGAATGTTTTAGTAAGGGTTTTGTTAAAGTTTTCGATAATTCTATTCGGTTTGCGTATTTCTGTACCATCACTGGATTGTTGAAGTTCGTATGTTAACAACAGGGATATTTCATCGTTTTTGAGGTAAGTGAGCTGTAGGTTCTAACCTATGGGTATTTAGCTCGTTGCTTTGGTTTTTATATGATATTTACATCGATGTGATTTAATTACGACTATATGTACAATCGCGAAAGTTTCCGAGACGGAGTTGACGGACATTGCAATCGTGGATTCAACGAGCTCGACAAGTTGGTGAGTAGATTTATATCTACGGGGAAAGTCGGGTGGATGGCTTATAGCACCCCCGCAACCATTTAACTAGGATAGTTATACTATCTAGTTAGTTGTTAATGTTATTGATATAGTTTCGCATCTAGTATGTCCTTCATATGCATATAGTTTCATACATAGTTTTAGTGACATACGTACGTGATAATAGATCCGTACGATATGGATGTTGTGATAATGTGGATATTGTACGAGGAATCATACCGTACTTGTGATGATGAGATTATCGTGCTGAATACGGCCAAATTTCCTTTAGACTCGTGGAGTCATATTTTATTTTATTTTATTTTAAAACGTAATACTTGAGTGAGCTATATTCTTTTAAAAACTAACGATTTGTTTCCCTTTTAAATGATAAATGACAAGGATGCGATGCAAATTTCCAAAACGAATATCTATTTTAACCTTAGGCGGCTTCCTTATTTCAAAACCGACGTTTCGTTCCATTTTCAAAGATAATGGTATAGCTCTGTTGGGTTACGGCAGCGCCCCGGCCGTCAATCCGAGGCCAAATGCGGAACAAAAACTTTTCAAAACCGGCACTACCACAACCAATCTCCCGGATCGAACCATTAACCATTAACTAGCAAACTGTAAACAGAGTTCAGAGATTATACCGATCGATCCGTGTCCTTCGGTCTTCAATCTCCGTCCCATGCTTGTCGCAGCTACCCCGGCGGAGTTCGCTCTCCGGTCTCGCTTGTCGAAGTGGCACCACGTTGAGGAATCTTTATACAGGCTCCCGCTTCAAACTGAATGTAATATTTCAGAAAATATAAAATATTATTTTTGGAATTTAATATAAAAATAATATATTTCCCGAAAACTGCCTGATTTGCGAAATTGGGGTTTTCGAAAAAGGGTATAAATATATACCAATAATTGTGAAATAATTGGAAATTAAATTGATTTATTCATTTAAAAATATATTTAAAGGAATTGGCATTTTTAGAATTTATTATATGCAGTTTTGATAAAAGCCCGATTAGCGCACTGCAAATCGCAATTAGGCCAAATCCGTGTTTCTACAGTTTTCATGGTTAGTGCACCATGACATGTTACATGTTATTTCATTTGTGTTTTTTTATTAGGGTGTATGTGTTATTAGTGAAAAAAGAATAGAAAAGGTGTCATGATGAGTGAGGAGAGAGAAAGGAGACATAATGATGACTTGGAGAGAGAGAAAGAGTGAGAATAATTGAGAGAGGGGGGGTGCCTCATACCCTTTTCCCCATCATTTTTGCATCTCATTCTTCATCTTTTTCACCCTCATCTCTCTCCACCTTCAAACACTAAATCCATCTCCAAAACTCCATCCAAACCATATACCTTTTTCACAAAAAACGATCCATTCTTCATGCTCATCATATTGAACCAAGCAAAATGAGATTTTGGCAACTTTGGGACTTCTAGGGTTTTCTTAAGAGACATCCATGAGGTATATCTCTTTCCATGTTAGTTTAGTTTGAATTCCTAGCTTTTAGTTTAACTTAGAACTCTATTAGTGGTGATTTATGGAAATTAGAAAATCCTAGTGAGGGTTTGAGTGAAATTGTGGATTGGTGATGATTGAGTGGCTGTTTAAGACCTGAGATTTAGTATGGGAAACCAAAATATGGATTTGGGATTTGAGTTCATGTCGGTTTGTGAGAAATTAGGGTGTTCAGGGAAATATGGAGCAAACCGGGGGATTTCTGAGTTTAGAAAACAATACCAAGGACCCATTTTTGACCATAGGAGACCACCATGACAAAACGAAGCCTATAGGAGCCAGGAGGCCGAGGAGGCCGGATTTTAAGGGTAGGTGGCCGGCCACTTGGTAGGGTGTGGTGTCGGGATTGGTCCAGTAGCTCAAATACACAATATACATCACCCTAGACTTGTTTGCTTGGCTTTATTTGACCTGAGTCAAAATCTGGGAGCTTTTTAGTGTGCTTTTAGCTATGTTTTCCGTATTTTGAAATGCTAATTCTTGTTATTTAGATTCGTATTTGGTTGTGGGATGTTCGTACGTCAACAACAAGGGCTGTTTGGTTGATTTAGTACGCGTATGCTATAGGTTCTAACCTACGAGCAAGGCGCGTGCCATTTTGGATTTCAGAACTTGATTTTAATAGCATTGCGAAGTGTATTGTTATTGTAGGTACATCCGCGTGGATTCTGAGGCGACGGAGCATGGCGTCAATGACTTCGGCAAGCGAAGACTACGGTGAGTAGATCTATATCTACCGGGGATGTCGGGTGGATGGCGTATAGCACCCCCGCAAAGTTTTGATGGAAACTGATTTATAGAATATGGTTAAGAAAACCTACATTTGGAAATTAGGTTTAGAGTTAAATGATAGTTAGTGAAACCATATTAGAAACCAAGGATAGTTAGAAGTGATATAATACGGCTAATATGTGATGACGGAATTTGAGGATGACGTTTAACGATATTGCCGTTTAGGGTACTATAGGACTAAATAGTCGACGTAGAGGTGTCATCCGAACCATACCTATTTCTAAACTGAAGAATCGTATGTATCTTTTAAACAGATACCTTGAAGGACGTTACGGATTTTCAAACGATATCTTTTCCTTAAAAACACCGTAACCCCTATTTTCAAAACAACTATTCGCTTCTTCAAAAATCTGATTGTATGGTTCAGGTGTGTATGTTAGATTAGATACTTATGTAGGGTTCCTAGGCATCCTAATGAAGTCTCACAAGGCATCAACCATGCCAATTTCAAAAATTATTGGTGCCGAGAAACCCTAACACGGATCGTTGACTAGATGTTTAGGCGAAATGAGAATCTAGTTAACTACTTAACTAAAAGTTAGATGCTACAACCTTTGTAGATCCGGTTCCCCACCTCCTTAGCTCCACGTCGGTGTGCTCTCGCTGTCCATCACGAATCCTAGACTCATTCGTCGGCTTCATCGGAAAAACGGGCGAGCAAGGTCGTCTGCTTCGTGTCAAAGACGATCTACGTCGAGGTTGCACAAGTTCAAGCTCCGACTTCACCAAGTTGTGAAACTTGTGAAGAAAACACCCAAAACCACTTGGCAAGAGGTAGAGGATGAAGAAATAGGAGGTGGGTTCACTTTAGATTTGGATTTCTCTCACTAAAACTCAAGTTGCCATTGATGGCATCAAGGTTTCTATCTTGAAGAAGAAGGAAGAAGATGAAGCTAGTTTATGATAAGTTGTTTTAAAATGAAAAGAAAATTCATACTTATCATAATCTAACTTGGGTTAAGTGTAGAGAATAAACCATGGTAAGTGGATGGGTTAGGGTTAAGCATGAAGACAAAATGGTCTCCTTGGTCAAAGCTTCATGAAGCTTCAACAAGCTTCATGACAAAAACAAACCATTATCTCTTCATTTATCCAATAAAATAAATAAAGAAATGAATAAATAAATGATAAGGCAAAACCCTAATTATCATTTAACCATGGTTTAATTCTTCACACTTAACCAAATGATCAAGTATCATCAAACATGATACATATATGTGCACAAAAGTATATCACATATACAACTTGCACATCAAGTGAGAAAATCCGTATAAAGTGAACCAATACTAGTTAATGCAAAGTAATATATCAAATATATAATTATACATTAAATCATTAAATCAACATTTGATTCAATGATCCGGTCATGTCGCACATAACCGACTAGTATTCAATGTGTCGATTTATCGAATCAATGATTCGATAACTAGGTCATATCGAATATAACCAATCGAAACATTTATCGCGAGAATGAAATGCGGTATCACATACACGCATTATTCTCGCTCCCGCACATATCTCATATGCACTCCTATTTCATTTCGCTTGAGCCAGGAAACCTCTGTATAGGACTCTAAAGACTCGTCAATACGCCGGTAGCAGATGATGATCATATCAAGCACCCACAAGCCGCAAGCGGTCTGCTAAACGTAACGGCCATCCGGGTATTGAGCGATCAGAAGATCGACGAGCTAGCCCGCTCACACTCCTGTGAATCCAACCAGTTACACTTACCGTACAGTCCGGTCTGTTCGTCTGATATGTCGCATATCAAGTCTAGGGGTGGTATACGTCAGACCCCAATAACCGATAAGTCGTGCCGATATGAGGCTCATAGCGGGTCGAGAAACTACTGGTAACACTTACCAGCAAATCTCTGATCAGCCCTGGCCAGGGACTTCCCTGCTACGGCCAATCGAGCACAGCGCAACATCAACTCCCAATACCGGGAGAGACGAAACCCCTCCTATCGCTCATTGCCTCCATGTGACTCGGGACTGTACCCAAAGACCACCGTTTTGCACACCCTCATGGACGTGGTAAGGGGGAGATCAAAGCACAGTGGGAATCACACAAGACTCTATGACGATCTCGGGTCTACAGACTAACCTGTACAAGTGTCACCTGAGAACTGCCATCTGACGTGAGGTATAATACCATCTGGGAGTTCTCGGCGAGTCCGTCCAGTGTACCCAGTCTCCACTGAGCACCCGTACACCATCTCTGATGTCAAACACCAATGGATATGGGATCATCCATCGCCCATCTCATGGGTCGAGAAGCGTATATGCTAGTCTACACTGGTATATCGATGCCCCGTCTCGATACACCCACGACTAGGGACCTTGAAGGATGTACTTATGGACTACCATGTCCCCACTAGTATGATCTGCATCATAGTCCAGGTAGTCAAGTACATATCCTAAGGGCTTTACCAACATGTAACTATAAGACAGTATAAAGAGACAAGTGTACATGTTAAGATAAAGAGCAACCAGATAGCATACTATCATATCGAGCAAGAAAGTCATCTCTATATATGTCCAAGCATCCAATATAATATACATCATCTGTACAATACTGGCCTCTAGGGCATACATACAACTAACAATCTCCCACTTGCACTAGGGCCAGCTGCTGTAGTATCGCATACCGAGCATCCCGAAGAGTCTCTCAAACTGTATCTGGGGAATGGCCTTCGTGAGTGGATCCGCCGTGTTGTCCTTCGTGTCAACTCTCCTGACCTCGATCTCCCGGCGATCAACTATCTCCCGGATCAGGTGATACCGCCTCAGAATATGCCTGGATCGCTGATGGGACCTGGGTTCCTTGGCCAAAGCCACCGCTCCATTGTTATCGCAATACAAAGGTATTGGATGCTCAATAGATGGAACCACTCCAAGTTCAGTAATGAACTTCTTGATCCAGACAGCTTCTTTAGCAGCATCGTTGGCAGCGATGTATTCAGCCTCCATTGTCGAGTCTGCCACAGTTTCCTGCTTGGAACTCTTCCAGCTAACCGCCCCTCCGTAAAGGGTAAAGACAAAACCCGACTGCGACTTAGAGTCGTCCTTATCACTCTGGAAGCTCGAATCGGTAAAGGACTCCACTTGGAGTTCCCCGTTACCATACACCAAGAACATATCTCTATTCCTTCGTAAGTACTTGAGAATGCTCTTCACAGCTGTCCAGTGACTCTCTCCAGGATCAGCTTGATACCTGCTCACTACACTTAGTGAGTATGCTACATCGGGTCTGGTACATAGCATCGCATACATGATAGAGCCTACTGCCGAAGCATAGGGTATCCCTTGCATGCGAGCTCTCTCCAAATCAGTCTTGGGAGACATCTCTTTGGAGAGAGTGACTCCAGAGATCGTGGGCAAGTTCCCACGCTTGGACTCTTCCATACTAAACGTCTTTAGTATGGTGTCAATGTACCTGGATTGGGACAATCCCAAAATCCGTTTGGATCTATCTCTATAGATCCTAATTCCCAATATGCAGGAGGCATCACCAAGATCTTTCATTGAGAATATTTGTGATAAGAAGAGCTTGACCGATTGCAGCATAGGAATGTCATTTCCTATCAAGAGTATGTCGTCCACGTACAATACGAGGAAGACAACCTTACTCTCTGCCACCTTCTTGTAGATACAAGGTTCATCTGGATTTTTGACGAAATCAAACTCTTTGATAACGACGTCAAAGCAGATGTTCCAACTCCGCGATGCTTGCTTTAATCCATAAATGGATTTAAGCAGCTTGCACACCTTCCCGCTGCTCCCACTGTCTACGAAGCCCTCTGGCTGAGTCATGTACACGCACTCTTCTAAATCACCATTTAGAAAGGCGGTCTTAACATCCATTTGCCAGATTTCGTAGTCATGAAAAGCAGCAATGGCAAGCATGATTCGGATGGATTTAAGCATAGCCACTGGAGAAAAGGTTTCGTCATAGTCCACACCTGGTCTTTGACGAAAACCCTTTGCTACAAGTCTAGCTTTGAAAGTCTCCACTTTCCCATCTACACCAAGTTTCTTCTTGAAGATCCACTTGCTCCCAATGGGTTTTACCCCTTCAGGAGCAACTTCCAAAGTCCATACTTTGTTGGTGTACATGGATTCCATCTCGGACCGCATAGCATCCAGCCATTTCACTGAGTCCCTACTCGTGATGGCCTGCTCGAAGCTAGTTGGGTCATCATCCTCCATGATGCAATCCTCGCTCCCACCATCCATGAGAAAACCGTAGTATCTCTCAGGTTGGCGAGGAACCCTACTAGATCGGCGGAGTGGCTGAGGTTCATTGGGAGCTACTGAATCCTCTGGTTCCACTAAATCTTCTGTTGTGTTTTGTTCAGCTGGAACCTCTTCCAGTTCTACCTCAGAGCCACTAATCTCTTTTGCAAGAAATTCCTTTTCTAAAAAGGTGGCATGTTGAGCAACAAATACTCTTTGTTCCTCACTTTGGTAGAAGATATACCCTCGTGAATGTTTGGGATATCCAACAAATTTACACAAAACAGACCTTGCCTCGAGTTTGTCCGGTTTTTGTCTTTTCACATAGGCCGGGCAACCCCATATCTTAATAAAATTAAGATATGGACTCTTCCCTTCCCATATCTCATATGGTGTGGTAGGCACAGATTTGGTGGGAACCCTATTCAGTAGGTATGATGCTGTTTCCAGTGCATATCCCCAGAAGGAAACAGGTAACTCAGCTACACTCATCATAGAGCGCACCATATCCAATAGGGTGCGGTTCCTCCGTTCTGATACACCGTTGTGCTGTGGTGTATATGGAGGAGTTAGCTGAGAGAGAATCACATTCTCTTTTAGGAAGTCCAGGAATTCAATGCTCAAGTATTCACCTCCTCGATCAGATCGAAGGATTTTAATACTTTTTCCGGTTTGGTTCTCGACTTCTTGTTTATATTCTCTAAATTTCTCAAAAGCTTCTGATTTGTGTTTCATCAGGAACACATATCCGAATCTAGAGAGATCGTCAGTGAATGTAATGAAGTACGAAGAACCATCCCTGGCATGTGTAGACATGGGACCACATACATCACTATGTATAAGTCCCAAGAGTTCGGTAACTCTTTCTCCGTGTCCCGTAAACGGAGTCTTGGTCATCTTGCCTTTGAGACATGACTGGCAAGTGTCATAAGATGAAAATTCAAACGGATTTAAATATCCATCTTTATGCAACTTAGCTAGTCGTGTCGCATTGATGTGACCCAGTCTACAATGCCACAAGAAGGATTCATTGAGTTCAGAACTCTTCCTCTTGTGTGCGTTTGTTATGCTCAGAACTGTTGATTGATTTAGAACATAAATGCCATTGCACAACGTGCCTGATCCAACCAACTTTTGGTTACGGAAAATGTTCATAACATTGTCCTGTAATACAAAATTATATCCCTCTTTACTTAATAAAGAAACCGATATAATGTTGCATATCAGGTTCGGCATGTAATAGCATCCGTTCAGAACCAATATATTACCAGTTGGTAATACAAGGTGATATTCCCCGACAGTCTTAGCTGCAACAATTGCACCATTTCCAACTCTAATGTCTTTATCACCTTCTCCAAGTTCTCTACCTTTCCTTAGCCCATGTAACTGATTACATATATGGGATCCTGACCCGGTATCTAATACCCAGGACGTAGAGCAAATGGAGAAACAGTTCTCAGTAACGAACACACCCGAAGAAAATGCATCAACATGTACTTTCTTCATTCGGGTGGCATGGGAATCCTGGCATTCCCCTATATCCTGTTCATTCCTATAACTCTTATAAGATAGAACGGAACCAACGTTCCCCAGCACAGTATAACATGCGGGTTCGGTCAATACATCCATATTATTATCTTCATTAGGGCATGAAATGGTCGCTACCTGGAGAGAGAGAGAAGAAAACACTTTAGCGTATACTCGTGCAAGATCAGATTGGTTATTATCTTATCTAATCAGGATGGCTCCCACTGCTTTTTATCAAATCTTCCTTCAAACCCTAAAAGGAAAGACTAGCCGGGATTAATTACACACTACAAGTTCGCCAATCTTTCAGCCAGGCCAGTGTCGGTACTTTGAGGGAGGTCCCCCGTGCTTTCGCACGAACCTAATTAATGTAAACCTCGTTTTCCCAGAGGCGTAACCTCGTTAACACCTTTCTAGACACCTACTTGATCGGCTAATTGTAATGTGTAAAACTCTCCCAGGAGTAACTCTTACTCGCAGTGGGTATCGGGATCCAACTATCTCATAGAAGGTATGCAATCTCATTGCAAATTTCAACACTTGAAATTCCCGATAATGCTTTTGCCCCAAACGATCTATGACCTTGACAAGGTCAACAAACCATAGACCGTAAGTCAAGTTCAACCCGTCATTTCTTGATTGAATTAAACCCACCCGCACGACCCTTGACAAGGTCAACAAGGCCGTACGACTACCCTAACTCAATCTGCATCATATGCATAAGCAGATAAATACTGGTTAGCTACCGCACACTGCGCCTTGACAAGGTCAACAAACGCAGCACGAATACTAAACAGGACTTATCTGAAATGACGGAGGGCTACGACAGGTTTTTCTGAAAACCTATTGCGTAATGAACTTGATATCGTTGTAGAATCAAATAAAGTTTTAAAATGGAATGATTTTGAGGCTTTTCTAGTTTTGCTAAAGGGGTCACTCCCGGTGAAGGGATCGTCGGCCCTTTCCTCGTCGAATGAGGTGCGGGATATATCATATATATCACTGTGCAAAGCAAAAACTCTTAAAAGCAATCAAAGCCAAACCGAGTGTGTAGCATCTGCCAGTTATTGCTAAAGGAGTCACTCCCGGTGAAGGGATCTCGGTCCTTTCCTCATCGAATAAGGTGCAGGGTATATCATATATACCGCTATGCAAAGCAAGAACTGTAGCTACCTGTTTTGTTTAAAATCTGATTCTACAACATCTTAGGTTTCTTTTCTTTCATTAATCACATTAATGAAGTCCCATCATTTAAGTACCTAAACATCACAGATAGATATGACGTACACTTATGCCATCCGCATTCGCCTCGATGTCCCCTCGTGCACCGTTAGGTTAGGTAACTAACGACAGAGCAGGGCAGGGCTAGCGCGGGTGTAAAACATAAGTAACGTCTATATAATATATTATATATACTATATACTATATCCATCACAGAATCACATCACAGATATCGCAGCAGAAGAAACATATGAAATATTGGATATACTAGGACGTCCGTGTTTTCAATACGAGCCAGTATAAAACACGGATTCCACGGTCGTGATGAATAGCCAATCCCACACCCCTAGACCCCTACGAGAGCGGCAAGCAACCCTGCCAATTCTAGGGTTAGGAGACCCGGACTCGACTCCTCGAGTTGGTCTCCCACTGGACCCCAGAACCCGGTTACTTGTGCTCCCCTCCTTGGGTCTATCCTAATGCGGAAAAGTAAATAATATACAAGATGTGACATCTTCCACTACCTGGAAGTGCCCCAAATAAAAGAATATTACATACAAGTTTTTACATGAATGAAAATGAAAAACACTCATCTCACATAAAAAACCCCGGCTATTCGAACACGACGATCCAATATAACATATCCAGCAACACATAACATCACATGTCATCAACGTAAGTAAGTATGCATACCCCAATTGTCGTTGACGTATAGCAACGAAACCGGCGATATGAACATACTACACTTACGGTCACAGAAAAGAAAGTGTAAAACTACAACAGTTGGAATCCGCAACTTCTTTAGACATCGCATGCCTAACAGATATAAATCCCGCATTTTAGTCTCATTATCGAAAACTCTTTTCAATATCATATGGGACTAAATTGCTAGATTTATAACATTCAATCAGTTATCTCATAACTACTTGTGAATTCCAATTATTGTATCACATTCCAGATAAACAGAAAATGTTAAACTTTCCGATCGAACAGTCGAATACCCAAGTTTTCCCGATACAGCTCTACACATGAAATAAGTCTAACAACATTCAGTTCGTGCCTCAGTACCGACGGTCCAGCCGTAGAAGGGTCAAGCCAACGCCTCACATGTGGCACGACGTACTGCCCCAAACCCGAAGGTTCAAAGGGCAGTTCAAGACGGTCACATAATCGAGTTAAGGTTTGTTGTCTTCTAGAGGGTCCATCGCGTTACTTGCACTACTTAGAACGTCGTTAAACTACGGAAAAATCCAACACTTGGAAATTTCCCGACAGGGGAAAAATTGGGTATTTATATCCGGTCGAACTTTTTAACATATTCTGAAAATTATCCGGAAAAACACAAAGACGAAATTTGATAATCCGATCGAAACTTTGATTCCCAATAATACCCCAGAATACTCTTCTGTATAGTCACAACAAAAGTATCCCAGAAAACACAGCATTGAATTATATGAGTTACTGTGCAGAAAACATCACACAAAGGAACAGTAAGGCCGCGGAACCGCCGCATCATGCATAGCACGTGCCGCGGTTCCGCGGTGGAAAAGTTGAATCAGGCCCTCGTATTTCACAGTAATTCAAATAACACCCTGCTTGATTTTCTGCATATTTTTAATTGACAAAAATCCAAAATTTCAGAAAATTTCCAGAGAGCACCTTGGAATTAGGGTTTCGGGTTCGTTCGGACTTCAAACTCCGTCTAGACTTCGCCTAAGGCTCTAGCTAGGCTCTGATACCACTGTAGGGTTCCTAGGCATCCTAATGAAGTCTCACAAGGCATCAACCATGCCAATTTCAAAAATTATTGGTGCCGAGAAACCCTAACACGGATCGTTGACTAGATGTTTAGGCGAAATGAGAATCTAGTTAACTACTTAACTAAAAGTTAGATGCTACAACCTTTGTAGATCCGGTTCCCCACCTCCTTAGCTCCACGTGGGTGTGCTCTCGCTGTCCATCACGAATCCTAGACTCATTCGTCGGCTTCATCGGAAAAACGGGCGAGCAAGGTCGTCGGCTTCGTGTCAAAGACGATCTACGTCGAGGTTGCACAAGTTCAAGCTCCGACTTCACCAAGTTGTGAAACTTGTGAAGAAAACACCAAAAACCACTTGGCAAGAGGTAGAGGATGAAGAAATAGGAGGTGGGTTCACTTTAGATTTGGATTTCTCTCACTAAAACTCAAGTTGCCATTGATGGCATCAAGGTTTCTATCTTGAAGAAGAAGGAAGAAGATGAAGCTAGTTTATGATAAGTTGTTTTAAAATGAAAAGAAAATTCATACTTATCATAATCTAACTTGGGTTAAGTGTAGAGAATAAACCATGGTAAGTGGATGGGTTAGGGTTAAGCAATGAAGACAAAATGGTCTCCTTGGTCAAAGCTTCATGAAGCTTCAACAAGCTTCATGACAAAAACAAACCATTATCTCTTCATTTATCAAATAAAATAAATAAAAAAATGAATAAATAAATGATAAGGCAAAACCCTAATTATCATTTAACCATGGTTTAATTCTTCACACTTAACCAAATGATCAAGTATTATCAAACATGATACATATATGTGCACAAAAGTATATCACATATACAACTTGCACATCAAGTGAGAAAATCCGTATAAAGCGAACCAATACTAGTTAATGCAAAGTAATATATCAAATATATAATTATACATTAAATCATTAAATCAACATTTGATTCAATGATCCGGTCATGTCGCACATAACCGACTAGTATTCAATGTGTCGATTTATCGAATCAATGATTCGATAACTAGGTCATATCGAATATAACCAATCGAAACATTTATCGCGAGAATGAAATGCAGTATCACATACACGCATTATTCTCGCTCCCGCACATATCTCATATGCACTCCTATTTCATTTCGCTTGAGCCAGGAAACCTCTGTGTAGGACTCTAAAGACTCGTCAATACGCCGGTAGCAGATGATGATCATATCAAGCACCCACAAGCCGCAAGCGGTCTGCTAAACGTAACGGCCATCCGGGTATTGAGCGATCAGAAGATCGACGAGCTAGCCCGCTCACACTCCTGTGAATCCAACCAGTAACACTTACCGTACAGTCCGGTCTGTTCATCTGATATGTCGCATATCAAGTCTAGGGGTGGTATACGTCAGACCCCAATAACCGATAAGTCGTGCCAATATGAGGCTCATAGCCGGTCGAGAAACTACTAGTAACACTTACCAGCAAATCTCTGATCAGCCCTGGCCAGGGACTTCCCTGCTACGGCCAATCGAGCACAGCGCAACATCAACTCCCAATACCGGGAGAGACGAAACCCCTCCTATCGCTCATTGCCTCCATGTGACTCGGGACTGTACCCAAAGACCACCGTTTTGCACGCCCTCATGGACGTGGTAAGGTGGAGATCAAAGCACAGTGGGAATCACACAAGACTCTATGACGATCTCGGGTCTACAGACTAACCTGTACAAGTGTCACCTGAGAACTGCCATCTGACGTGAGGTATAATACCATCTGGGAGTTCTCGGCGAGTCCGTCCAGTGTACCCAGTCTCCACTGAGCACCCGTACACCATCTCTGATGTCAAACACCAATGGATATGGGATCATCCATCGCCCATCTCATGGGTCGAGAAGCGTATACGCTAGTCTACACTGGTATATCGATGCCCCGTCTCGATACACCCACGACTAGGGACCTTGAAGGATGTACTTATGGACTACCATGTCCCCACTAGTATGATCTGCATCATAGTCCAGGTAGTCAAGTACATATCCTAAGGGCTTTACCAACATGTAACTATAAGACAGTATAAAGAGACAAGTGTACATGTTAAGATAAAGAGCAACCAGATAGCATACTATCATATCGAGCAAAAAAGTCATCTCTATATATGTCCAAGCATCCAATATAATATACATCATCTGTACAATACTGGCCTCTAGGGCATACATACAACTAACAACTTATACTTATAGTAGAGGTAGAATGTATATGTAAACTCGACTTGATGTAAGATATAAATGCGATGAAAGAATATAAGACGGATATGATGATATGATGATATTTTGGTATACGGATGCGAGTCGATTGAGATGGTTGATACCTTGTCGGTCCCCTGATATGACATCGTTATGGATGTGACCTGAGACATAGGTATATAGTTACATTTATATATATGTTGTGAAACATGTGTGATATACCGTACGTGACGTTAGGTCTGTACCCCCTCATTGTAGTAAAGGTTTATAGGATCCCAAATGTTTTAAATGCCGCCGTACGATGATCTTTTCCGTACGTGATGAGTTTGACTTTATGACTGGTCCGTACCCTTGACTAGAGGATGTCGTATGATGGATTATACCGTATGCAATATTGTAAGGCTGGATGCCGATTGATAGATTCACCGACTCGGTCATGTTAGATACGTATGCCCGTCAGCATTTGCATATGATTTACCTTAAGCTGCATTCATATTATTCTCATTGCATTGCTTATACCTGTGCTAGTACACCTGCACCATTACCGATGATGCGTATGTTATACGCACACAGATTTGTAGGCTCACACACTTCATCATCGATAATTGCCATGTCGCTACACAGTAGGATTGCTGCTTCATAATATGACTCTTCGCATAACATGCTTGCGTATACACCACTTGTACATCCATATTGGTGTACATATACATTGATACATCCATACTTGCGCATATACACATTTGTATATCCATATTAGTGCACATATACATTTATATATCCATATTTGCGCACATACACATTATATATCCATATTGGTGCACATATACATTGATACATCCATACTTGCGCATATACACACTTGTATATCCACTTTAGTGCACATATACATTGATATATCCATATTTGCGCACATACACATTGTATATCCATATTGGTGCACATATACATTGATACATCCATACTTGCACATATACACATTTGTATATCCATATTGGTGCACATATACATTGATATATCTATATTTGCGTACATACACATTGTATATCCATATTGGTGCACATATACATTGATACATCCATACTTGCGCATATACACATTTATATATCCACATTGGTGCACATATACATTGACATATCCATATTTGCACACATACACATTGTATATCCATATTGGTGCACATATATATTGATACATCCATACTTGCACATATACACATTTGTATATCCATATTGGTGCACATATATATTAATATATCCATATTTACGCACATACACAATGTATATCCATATTGGTGCACACATACATTGGTACATTTATACTTGCGCATATACATATTGTACCTACATAAAGAACTGGTTTTTATTGGGAGATTGGGAACCGCCGGATATATTTAAAAACTGGAATCATTTTAAAAGAGCGGTTTTCCCTTAATATGTCATATCACTGTTCCATGTTGCATGATACACGGATATGCTCACATTTCTATTATATGTCGCATACATCATGCTCTATGATTTTACGCATTGAGATATGCTGTTTTCATGAGATTTCTGGATTTGAGAACCGTGGACATTTTAAAAGAGATTATGTGCTGTTTTAAAAACCTGGTTTCTCTTGATATGATATTTCAGTGCGTCATCCATGTGTTTTCTCGGATCTGAGAGCGACAAGTGAAACCCGATTCGAGGAGGCAGATGAGGCCGATTGCGGGTACATGGTGGATCCGGTATAGTACCCCGGGACAAGAAAGGGATGCTGTGTATACATACGGTGACCCTGGCAGAGGGACAACTACCTACCGGTGATTGGTTGGGCCTGACGGATATCCGGAGGATACCGACCGGAGTCGAGAGATGATATGGGCCGATCCGGACTGACGGAGCCCGTAGGCCGATCCGGACTGACGGAGCCCGAGAGATATGAAGATTTACGTGTCGATGCTGGACACGGGTTTCATGATGTTTTCGGGTGTCGATGTTGGACACCCAAGTTCCATGATTTTGATGTGTCGCGAGGGAAACCGTTGATTTATATCTTCATACTTTCATGCACACTCTTTTATGATACTTACGTGTATACAGACATTGATTATATGGGTGGATGAGATCCACATACATACATACACTGATTATCTAGTTGGACGAAATCTACATGCATACTTACATTGATTATATAGTTGGACGAGGTCCACGTGCATACCTACATTGATTATATTGTTGGATTATATCCGCATACATATAGGTATTTATTACATTGCTGGCACATATGATGACCCGGTCACTCTAGATATCATAGTATTACCTTTATGATATAGTTGACCTAGGAGTCGTCGTTTATTCGATTTCTACTTGTAGATGTTTTTCTACTCACGAGTTGGCAACTCACCCCCGTTGTGCCACAGTTCTTGCAAGTTGACCGCTTGGATCGGTAGGGGCATCACTGGCACACAGCTTCATTTGGGTGTTTTGCATTCATAGGTGGGGCATTTGTATCGTACCCACTGTTGTATTTATATTTCATATTGTATCTAGTCGACTCCATTAATCAAAATTTGTAAATTGTATAAGTAATGAGACTTAGTGAGATTGGGATTGCGAGACTTAGAGCGAGGGGTTTCCGCTACTTATGGTTTTTATGTCTTGCTTATTTCTTTATCTTTTGGGGTGAACTTCGCCGTTGGGCGTCGTATACTTATATATACTGTCTTGCGTGGTTGTGATCCGCCGTTTGGCGAAGAGCTAGCTCCCGCTTGGGGATGCCTTTATTATCATTATGTATTGGTGGTTTTAGATCAAAAAATACAAAGAAAGTGCTGCCTAAATTTTTTTTAAAAGACGAAACATGTTTTTAAACTTGCAAAATCCACTTGCATTTTTCATGTTCCTATTCTATGTAATAAGAAAACTTGATTTCATTATACCTTTATTTCAAAACTTCACCTCCTTTATTTTTCTTAAAAGGTTTAGATTTCTAGGTTTCAGCTTACTTGAATTACTTACGCCTTTAGACGTTGCGTGATTTAAGTATTGGTGATGAGCTGATATTTCGGGTCGTGACAAAGTTGGTATCAAAGCGCTAGGTTTAACATTGGTTTGAGTCTATGTTTGACTATGCGGAGTCTAGGGAAGGTATGTATTTCGGAACCTAGGCTTGACCTTACAGAACTTAGACTTGAACGGGGGGTATTAAACCCGAACTTTCGTTTCATAGGCTGACCCTGATTGATGGAGTAGGTAGCTTGAGTAGAGTGACGTACCGTACGTATGTTCCGTGGCATATTTACGATACGATACTCCACTTAAGAAACCTTAGAATGTACATATTTTGAGATCTGTGATTCTCTTCGTATCCTTGATTATACATCCATTTGAGATCCTTGATTTTATTTGTTCCATGATCATACTCTCATTGATGTTGTTCTTTCTTATGATCATGTAACCATCCTGGATCTGTCGTTTCCATTCTTGTCGTTGATCTGCTTTCTTCGATACTCGATTGAGGTTCCTATCACCATGTTTGAGCGCAGATTGAGCTGCTGCTAGTGTTGCGGTCAGGGCGAGCTCATCTGGTACGAGGACTGACCATCATGTTTTCTGGTGACACAGAAACGTATCGAGTTAGTTTTATGTTGTGACCTCTCGGATGAGGTGAGTGCTCGGTTTTACACCGGATGATTGGGCCACTGTTAGAGCTGCCAGTTGCGAGAGGACTGTTGATGTACGGCATACCTCAGAGATTTTGATGTCGCCTATCGTGCAGACATAAGACGCAGCTGTTGCTGAGATGATTGGATGTCGCTTCCAGAGCTTACGAGCTGAGATCGTCGGAGCTTCCAGGCAAAAATGTAAGGTGATAGCTAGTCTACCCCGATTTGAAAGACGAAGGTAATTCGTCAGATTGATGCACCGACGCAGGCCCTGATGAGTTAAAGATTTTCAGTGTGGAGACTCTTACTCAGATCCAGAGCAGACCGATCCAGAGATGACCGTTGATGTATCGTCTTTCCTGGAGCATTGAGGCATTGCTTGGCATGGGGGTGAAGGGTATTCACATGTTGTATAGGCGAAGTTAAAAAAGTTTGAACGAGTGTCAGAAAACCATTTTTCCCAAGTTTAAAGTGTTCGGAGGAACATGCAGGTAATTCTGTGGACCCTCTAGAAGAATGAAACCCTAACTCGACATGATGACCATGGAACTGCTTTTGAACCTTAGGATTTGCAGCAGTTTAGCGGTGCCATCAGTGAGGCTTGGGTTTGCCCTTCTACGGCTGGTCCAGAGGTACTGTAGTATATACCAGATATTTTTAGACTGCGCTCAAGTGTTGAGCCTTCGGGAAATTTTGGGACCTCGATGAATCGAACGGAAAGTTTAACGTCGTCCGGATACCATGTGATAGGAGACCAGTAAGCTGACCAGTTTCGGATAGAGGACCTCACCCAGTTGCGTTGTGAGTTGATCGAGAACGGACGAGTATTGAGTATTCCTCCGATGGTTGGAACGAGTTCCCGAGGACATGTTCGGCTAGAGATCTTCTACAGAGTGATGAAGATACCGAGTTCGTGATTTCGAGTCTCTGTGAGAGACTTCGGATTGACCGTAGCCGAGAACAGTAGCAGTACTCAGACAGCAAGACGTGACGTCGAAGCAGGCGATGATAAAGATGAGTGGATCCAGAGGTTCATGCTCGATGCTGACAAGGTGTTGCTACTCCCCGTCAAGATTAGAGATCTGATGTGTACAGAGACGTTGAGATACGATCAGTTCCCGAGGAGATGTTATGCTTAGAACGCAGATGTCCAGAAAACGAGAAAGGATTATGTAAGAGTACCAGCCTCCGTACAGTTCGGCATAGGCGAGATCGGAAGAGACCTTGACCAGGATTCCTTACAGGACACTGCTGCAATGAGATTTGCACCCAGGATCAGTTGTGTCATGTGTATTCATAGGACCAGAGGCCAACGCCAGTAACGTGCTGCTTTACGACTGGTCGTGATGATTGGTCAAGAGATGACCAGAGAAGTGCCAGAACGAAATCGTCCCCGTTGATGAGCCGATGGATTGCGAGATTGGTAATCCGCAGAGAAAATGAGGACCAAGAGACAGAGAACGCCAGACCGTGAGTAGGAGGCAAGCGGATGTTCTTGTTCTGCCAGTTTTGGGCGCACCTGTTGGATATAGTGCTCTCAGAGTCAATTATTGGATCGCAGGCACGTGAGTTCAATGATTGAGGGAGGACCTATACCGGTAGGACAGTCTTACTCGAGAGGTTTGTATACTATCCAGTTTGTCTTTATCATCGTGTACATGCTTTAAGTGACATTGTAGTTCACTATTACACATTGATAGAGAATAGAATGCTACCATGGTTTGTCTTTATCATCGTGTACAGTTTTAGGTGACCTTACAGATCGCTATTACACGTTGATAGAGCTCTTAGAATTCTTGCTTGACTGCCAGCAGTATGATGGCGATCATATACATGGGAGCTGGGGTCTATAAGCACATCCTTAAAAGGTCCCTAGTCGTGGGAGTTTTCGAGACAGGGCATCGATACTCCAGAGTAGACTAGTGTATACAGTCGAGACCCCGACGAGGGGCAGTGGCCGGTCTCACAAGCCATTGGTATCAGTTGGCTCACCTAAGATGTATACAGGTGCTCATTGGGTTATGAGTACAACGGACAGGACTCGCCGGGAACAAGCTAGTTTGTATTATACCTGACGTCAGATAGCAGTTCCCTGGTAACATGTGTACAGGTTCTGTACTTTGATTACTACCCTACCATGGCTCAAAGGAGTCGTGCAAACAGGTTTTAGTTGGGTACAGTCCCGAGCCACATGGAGGCAGTGAGCGGATCGGCAGGGGTTTCGTCTCTCCCGGTATTGGTGGTGAGATTATTGGGGGTGAGATCATGCTGTGTCTAGGAGAGCCATTACACGAAGTCCTTGGCCAAGGCAGGAGATTTACTGGTAGACATTCCAGTAGTATCTCAGGGTGTTCTGGGCTACAATCCGACACGACTTGTACCGCTTTTGGGGGTCTGACTTCAACCAACCTCCTAGGCCCGCCATGCGATGCTCATCGACAAACGGACCGGACTGTACGGATATTGTCACTGACAGGCTCAGTAGGGTGTCAGGATGAGTTCGCTCATCGACCTCCCTTTTGGTCAATACCTAGTAGCCCGTTACGTATGGCTAAGACCTCTGACGTGCTAGTGGTTAAATCCACAGCCAAAGTATTGACGAGTCTTTAGAGTCCCCCACAGACAGTTTCTCAAGTTTCGAGCGAAACGTTGTAGAGGCCGTATGATATATGGCAGGGTCTGATCATATACGTGCGGTATTGCAAGGATCATGATCGGGCGGATCATACTAGCGGGCTTTGGTTTAAGCCGGATCCTAGTATTAGATTTGTTGGATTACTTTAGTCTCATCGCATTCGCATTCGGTCGGAATGCGGATGCAGGTATGTATATACAGGTAAGGGGTATCCTTGTGATCCGTCACGAGTTTACTTTAGATGTTGTCGTATCTTTTTATTGTTACAAACATTTGGATTAATGTTTGTATTTGGAAAAAATGAGCTAGAAATCATCATTTTATGTGACATGGACATATATGGTGACTCATGGTCTCTTTTATTGTGTAAATGTCACATTATGAGCTTGATTTGTGTTGATATGATAACATGAGAGAGAGAGAGGGGCTGCCATATGAGTGAGTTTGGTCTTGTATTATTTTCATCTCATACTCTCTCCTTTTATCATTCCAACACAAGAAAAGAAAAGAAGAGAAAGCTTCTCCTCCTCCTTCTTCTTCCTCTAGCTCATTATCTCCATCAATGGCAACACCTCTAACCTCCATCCAAATCAATGGATGCAAGAGACAAAGTGATCACAAACATTCTCAACATCACCTTGGACACGTCGGCTAGCATACTTCGTGCCCGAGTTGCTTCGGATGAAGCGGGAGCCCGTAAAAATACTCGTAGATGTGGTGCCCTTTCAGACAAGGAGATCGAGACAGGAGTTGCCGCGAGGAGCTTGGGATGGTGGCCAAAGACCGAAGGACACGGATCGATCGGTATAGCTTTCCAACCCTTTCTCTAGTTGCTAGTTGTAGCTTAATGGTTTGATCCGGGTTTTTAGCATACGATAGCGCCGGTTTCAAGTTAAGAAAAAGTTTTGTTTCCGCATTTTGGCCTCGGATAGACGGCCGGAGCGCTACCGTAGTCTTACATGGTATCAGAGCCACGCCATTAACCTTTACTAGCTTGCTCTAACGTGTTTAGAATTTCGATCGGACGAAATTTCCAAAAACTGCATTTTTAATCATGAAGTTTTTGTCGAATTTTTTTTCGTCGAAAAATTGTTTTGAGTATTGCAGAAAATCAGGCAGGCTTTTCTAAGAAAACTGCAGAAAAATGGTAGCATGATCATACTATAGAGCCGCGGAACCGTGGCCGTACCCCCCTTTTGGCCGCGGTTCCGCCGCAATACTGTTTCTACACTGCATCATTTTTCCTGCAGTGGTCTCTGTCTTGGAAATGGGGTTTCTTGTATTTTCATTTTTAGCCCAGATTATTTTGAGTACTGGGAATTGTGCTTGGGGCCCACTTCGGGAAATTTTGTTGATCGAAAATTTTAAATATGTTAGTTCACAGTATTTACATTATATCTGCGACTGTGAATGTCATTTGATCGGTAAATCCTGTCTAATTGCTATAGTTCTTTTAGACGGATTTGCGAATGTGACATTTACGTTGATGTTCTGTGTTGTGCTGTGATGTTGCGGATTTGTCGTAGTGGATAGCCTGGATGCAATGGTAGTACAGTTTGGTTGTATTTGTACATTTGATATTGCAGGGCGAGCGTCTGACATGTGGACTGCCGTCACTGCCTGTTTGTATATTATTCTTTTGGGGCACGACCGGGCTGAGGTCGATGTACCCGTTGTATATATTTTTACTTTCTGTACTAGGACTACCCCGCGGTGGGGTGCACGGATAGCCGGGTTCTAGAGGGCAACGGGCCCGCATCTCATGGCTTTGAGATGGAGGGGGCTTCGCTCTAGAATTGGCGGGCTATTTGCCCCACTCGTAAGGGGTACAGGTTGACCCAAGGAGGGGTGCTCAAGTTACCGAATTCCGTGAAGTGCTGGGTGGTCCATTCACGTTGTTGAAGGGGGCTGCCTCGCTTCAGGTTTTGGCGGGTAAGTTGCCACGCCCGTAGGGGTCTAGGATTTCATTGCACAGGCTATCCACATGACCAGGGGAACGTCGGGTTTCAGTAGCGGCTCTATGAAACCCGGGGATCCCAGATTATCTGTATTGTTCTGTGATGCTTATTACTTTTCTGTGATGTTGCATTTTATCACGCCTTGAGGGATTATTATATATTGATATATATACTAGTAGATGTTGTATATGTTTTACACCCGCGCTAGTCCACTCCCCGCTCTGTCGTTAGTTAAGTAACCTAACAGGTGATGACGGGACCCAGTGGCGAATGCGGATGGCATATACGTACATCGTATTTTCGTTCTTTTGTGGTGTGATCAATTGATGGGACTTCATTGATTCGGATCAATGCAAGCTAAACAAAGCTATTCTGATGTTGTTGGAACATTTTTCAAAAATCTGTTATTGCAAGGACGTTCACTTTTGTTTTGTACAGTGGTATTCGGTTATGAATATTCAGCACCTCAGTCGACGAGGCAAGGGCCGAGATCCCTTCACCGGGAGTGACCCCTTGGACAGAAGTTTGCGTCAGGGTAATAACTTCACTATAGCCGAATACTTTTTGCTTTGCATCGTGGTATTCAGCTGGAATATCCTGCACCTCATTCTACGGGGAAAGTGCCGAGATCCCTTCACCGGGAGTGGCCTCTTTAGCAAAGGTTTTCGCCACTATATTTTTATAAAAAGCTATGGCGTTCCTTCAACGATATCAAGTTCATTACATTAAAAGTTTTTCGCCAAAAACTAGACGTAGCCCTCCGTCATTTCTTACAAGTATTACTTAGTATTCATGCTGCGTTTGTTGACTGTGTCAAGGCGTAGTGTGCGGTAGCTAAGTAGTGTTTGTTTGTGGCATATTAATGGGATTGGTTAGGACAGTCGTGCGGCCTTGTTGACTGTGTCAAGGGCTCGTACGGGTGGGTTTGATGCAATCCAGGATAATGACGGGTTGAACTTGACTAGGACTCTTTGATTTGTTGACTGTGTCAAGGTCACTTGGGTCCTAGGGGTAAAAATCACATCGGGAGTTTCTAAAGAAACTGAAACTTGCCAGGCATGCGCATACCTTCTGGAATGTGATAACGTGAGTGGATTCCATCACATTATCATGCGATGATAGTTAGATCCCGATTCCCACTGATGAGTTGGTTTACTCCTCGGGTGATCCCGACAAATTCTTCTTTCAGGTTTGGAGGAGAATTTGAGGTTACAATGGGAGGTTTCCTGATTAGATAAAGTGATAACCATTCTGATCTAGGTTAGAGTGCACGCAGAGTGTTTCTTTTCTCTCTCTCTTTGGCAGCGACCATGACCCGACCCTTGACTATGACTCAGTGACCAAGATTAACCGAACCTTCTTAAAGCACTGGCTTTTTGGATTGTCAGAGTTGCGTACCTTATTGTCACTCCTACTTTTACCCTTTTCTCCAGAACACCCCATATTACTACGAACATCCACTTCCATTGGATAAAACCATCGTATGGTTATATACGAACTCGAAGGAACTTGTTCCAGATTCGAGGATGGTTTTTGGCTCTGGAGAAAATGAATAGGACTATTCAGTTGTCTTTTCCTTTTACCTTCTCTCAGGTTGCGAGTGCTCCTTGGATTAGGACGGTACACCTATTATGCTAATTGGATAGTCTTCTTCCAAACCATAGGCAGGTGCCGAACGGTGGGGAATGAAGAAAACCAATTAGCCTAACAAAGGTGTACAGAAGGTATTAAGTAAAGACAAATAAAGGGATTAGTAAGAGGATAAAGTAAACTGCAACTGCTATTCACGACCAAACCAAGTATTTCATCGCCACTCCTACTTCACCTTTGTATTTCTCCAGAACACTCCGTATCACTACGAAGATCCACAGTTTATTGGATACTCCATCGTATGGTTATATACGAACTCGAAGGGACTTGTTCCAGTTCGGGGATGGATTCTGGATCAGGAGAAATAGGAATAAAGTTTTATTCAGTTATCTTTTATCTTTACCTTCTCTCGGGTTGCGAGTGCTCCTAGGATTAGGACAGTACACCTATTATGCTTATTGGATAGTCTTCTTCCAAACCATTGGCTGATGCCGAACGGTAGGGAAGGAAGAAAACCATTTAGCCTAAAGAGGTGTACAGAAGTTATTAAGTAAAGACATATAAAGGGATTTGGAGAGATGGCAAAGAAATATACGGTTACATTTGTGAATCTGATAATGGAAGAGGCATTATTAGGAATACCCGGATACCCCTTCGAAACATTTACATGTTTCAGTCTCACTATGTATTGTTAAGTGAAAACTGATTTCCCAGTTAGCCCTTGCTCCAGGGTATGTATTTACCAGGTTTGATTGTCATATCTGCATGGTTTTACAGATGATGAGTGGGAGTAAACTATTGGGAATTGGGTGGTCATCCTCATTATATCGGGATTCGTTGTAATTGGTGATATTTGAGAAAATCGCCTGGGTTATTTGCCGGACGGCAAATATTTGGTTTTGAATATCCGTTGTCATGCACCAATTTCAAATTGATATATCTGTACATTTATTTTTATAAAGTGAGATATAACTTTTTGAAATTATGTCTATGACATTTACTTATATCAGTGGATGGTTAGGTAAGGAGCATTAAACAGCGGTGTAATTCTTCTTAACCATAAGTACAGTTTTCAACCTACGACACACAGAGAATGAGTTATTAGACTCAGGGGACTTGTACAGAGTATTGTATGCTGTCCAGTGTCCATGAGGACAGAGGGGTTGGTACTCGTACTATATTCTGTTTACTTGTGACTTCTCTGGTTCTTAGACATGTGTTTTCGTAGAAATGCAAGGTCTAAGTTTTGAGAAGTTATAGGTATAAGAATAAAGTAGAGAACCAGGCGTTGCAAGTATCAGGATTCTTCAAGGTGATCGAAGATGTAGATACTTGTGTATGGTATTCAGCTAATAGTAATGATTAAGAGAACTTTCTTCTCTTTCAGTTTACTCATAATTAAAAGCACTCCTAAGTTGAGTAATGCTGATCGGCCTCTCTCCATTTAGTTGACATGCACTGGAGACAGCTGCATGATTTGAATCTGGTTTCAATTAAATCAGTGCCTCTGCTTCTATATTGGATATAGAATAGTTCATATCTTAACAATGTTAAGGTACGGAGAGTTGTCCGGCTTATGCTTAAAACCAGACTCTGGATAACTCAAGGCATGTTTCTATAATGGCTGTTTGTAGGTTGATCCGGGCTATGACGAGGGTTGACATTCTACCATCTGGAAGATCAATAGTGATATTGTTCTTGACTCGCCACAGTTTAATAAAAATGGATTTTTTCAGAAAACAGTAGCGGGAGTATGGTATAACTGGTAGTGATTCCAGAACCGCAAACGATTACTGAAAATTTGATAAGAACCTAAAGATTCAATCTGGTTTGACACTCCATTAGCCACTCCGCTGATATGGTGAATAACCTCAGGCACTAGAGAGGTACTTCGGTATGCTCAAGGACGGTGACAGGGAGGTTCTTGTTTACCCAAACTTGACACTACTGTTGTTCCAGGCTATGAAACCCAGCAGGAGGATGAGTATAGCGTCGTTCTGAACTGGCTTTAGAAGTGCACGTGTATATGACTCTGCCAGAGGGTTGTCGTAGTCAGTGGGAGCAGCGGAAGCATAGTGGACAAGTAGCTAATGTCTATTTATGGACTAAAGCAGATATAGAGGAGATAGATAATCTATTTTTGATGTAACAGTCATAGGTTTGACTTCATCGGAATAGGAGAAGGATCTGTTAAGAAGGTAGTAGGGTGTGATGTCCTGGTATTTGGATGTCATACACCGAGTAGGAAGTTAAATTCCTATACTACGATCAGTTATACTTTGGTTGTCACACAGTGGTTTTTCCACAAAGGAATTGGATATTATATCAGATATTCTGGTTACTAGATCTATGGTTTTAGATCTAGATTTGGGTAGTTTCCCAATCTGGGTACTTAGACAGCATTCTAAAGGTGTTTTAGAATGGACGACTCCTAGCACGGTAGTGTTACTGCAGGTGATGGAGTCACCCTCTCTAAAGGTGTCTTACAGACTAAAGGGGAGAAGGATGTGCATGATTGGCAGATCACTTGCTTAGGCAATTGAGTCAATCATGAGATGTCAAGTACCACACCAGATGTTATTTTTGCAGTAGATGCATTAAGTTGATATTAATCCTAACCTGGAGAAATGTTCGGAAGCAGTTGTAGAACATAAGTGGATGTTCTAGGGATATGATAACGACGGCCTCTTTGAGGAGACAGTTATCATTCCAGGCTTCCAGGGTGACCTGGATGACAGAGTGGCTATCAGAGTTATAGTTTTCCCTCTGACGAGGGGCAGTAGTTTGGACAGATGATCCAAGCAGATACTGAGGGAGGCATGGCGCAGGATACTGATTAAATTCAGTTGACGATACAGTCTAAGAAGTTTGGATTTGGAGTTCATTTATGAACTAGGTCCCATCAGATATCTAGACATATTCTAAGACAGGTATTGCTCATTTCGGGAGATGGCTTTCTCCGCGAACTTGAGATAAAGAGAGCATAGAAAGAAACATCATGGCGGATCCATTCACTGAGGTTATTCCTCGAACGCAATAGTTTCGCAAACGGGCTTTGTGAAACTGATTAGTAGAGGAGTTGGGTATTCGGTATCACACGGGCTATGAGTATGCGACATCGCAATAATTAGCCTTGAGTGCAAGTGGGAGATTGTTGGATATAGTGCCTTCAGAGTCAATTATTGGATCACAGGCACGTGATTGCAATGATTGAGGGAGGACCTATACCGGTAGGACAGTCTTACTCGGGAGGTTTGTATACTATCTGGTTTGTCTTTATCTTCGTGTACATGCTTTAGGTGACATTGTAGTTCACTATTACACTTTGATAGAGAATAGAATGCTACCATGGTTTTTCTTTATCATTGTGTACAGCTTTAGGTGACCTTACAGATCGCTATTACACGTTGATAGAGCCCTTAGGATTCTTTCTTGACTGCCAGCAGTATGATGGCGATCATATACGTGGGAGCTGGGGTCTATAAGCACATCCTTAAAAGGTCCCTAGTCATGGGAGTTTTCAAGACAGGGCATCGATACTCCAGAGTAGACTAGTGTATACAGTCGAGACCCCGATGAGGGGCGGTGGCCGGTCTCACAAGCCATTGGTGTCAGTTGGTTCACCTAAGATGTATACAGGTGCTCATTGGGTTATGAGTACACCGGACAGAACTCGCCGGGATCATGCTAGTTGGTATTATACCTGACGTCAGATAGCAGTTCCATGGTGACATGTGTACAGGTTAGTTCATCGACCTGAGATCGTCATTTGTCTCATGTGAGTTCCCACTGTACTTTTATTACTACCCTACCACGGCTCAAAGGAGTCGTGCAAACAGGTTTTAGTTGGGTACAGTCCCGAGCCACATGGAGGCAGTGAGCAGATCGGCAGGGGTTTCGTCTCTCCCGGTATTGGGGATGAGATCGCACTGTGTCTAGGAGAGCCATTACACGAAGTCCTTGGCCAAGGCAGGAGATTTACTGGTAGGTATTCCAGTAGTATCTCAGGGTGTTCTGGGCTACACTCCGACACGACTTGTACCGCTTTTGGGGGTCTGACTTTTACCAACCCCCTAGGCCCGCCATGCGATGTTCATAGACGAATGGACCGGACTGTACGGATATTATCACTGACAAGCTCAGTAGGGTGTCAGGATGAATTCGCTCGTCGACCTTCCTTTTGGTCAATACCTGATAGCCCGTTACGTATGGCTAATATCTCTGAAGTGCTAGTGGTTAAATCCACAGCCAAAGTATTGACGAGTCTTTAGAGTCCCCCACAGACAGTTTCTCAAGTTTCGGGCGAAATGTTGTAGAGGCCGTATGATATATAGCAGGGTCCGATCATATACGTGCGGTATTGCACGGATCATGATCGGGCGGATCATACTAGTGGGCTTTAGTTTAAGCCGGATCTTAGTATTAGATTTGTTGGATTACTTTAGTCGCATCGCATTCGCATTCGGTCGGAATGCGGATGCAGGTATGTATATACAGGTGAGGGGTATCCTTGTGATCCGTCATGAGTTTACTTTAGACGTTGCCGTATCTTTTTATTGTTACAAACATTTGGATTAATGTTTGTATTTGGAAAAAATGAGCTAGAAATCATCATTTTATGCATTTAATATGACATGGACATATATGGTGACTCATGGTCTCTTTTATTGTGTAAATGTCACATTATGAGCTTGATTTGTGTTGATATGATAACAAGAGAGAGGGGGGGCAGCCATATGAGTGAGTTTGGTCTTGTATTATTTTCATCTCATACTCTCTCCTTTTATCATTCCAACACAAGAAAAGAAAAGAAGAGAAAGCTTCTCCTCCTTCTTCTTCTTCCTCTAGCTCATTATCTCCATCAATAGCAACACATTTAACCTCCATCCCAATCAATGGATGCAAGAGACAAAGTGATCACAAACATTCTCTACATCACCTTGGACACGTCGGCTAGCACACTTCATGCCCGAGTTGCTTCGAATGAAGCGAGAACCTGTAAAAAGACTCGTAGATGTGGTGCCCTTTCCGACGAGGAGATCGAGACCGGAGTTGCCGCGAGGAGCTTGGGATGGTGGCCAAAGACTGAAGGACACGGATCGATCGGTATAGCTTTCCAACCCTTTCTCTAGTTGCTAGTTGTAGGTTAATGGTTCGATCCGGGTTTTAAGCATACAATTGCGACGGTTTCAAGTTAAGAAAAAGTTTCGTTTCCGCATTTTGACCTCGGATAGACGGCCGGGGCACTACCGTAGTCGTACAGCACCGACATTCTTCGACATTCTAGGAGGTGTACCTCAATATCATTTATTGCGATTTACGTTTGTGATCCGAGTATCACGCTTATATCGCTTGGATTTGAGTTTTGATGATGAGTTTCATGATGTTGATTTCGTGCACCATGGCTGCATAGTTACCGCACTTGATATACATTATATATACACCGTTGTGTTGATTTGCGATTCATGCATACCTATTGCGGTTGATGTCGATTTTGTACTTTCATAGCATATGTTTACGATTTCATGTATTTCATTCGGATGATGTGATTTTTGCACTCAGTATAGCTCACATATGCTTGTAGTGCATTGATACGGATTTTGTGCACGTAGTTGCACACGGTTTTGAGTTATACACCCGGGTACACTCGGTGTTGCTTTTATACGCATTTAAGTTATTTATTTGTATTTCGTGCACTGGATGCACTGTATTCGTATTTCGTGCACTGGATGCAATGTATTCGTATTTCGTGCACTGGATGCACTGTATTCGTATTTTGTGCACTGGATGCACCAAATTTGCGCTTCGTGCATTTGTGGCACTAGATTTTCATTTCATGCGATTGTCACACCAAATTTATATTTTTGTGCATTTGCAGCACCAGATTCGTATTTCGTACATTAGTCGCACTAGATTTGCATTTCTTGCACTTGCTGCACCGGACGGGTATTTATGCGTTTGTCGCACTGGATTTATACTCCGTACCTTGGTTGCACCCGATTTATGTCGTTGAGCATTCATTTTACCATATTTGTATTTTCGTGCGCATTAGCACTTGCCGTTCGTTTCCGTGCATACTACTGCACTATATGCTTTTGCGGACCCGACGCGTTTTGGTTGGATTTTTGCGCATATTAGTCGCTTGATTTTGGATTTTATGCGCATCGGATGCAATTGAGTGAGATTTTACTTGTGCATGTTGGATACTCTTGATTTAGATTTCTTTCGTGCATGATGGATGCACTTGATTTGGATTTTCACTCATGTTGGGCGCATGATATGAGATGTGGTTTTGTGCACACCGGATGCACTCAATTAGGATTTTCATTCATGCATATTAGTTGCACCGGATGCACTCTAGATGCACTTGATATTGCTTTCGTGCACACCCATTGCACGTAGTTTTGGCTTTCGTGCATATTGTGGTACCTGTATTCGGATTTGATTTCCGTGTGCACCAGACGCATGTGATTGTTGGATACGCCTTTTGAGGCTGGTTCAGCTTTTGAGCACCTTGTTTTCATGATAGGCACCATATTATTTAGTGGCCAAACAGGACTGATCTGAGAACAGTACCTGAGTACTTTGCATGCATTAAAAGTTTACCAAGAGGTGTTTGAAAAAGAGCTATAGTCTCGCTATTTCCTACGTATCCGTGAGCTACGCGAACGTTTATAAAGGAAAACCTTTTGGGATATTTTGAAAACGACGGAACGTGTATTTAGGAAAACATATATGGACATATATTATTATTTTACAAACGAGAGTCCGTCACTTATACCGTGAGTTACGCATTCACGCGGCGATTTAGAAAAGATTTTTGCATGGGTTTATTCAGTTCTTGAAAGTTTTCCAAAGATGCGTACTGTATACATATTATAGTATTTGACTAGTGTATATTAGATTTCGGTATTGGATTTCGAGATCTGTATCTCCATTTTAACTCCGATGATATGCGTGCGAATCCGATGATTTGCGTGACGCTTGATGGAGTTCGATTTTGAGCTTTGTACTCGTTTTCATGCGCACTTGACGCACTGTGTTATTTCTGCATCTCCCGTGATTTCGAAGCCCCGTTGATTTAAGCTGCTTATCAAAATGTTTTAGATTTTGAGGGTTTAAATTTAAATTCGGGGACCGAATTTATTTAAGGGGGGAAGACTGTAACATTTCGGAAAATATAAAATATTATTTTTGGAATTTAATATTAAATTAATATATTTCCCGAAAACTGCCTGATTTACGAGATTGGGGTTTTCGAAAAAGGGTATAAATATATAAAATAATTGTGAAATAATTGGAAATTAAAATTATTTATTCATTTAAAAATATATTTAAAGGATTTGGCATTTTTAAAATTTATTATATGCAGTTTTGATAAAAGCCGGATTAGCGCACTGCAAATCGCGATTATGCCAAATCCGTATTTCTACAGTTTTCATGGTTAGTGCACCATGACATGTTACGTACATGTTATTTCATTTGTGTTTTTTTATTAGGGTGTATGTGTTATTGGTGAGAAAAGAATAGAAAAGGTGTCATGATGAGTGAGGAGAGAGAAAGAAGACATAATGATGACTTGGAGAGAGTGAAAGAGTGAGAATAATTGAAAGAGGGGGGCTGCCTCATACCCTTTTCCCCATCATTTTTGCATCTCATTCTTCATCTTCCTCACCCTCATCTGCCTCCATCTTCAAACCCTAAATCCATCTCCAAAACTCCATCCAAACTATATACCTCTTTCAAAAAAAACGATCCCCTCTTCATGCTCATCACATTGAACCAAGTAAAATGAGATTTTGGCAACTTTGGGACTTCTAAGGTTTTCTTAAGAGACATCCATGAGGTATATCTCTTTCCATGTTAGTTTAGTTTGAATTCCTACGTTTTAGTTTAACTTAGAACTCGATTAGTGGTGATTTGTGGAAATAAGAAAATCCTAGTGAGGGTTTGAGTGAAATTGTGGATTGGTGATGATTGAGTGGTTGTTTAAGACCTGAGATTTAGTATGGGAAACCAAAATACGGATTTGGTGTAAGTCGACGTTAGACACCCCACATAATGCGGGGAGGTGGAATAGGTAAAACAATCATTTTGTTTAAGTTAACATCGACTAACTTTACGGATCTTTGCTAAACCGTAACTAACAAACTATCTAGAAGTGCTAAACTACTATGATAGATGATTATACCTCAAGATACTAGTCCTTCTTGTTCTTGTTGTTCACCTCCTCGTCGGCCTCCTCGATGTAATAGAAGATCCACCCGAGAGTTTCTTCTCCAAGATTTAACCTCTCACTTGAGGTAACTAAGTGGCTAGGATTGCTAATCCAAGTAACCTAGAGGATATAGAGATGGAATAAGGATTGATTATTCTTGCTAACCCTAGGGTTCCCAACTCATGAAAGGATTAGGGTTAGTGTAAAGAAGAGAGAGAGCTTGAGGAGAGAGAATGTGTTTTTGATTATCAAATGAAAAATAACTCATTTGGGTATATATTATGAAGCATAAAATATCTTGCACAAATATCTTCATGCTTCATTTAATACAAATGAATGAATCATCTAATGATTCATGGTTTCATTTAATGCAAATTACACATCATCTCCTCCACCTCATCAAGCTTAATCCATAAATGAATTAAAACATAATGAGTCACCTTTCTTCTAGAAGCTTCTCGAGTAATTACGAGAATGCCCCTCCTATCCGTAAAACACGGATATACTGAGACTGCATAAATCCAATAATCCAATACTAGAATCTGGCTTAAACCAAAGCCCGCTAGTATAAAATGTCCGAACATCTTACGTGCACAAGTATTCGTATATGTCCGAACCCTATCGTAAAACCATACGACCTCTATATCGTTTCGCCTGAAGCATGAAAACTCTCAATGTGGGACTCTGAAAACTCGACACTACGGTGGCAGTGGGTTTAACCACAGGCCGCAAGCGGTACTAGCTGTACGTAACGGTCCCCAGGTAGATGTCGATAAGAAGGCCGATGAGGAAACCCATCCGAACTCCTACTGAGCCTGATGTGGCAATCTCCGTACAGTCCGGTCTGTTTTTCTAATACTATCGCATATCGGGCCTAGGGGTGGCAAGCGTCAGTCCCCTAAAAACTGTATAAGTCATGTCGGAGTGAAGCCCATCACACCTTGAGAAGCTACTAGAAAACCTACCAGTATATCTCGCTTGCCCTGGCCAGGGACCTTGCGTAATGGCTCTCCAAACACAGCGCGATATTAATCTCCCAATACCGGGAGAGACGAATCCTATCTAACCGCCACTACCTCCAAGTGCCTCGGGACTGCACCCAACTGCTACTTGTTTGCACGACTCCTTTGAGCCGTGGTAGGGTAGCAATCTAAGAACAGTGGGAACACACTCGAGATGAAGTAGCAGTGTCAAGTCAACGGACTATGCTGTACTCATGTCACCTGGGAACTGTTAACTGACGACGGGTATAATACCAACCAACAGTTCCCTGCGAGTCCTGTCCGGTGTACCCGTAACCCAACGAGCACCTACATACTATCTCCAGTACAACGTGCTATTGGCTGTGGGACAGACCATTTCCCCTGCTGGGATGAGAAGCGTATACACTAGTCTACTCTAGAGTATCGATGCCCTGTCTCGATAATCCTATGACTAGGGACCTGAAAAAGGATGTGCTTATAGACTACCCAGCTCCCACTAGTGTGACTGCCATCACAACGCTGGTAGTCAAGCAAGATACTAAGGGCTTTATCAATATGTATTCTCGATATGCAAAAAGAAACATATACACATATTAAGATAGATATAAACCAAGTAGCATACTACTTGTTGAGCAAGACTGTTAATATAACTGTGAATATCCCAAGCTTCCATTAAGTAATATACAAACTAGTATGATACAATAATGGCCCCTAGGGCATATACACTAACAATCTTCCACTTGCACTAGGGCCATGTACTGGCATATCGAATAGCCTCTTGAACTGTGTCTGAGGTAAGGCCTTTGTGAATGGATCTGCAGTGTTCTCCTCTGTAGCAACTCTCCGGACCTCGATCTCCTGGCGATCTATGATCTCCCAGATCAGGTGATACCATCTTAAGATGTGTCTGGACTTCTGATGGGACCTGGGTTCCTTCGCTAAAGCTATAGCGCCATTGTTGTCACAATACAGTGGTATTGGATTAACAATGGTAGGAACCACCTGAAGTTCTATTAGGAACTTCTTCATCTAGACTGCTTCTTTTGCGGCATCGCAAGTAGCTATATACTCCACTTCCATCGTCGAGTCAGCAACGGTGTCCTTCTTGGAACTCTTCCAGCACACCGCCCCTCTATTGAGGGTAAAGACATAACCTGACATGGACTTGGAGTCATCCTTGTCACACTGGAAGCTGGAGTCAGCAAAAGCCTCGATCTGGAGGTCTTTTCCGCTGTAAACCAAGAACATATCCTTAGTCCTTCTCAGGTACTTGAGAATGTTCTTTACTGCTATCTAGTGCTTCTCCCCTTGGTCTGACTGATACCGGCTTACCACACTCAGTGCGTAAGTTACATCTGGTCTGGTGCACAATATCGCATACATTATAGAGCCTATTGCAGAAGCGTAGGGTATAACTAACATGCGATCCCTTTCCAAATCAGTCTTGGGAGACATCTCTTTGGAGAGGGTGATTCCGTGACAAGCCGGTATATTACCGCGCTTAGAATCTTCCATACTGAATCTTTTCAGTATAGTGTTGATATACCTGAACTGCGAAAGTCCCAACATCCTTTTCGATATACCACGATAGATCTGGATCCCCAGAATGTAAGAGGCATCACCCAGGTCTTTCATGGAGAACTTGTGTGACAAGAATCCTTTGACAGATTATAGCATAAGAATGTCATTTCCTATCAAGAGAATGTCATCCATGTACAAGACGAGGAATGCGACAGTTCGTGCTACAATTTTACTATATATACATGGTTCATCTGGATTTTTGATAAAGTCATATTCTTTGACCGTTTCATTAAAACAGATGTTCCAACTCCGCGATGCCTGCTTTAGTCCATAAATAGACTTAAGCAACTTGCACACTTTCCTACTGCTCCCACTCTGATTGAAACCTTCTGGCTGATCCATATAGACGCATTCTTCTAAATTACCATTTAGAAAAGCCGTCTTTACGTCCATCTGCCAGATCTCATAATCATGGAAGGCAGCAATGGCAAGAAGGATCCGAATGGATTTGAGCATAGCCACTGGAGAAAAAGTTTCATCATAGTCCAAACCAGGTCTTTGACGAAAACCCTTTGCAACAAGTCTAGCCTTATAGGTTTCCACCTGTCCATCTACACCAATCTTCTTCTTGAAGATCCACTTGCATCCTATGAGTTTTACCCCATCTGGAGCAAAGTCTAAAGTCCATACTCTGTTGGTGTACATGGACTCCATCTCGGTCCGCATTGCATCCATCCATCTTACCGAGTCGCCGCTCTGGATGGCCTGCTGGAAGCTAGTAGGTTCATCATTATCAATGACGCAATCCTCTCTATCCCCATCTATAAGAAAACCGTAGTATCTCTCAGGCGGATGAGACGGCCTACTACTCCTGCGGAAGGGTGCTGGAATGTCCTATTCTTCTGAAACTTCTGGTTCTACCAAACTTTCGGTAGTAGTTTGTCGTTCTGGAATTTCTTCCAGTTCTATTGCGCTCCGACTTGTTTCCTTTTCTAAAAACTGGTGTTCTAGAAAATGGGCATTACGAGAAACAAAAACCTTTTGTTCCTCTGCGTAATAGAAAAAATACCCCTTGGAGTTCTTTGGATATCCCACAAACTTAAACTGTACTGAGCGTGCCTCGAGTTTGTCTGCATGCTGCTTTTTAACAAAAGCTAGACATCCCCATATCTTCAGATACTGAAGATAGGGTTTCTTCCCACTCCACATCTGATATGGTGTGGTAGGCACAGTCTTGGTAGGAACCCAGTTCAAAAGATATGCAACTGATTCTAGTGCATAACCCCAGAAAGATCACGGTAACTCAGCATTACTCATCATGAAACGTACCATATCTAATAGGGTTCGGTTCCGTCTTTCCGATACACCGTTATGTTGTGGAGTGTATGGAGGAGTAAGCTGAGAGAGAATTCCATTCTCTTTTAGATAACCTAGGAACTCGGCACTTAAGTATTCACCACCTCGATCAGATCTCAGTGTCTTGATATTTTTGTCGGTTTGGTTTTCTACTTCATTCTTATATTCTCGGAATTTCTCAAAGGCCTCGGATTTATGTTTCATCAAGAAAATGAATCCATACCTAGAGTAATCATCCGTAAAAGTAATAAAATATGAAAAACCGCCTCTTGCATGTTTAGACATTGGACCACATACATCGCTGTGTATGAGTCCTAAGAGTTCGCTCGCTCTTACTCCATGTCCAGTGAATGGAGTCTTTGTCATCATTCCTTTGAGACATGATTGACAAGCGGATATTCGAACGGATTCAAATATCCTTCTCTATGTAACTTAGTTAACCTTGTCTCATTGATGTGACCCAGTCTACAATGCCATAAGAAAGCCTACTTTATATCTGGAGACTTTCTTTTTAGTGTGTTCTGGACATTGAAAATCTGTAATTGGTTTAACACGTATATACCGTTATCTAGTGTACTGGGCCCAATCAAACCATGATTAAAGTGGATGTTAACAACATCGCTTACAAACGTGAAATCATAACCTTCTTTTGATAACAACGATACTGATATGATATTACACGTTAAACTAGGTACACAAAAACAGTTGCGCAAAACCAAAATATGTCCACTCGTCAATCCAAGGTGATAATCCCCTACGGACACAGCATTCACGCTAGCTCCGTTAGCAACCTGGAAGGTCATATCACCAACCTTCATCACTCTACGGTTTCTCAGTGCCTGCAATGAATTGCATATATGAGATCCTGATCCGGTATCCAATACTCAGGAAGTAGAGTTGATTGACAGACAATTTTCAATTACAAACACACCTGAAGCCGAAGCCACAACTTGCCTCGGGTCCTGGTTCTTGGCAATCCAAGCTTTGCAATCCTTCTTCCAATGGCCTTTCCTATGACAGTGGAAACATTCATCCTTTGCCACTACTGGCACCACAACCTTTTCCTTTCCCTTGACTCCCACCTTACCAACACCACCTCTCGGTTTGGTAGCGGCCTTCTTCTTCCTTCCTTTGGCCATTGCCTTGGACCTGGAAGAGGAAGCACTACGAACAAATATAGTGGGTGTTACCCTTGCCTTCTGTAAGGTGCCCTCTGCACTCCTCAACATGTTAAGGAGTTCTGGAAGTTCAACTTCTTTACCTTGAATGTTGAAACTCAAGATCAACTGAGCGCAGGTGGAAGGAAGGGACTGGAGAACCAAGTCTGTATACAGCTCGTTCTCTAATGTTGTCTCGAGGTCTGCGAGCTCTTCAATATAGCCAATCATCTTAAGGACATGTTCCCCTACAGATGATCCGACGGCCATCCTCGACTGAAACAAGTTCTTCGAGGTCTCGTATTTGGCTATACGAGATTGCTCTCCATACAGTTCCTAGGTGTGGAGAAATATGGATTCTAGATCCATATTCTCGTGTCTCCTCTGATGTTCATTATTCATAGAAGCAAGCACGATGCATTTGGCCTTCGCGCAGTCTAACTCCCAGGTCTTGCGGATTTCTTTATCCGCGACACTGGATTCAGGACCTGGGACGGCAGGGGCCTTAGTAGTAAGGACATACCCCAATTTGTCATAAGTAATTGCCATCTTAACATTCCGGAACCAATCTTTATAGTTTGGCCCTGTCAAAATATTTTTATCTAATAATAACTTAAGGCATGTCATGTTCTGGGTCACTGCAATTAGGAGAGAGAGAGGAAACACATTAGCATGATGCTCTTGCAAGTTTAGAATGGTATTTAGTTTATCTAAACAGGATGGCTCCCACTGTTTCTCGAATCCCTTCTCAAACCAAAAAGGAAGAACTAGTCAGGACTATTCTTACTGTACAATACTTGCTTAACCGTTCAGCCAAGCAAGTGTCGGTACTTCGAGGGAGGTTTTACGACGTTTCCCGAAATTCCTTAATTAAATAACCTCTTTTCTCTGGGGGCGTAGCCCCGCTGACACCTTTCTCGACACCTACTTGGTTTATAGCATTGATCGTTTAAGTGAAAGAATCTCCTGATGAGTAGCATATACTCATAGTAGGATCGGGATCCAAATATCATCGTGTGATAAAGCTGAAGGAATCCTACCAAAATTATCGCACTCCAAATGGTATGCATCTCTAGTAAGTTTCAGTTTCTTTAGAAACTCCCGATATAGATTTCTGCCCCATGCTCTTATGACCTTGGCATTGGTCAAAATGTCATAAGTCACATGTCAAGTTCTACCCATCATTATCTTGTTAATTTGAACCCACCCGTACATACCCCTGACGTTGGCCAAATGGCAGTACGACTGTCCCAAACCAACTCATCTATCTATACAACAGATGAATACCCAGCAGCTACCAAACACTATGCCTTGGCGTTGGTCAAAATACATAGCTTGAATACTACTAAATACCCAAATGAAATGACGGAGGGCTACGAATGGTTTTGGCGAAACCGTGAACGTAGTGAACTTGATATGATCGAAGGAACCTGATAGCTTTTTTAAAAGGAGTGGTTTAAGCTCCGCAATTAAAAAAATCTTCTGTTTTAAAATAACCAAGTGATTTCTTTTAAACTGTTCCAACGATTCAACTTTGGTTTATTTTCTTTGCATTAAAATAATACGACCGATCAATTAACCTATCATTGCAGAAAACAACGAAAATACAACGTCCTCTTATGCCATTTGCATTCGCCACTGGGCCCCGTCATTCACCCGTTAGGTTACTTAACTAACGACAGAGCGGGGGCTGGGCTAGCGCGGGTGCAAAATATAAGTAACGCCTAATAGATATCATATATAGATATTGTACATTCGTTAGACGCAATAATAGGCATTCCAGATCACAGATGAACATATTGGATTTTCTAGGAATCCGCATTTCCTTGGAGCCTGCAAAGAAAGACGGATTACACAGTCGCGATGAATAGCCAAAACCCCACCCTAAACCCCTACGGGTACGGCAAACTACCCGTCAAGTACCCGAAGTGAAGCGGTCTCCCTCAACGACGTGAGTAGGCCACTAAACGCTTCAAAGTACCCGGTAGTTTGTGCACCCCACCTTGGGTCTATCCTAGGAGCAGAAAACAGTAAATGAAATAATACAATAGTGGCCACAACCTCAACCCGGATGTGCCCCGCAAAAGAATATTATAACAAATTACAATTTACATTTGAATGAAAGAAACACTCGTCTCACATCCCCGGCTATCCATTCACGACAATCCAAAAAGTTCATATTCACAAACCAGTAAAAACCATTACAGAAATGTGCAACCCCTGCTAACCGACATACTAGCAGTTAGGGGAGGTTTACGAACACATTAACCACAACACAGATATAATCCAGTTAGCCAAAATTCTTAGATTTTTGATCAAGCAACACATATGAATCTACTCCAAACAATTCTCTATGCACATAAAACCTGAGCAGAAACAAATCATCCCAGAAAACATAACATCAACAGAGAAGAATAACTGAGCAAATTTGGGTTGACTCGGTGTCAACTCGGCCGCGGATCCGCGGCGGATAGCTTGTATCGGCCGCGGTTCCGCGGTGGTTTGGTTGAGTCATGATCCCAAATTTCTTCACAATTCTTAAAAAACCCTGCTTCTATTTTTAAGGGTCCCTGAAAAATATTTAGACCCCGATTTAAAATCGGCAGAAACTTAGTGAATACGTCGTTTTTTCGGGATTATTTTGCGATCAAATTTCTAAAGACTTTGCTAACATGTTAGTTATGGTCTAGCTAGGCTCTGATACCACTGTAAGTCGACGTTAGACACCCCACATAATGCGGGGAGGCGGAATAGGTAAAACAATCATTTTGTTCAAGTTAACATCGACTAACTTTACGGATCTTTGTTAAACCCTAACTAACAAACTATCTAGAAGTGCTAAACTACTATGATAGATGATTATACCTCAAGATACTACTCCTTCTTGTTCTTGTTGTTCACCTCCTCGTCGGCCTCCTCGATGTAATAGAAGATCCACCCGAGAGTTCCTTCTCCAAACTTTAACCTCTCACTTGAGATAACTAAGTGGCTAGGATTGCTAATCCAAGTGACCTAGAGGATATAGAGATGGAATAAGGATTGATTAGTCTTGCTAACCCTAAGGTTCCCAACTCATGAGAGGATTAGAGTTAGTGTGAAGAAGAGAGAGAGCTTGAGGAGAGAGAATGTGTTTTTGATTATCAAATGAAAAATAACTCATTTGGGTATATATTATGAAGCATAAAATATCTTGCACAAATATCTTCATGCTTCATTTAATACAAATGAATGAATCATCTAATGAGTCATGGTTTCATTTAATGAAAATTACACATCATCTCCTCCACCTCATTAAGCTTAATCCATAAATGAATTAAAACATAATGAGTCACCTTTCTTCTAGAAGCTTCTCGAGTAATTACGAGAATGCCCCTCCTATCCGAAAAACACGGATATACTGAGACTGCATAAATCCAATAATCCAATACTAGAATCTGGCTTAAACCAAAGCCAGCTAGTATAAACTGTCCGAACATCTTACATGCACAAGTACACGTATATGTCCGAACCCTGTCGTAAAACCATATGACCTCTATATCGTTTCGCCTGAAGCTGGGAAACTCTCTGTGTGGGACTCTAAAGACTCGACACTACGGTGGCAATGGGTTTAGCCACAGGCCGCAAGCGGTACTAGCTGTACGTAACGGTCCCCAGGTAGATGTCGATAAGAAGGTCGATGAGGAAACCCATCCGAACTCCTACTGAGCCTGATGTGACAATCTCCGTACAGTCCGGTCTGTTCGTCTAATACTATCGCATATCGGGCCTAGGGGGCGACAAGCGTCAATCCCCTAAAAGCTGTATAAGTCGTGTCGGAGTGAAGCCCATCACACCTTGAGAAGCTACTGGAAAACCTACCAGTATATCTCGCTTGCCCTGGCCAGGGACCTTGCGTAATGGCTCTCCAAACACAGCACGATATTAATCTTCCAATACCGGGAGAGACGAATCCTATCTAACTGCCACTGCCTCCAAGTGTTTCGGTACTACACCCAACTGCTACCTGTTTGTACGAATCCTTTGAGTCGTGGTAGGGTAGCAATCTAAGAACAGTAGGAACACACTCGAGACGAAGTAGCAGTGTCAAGTCAACGGACTATGTTGTACTCATGTCACCTGGGAACTGTTAACTGACGACGGGTATAATACCAACCAACAGTTCCCTGTGAGTCCTGTCCGGTGTACCCGTAACCCAACGAGCACCTGCATACTATCTCCAGTATAACATACTAATGGCTGTGGGACAGACCATTTCCCCTACTGGGATGAGAAGCGTATACACTAGTCTACTCTGGAGTATCGATGCCCTGTCTCGATAATCCTACGACTAGGGACCTGAAAAAGGATGTGCTTATAGACTACCCAGCTCCCACTAGTGTGACTGCCATCACAACACGGGTAGTCAAGCAAGATCCTAAGGTCTCTATCAATATGTATTCTCGATATGCAAAAAGAATCATATACAAATATTAAGATAGATATAAACCAAGTAACATACTACTATGTTAAGCAATACTGTTAATATAACTGTGAATATCCCAAGCTTCCATTAAGTAATATACAAACTAGTATGATACAATAATGGCCCCTAGGGCATATACACTAACATTTGGGATTTGAGTTCATGTCGTTTTGTGAGAAATTAGGGTGTGCATGGAAATCTGGAGCAAACCGGGGGATTTCTGAGTTTAGAAAACAACACCAGGGACCCATTTTTGACCATAGGAGACCACCATGACAAAACGAAGCCCATAGGAGCAAGGGGGCCGAGGAGGCCGGATTTTAAGGGTAGGTGGCCGGCCACTTGGTGGGGTGTGGTGTCGGGGTTGGTCCAGTAGCTCAAATACACAATATACATCACCCTAGACTTGTTTACTTGGCTTTATTTGACCTAAGTCAAAATCTGGGAGCTTTTTAGTGTGATTTTGGCTATGTTTTCCGTATTTTGAAATGCTAATTCTTTTTATTCGGATTTGTATTTGGTTGTGGGATGTTCGTACATCAACAACAATGGTTGTTTGGTTGATTTAGTACTCGTATGTTATAGGTTCTAACCTACGAGCAAGGCGCGTGCCATTTTGGATTTCAGAACTTGATTTTAATAGCGTTTCAATGTGTGTTGTTACTGTAGGTACCTCCACGTGGATTCCGAGGTGATGGAGCATGGCGTCAACGACTTCGGCAAGCGAAGACTACGGTGAGTAGATCTATGTCTACCGGGGAAGTCGGGTGGATGGCGTATAGCACCTCCGCAAAGTTTTGGTAGAAACTGATTTATAGAATATGGTTAAGAAAACCTAGATTTGGAAACTAGGGTTAGAGTTAAATGATAGTTAGTGAAACCATATTAGAAACCAAGGATAGTTAGAAGTGATATAATACGGCTAATATGTGATGACGGAATTTGAGGATGACGTTTAACGATATTGCCGTTTAGGGTACTATAGGACTAGATAGTCGACGTAGATGTATCATCCGAACCATACCTATTTCTAAACTAAAGAATCGTATGTATCTTTTAAACAGATACCTTGAGAGACGTTACGGATTTTTAAATGATATCTTTTCCTTAAAAACACCGTAACCCCTATTTTCAAAACTACGATTCGCTTCTTCAAAAATCTGAATGTATGGTTCGGGTGTGTATATTAGATTAGATACTTATACTTATAGTAGAGGTAGAATGTATATGTAAACTCGACTTGATGTGAGATATAAATGCGATGAAAATATATAAGACGGATATGATGATATGATGATATTTTGGTATACGGATGCGAGTCGATTGAGATGGTTGATACCTTATCGGTCCCCTGATATGAGATCGTTATGGATGTGACATGTGACATAGGTATATAGTTACATTTATATATATATATATATATTATGAAACATATGTGATATGCCGTACGTGACGTTAGGTCCGTACCCCCTCATTGTCGTAAAGGTTTATAGGATCCCTAAAGTTTTAAATGCCGCTGTACGATGATCTTTTTCGTACGTGATGAGTTTGACTTTATGATTGGTCCATACCCTTGACTAGAGGATGTCGTACGATGGATTATACTGTACGGATATTGTGAGGCTGGATGCCAATTGATAGATTCACCGACTCGGTCATGTTAGATACGTATACCCGTCAGCATTTGCATATGATTTACCTTATGCTGCATTCATATTATTCTCATTCATTGCTTATACCAGTGCTAGTACACCTGCACCACTATTGACGATGCGTATGTTACATGCACACAGATTTGTAGGCTCACATACTTCATTATCGATAATTGCAGGTGTCACTACACAGTAGCATTGTTGCTTCATGATATGACTCTTCGCATAACATGCTTGCGTATACACCACTTGTACATCCATATTGGTGCACATATACATTGATACATCCATACTTGCGCATATACACATTTGTATATCCATATTGGTGCACATATACATTGATATATCCATATTTGCGCACATACACATTGTATATCCATATTGGTGCACATATACATTAATACGTCCATACTTGCGCATATACACATTTGTATATCCACATTGGTGCACATATACATTGATATATCCATATTTGCGTACATACACATTGTATATCCTTATTGGTGCACATATACATTGATACATCCATACTTGCGCATATACACATTTGTATATCCACATTGGTGCACATATACATTGATATATCCATATTTGCGCACATACACATTGTATATCCTTATTGGTGCATATATACATTGATACATCCATACTTGCGCATATACACATTTGTATATCCACATTGGTGCACATATACATTGATATATCCATATTTGTGCACATACACATTGTATATCCATATTGATGCACATATACATTGATACATCCATACTTGCGCATATACAAACTTGTTTATCCATATTGGTGCACATATACATTGATATATCTATATTTGCGCACATACACATTGTATATCCATATTGGTGCACACATATATTTGTACATCTATACTTGTGCATATACATATTGTACCTACATAGAGAACTGGTTTTTATTGGGAGATTGGGAACCGCAGGATATATTTACAAACTGGAATCATTTTAAAAGAGCGGTTTTCCCTTAATATGTCATATCACTGTTCCATGTTGCATGATACACGGATATACTCACATTACTATTATATGTCGCATACATCATGCTCTATGATTTTACGCATTGAGATATGCTGTTTTGATGAGATTTCTGGATTTGAGAACCGTGGACATTTTAAAAGAGATTATGTGTTGTTTTAAAAACTCGGTTTCTCTTGATATGATATTTCAGTGCGTCGCCATGTGTTTTCTCGGTTCTGAGAGCGACATGTGAAACCCGATTCGAAGTGGCGGATGAGGCCAATTGCGGGTACATGGTGGACCCGGTATGGTACCCTCGGGTAAGAAAGGGATGCTGTGTATACAGACGGTGAGCCTAGCAGAGGGACTACTACCTACCGATGATTGGTTGGGCCTGGCGGATATCTGGAAGATACCGGCCGGAGTCAAGAGATGATATGAGCCGATCCGAACTGACGGAGCCCGTGGGCCGATCCGGACTGACGGAGCCCGAGAGATATGAGGATTTACGTGTCGATACTGAACACGGGTTTCATGATGTTTTCGGGTTTCGATGTTGGACACCCAGGTTCCATGATTTTGATGTGTCGCGAGGGACACCGTTGATTTATATCCTCATACTTTCATGCACACTCTTTTATGATACTTACGTGCGTACAAACATTGATTATATGGGTGGATGAGATCCACATACATACATACACTGATTATCTGGTTGGACGAGATCCACATGCATACTTACATTGATTATATGGTTGGACGAGGTCCACGTGCATACCTACATTGATTATATAGTTGGATTATATCCGCATACATATAGGTATTGATTACATTGCTGGCACATATGATGACCCGGTCACCCTACATATCATAGTATTACCATTATGATATAGTTGACCTAGGAGTCGTCGTTTATTCAATTTCTACTTATGGATGTTTTTCTACTCACGAGTTGGCAACTCACCCCCGTTGTGCCACAGTTCTTACAGGTTGACCGCTTGGATCAGTAGCAGCATCGCTGGCACACAGCTTCATTTGGGTGTTTTGCATTGATAGGTGGGGCATTTGTATCGTACCCACTGTTGTATTTATATTTCATATTGTATCTAGTCGACTCCATCAATCTAAATTTGTAAATTGTATAAGTAATGAGACTTAGTGAGATTGGGGTTGCGAGACTTAGAGCGAGGGGTTTCCGCTACTTGTGGTTTTTATGTCTTGCTTATTTCTTTATCTTTTGTGGTGAACTTCGCCGTTGGGCATCGTATAATTATATATACTGTCTTGCGTGGTTATGATCCGCCGTTTGGCGAAGTGCTAGCTCCCACTTGGGGATGCCTTTATTATCATTATGTATTGGTGGTTTTGGATCAAAAAATACAAAGGAGGTGCTGCCCAAATTTTTTTAAAAAGACGAAACATGTTTTTAAACTTGCATAATCTACTTGCATTTTTCAAGTTCCTATTCTATGCATTAAGAAAACATGATTTCATTATACCTTTATTTCAAAATTTCACCTCCTTTATTTTTCTTAAAAGGTTTAGATTTCTAGGTTTCAGCTTACTTGAATTACGTTACGCCTTTAGACGTTGCGTGATTTAAGTGCTGGTCACGAGCTAACATTTCGGGTCGTGACAAAGTTGGTATCAAAGCGCTAGGTTTAACCTTGGTTTGAGTCTATGTTTGACTATGCGGAGTCTAGGGCGGGTATGTATTTTGGAACCTAGGCTTGACCATACGGAACTTAGACTTGAACGGGGGGTATTAAACCCCAACTATCGTTTCATAGGCTGACCCTGATTGATGGAGTAGGTAGCTTGAGTAGAGTGACGTACCGTACCTATGTTCCACGGCATATTTACGATACGATACTCCACTGAAGAAACCTTAGGATGTACATATTTTGAGATCTGTGATTCTCTTCGTATCCTTGATTATACATCCATTTGAGTGTTAGTTATATGTATGCCCTAGAGGCCATTACTATACATAGGATGTATATTGTAGTGGATGCTTGGACATATATAGGGAGGACTTTCTTGCTCGACATGATAGTATGCTATTTGGTTGACATTTACCTTAACGTGTACACTGATTGTCTCTCTGTTACATGTTGGTAAAGCCCTTAGGATGTGTACTTGACTGCCTGGACTATGATGCAGATCATACTAGTGGGGACATGGTAGTCCATAAGCACATCCTTCAAAGTCCCTAGTCGTGGGTATATCGAGACGGGGCATCGATATACCAGAGTAGAGTAGCGTATACCTTCTCGACCCATACAGATGGGCGATGGATGATCCCATATCCATTGGTGTTTGACATCAGAGATGATGTACGGGTGCTCAGTAGAGACTGGGTACACTGGACGGACTCGCCGAGAACTCCCAGATGGTATTATACCTCACGTCAGATGGCAGTTCTCTGGTGACACTGGTACAGAGTAGTCTGTTGACCTGAGATCGTCATAGAGTCTTGTGTGGTTCCCACTGTGCTTTGATTTCCATCTTACCACGTCCAAGAGGGCGTGCAAAACGGTGGTTTTTGGGTACAGTCCCGAGTCACATGGAGGCAATGAGCGATAGGAGGGGATTCGTCTCTCCCGGTATAGGGAGTTGATGTTGCGCTGTGTTCGATTGGCTATAACAGGAAATCCCTGGCCAGGGTTGCTGAGATTTACTGGTAAGTGTTACCTGTAGTTTCTCGAATTGTTATAGACCTCATATCGACACGACTTATCGAGCTATTGGGGTCTGACGTTTACCACCCCTAGGCAAGATATGCGACATATCAGACGATCAGACCGGACTGTACGGTAGTGTTACTGGTTGGATTCACTGGAGTGTGAGCGGGCTTGCTCGTCGATCTTCAGATCGCTCAATACCCGGGTGGCCGTTACGTTTAGCAGACCGCTTGCGGCTTGTGGATGCTTGATATGATCATCATCTGCTGCCGGCGTATTGACGAGTCTTTAGAGTCCTACACAGAGGTTTCCTGGCTCAAGCGAAACGAAATAGGAGCGCATATGAGATATGTGCGGGACCGAGAATGATACCAGTATGTGATACTGTATTTGATTCTCGCGATGTGACATTGATCGGTTATATGCGATATAGCCGGGTTATCGGATCAAGTGTTGATTCGATAAGTTGTTACTAATGATGCTAGTCGGTTATATGCGATATGACCGGATCGTTAAATCAAGTGTTGATTTAATGATTTAATGCATAGTTATATATTTGATATATTACTTTGCATTAACTAGTATCGGTTCACTTTAGATGGATTTTCTCACTCGGATGTGCGCATTGTATATGCGATATATTTTTGTGCACTTGTTTGTATCATGTTTGATGATACATGTTTACTTGGTTAAGTGTAAAGAATTAAACCATGGTTAAACTTATGATTAGGGTTTTATTTCCTTTTCTCTTTTCCTTTATCTATTTATTCATTTTGGAAATAGATGGAAAAAGGAGAAAAAGAATGGTGGCTTTTTTTGTTGTTTAATGGAAGCTTCATGATACCTTGACCCTAACCATTCATTTAACCTAAGTTAATTCTCTACACTTTACCATGGTTACTATTATGATAAGGATTGTTTTTCTTTTCTTTTCTAATTAATCTTATCATAATATTCTTCTTCTTCTTCCTTGAAATCAAGAAGAAACCTTCACTTCATCAATGGTGGATTGATGAAATGAGTGAGAAATCCAAAACTAAAGTCTACCCACTTCCTATTTCTTCATCCTCTACCTCTTGCCAAGTACTAGAGTGTGTTTCCTTCACAAGTTTTCAAGACTTGGTGAAGGTGGAGCTCGATCTAGCGATGCCTCGACGTAGATCATCTTCGGCATGGACATCGACGACCTAGCTTGCCCATTCTCCGACGAAGCCGACGCTAGAGCCCGGATTTGATTTGGACAGCGGAGAGGACCTCATCTCGGAGCCGTGGAGGTGGAGGACCGGATCTACAAAGGTTGTATTTCCGTATCTCTCTTTTAAGTGTTAACTAGTTAGCTTTTTCGCCTAGATTTCTAGCAAACGATCCGTAGTTTAGGGTCTCTCGGCACCTAGAATTTTTGAAATTGGCATGATCGATGCCTTGTGAGACCTCCTTGGGGTGCCTAGGAACCCTACAGTGGTATCAGAGACTAGCTAGAGCCTTAGGCGAAGTCCAGACGGATTTTGAAACCCGAACGAACCTGAAAACCCAAACCCAAAATGCTCTCTGTCCTTTTTATAAAAACTGGGATTTTCCCAAATTAAAAATATGCAGAAAAATAAGCAGGGTTTTCTAAGAATTACGGTGAAAAATTTTGGTCGTAATTCCATCATGAAGCCGCGGAACCGCGGCCTTAGCCCTCGTGGCGCGGCGGTTCCGCGGCAACACTGTTGCATCGTTGACCAAAATTTGCACAGTAATTATTAGTTTGCTATGCTGAGTTCTCTGGGTATTTTTAAAATTTTATTCAAGAGTTGAATTTTCTGGAGTTGTTTTGGGGATTCGGTGTTTCGATCGGGGTATCAAATTTTGTCTATTTGGCTTTCCGGATAAATTTTAGAATATGTTAAAAAGTTCGACCGGATCTAAATACCCAATTTTTCCCCTGTCGGGAAATTTCCAAGTGTTGGATTTTTCCGTAGTTTAACGACGTTCTAAGTAGTGCAAGTAACGCGATGGACCCTCTAGAAGACAACAAACCTTAACTCGATTATGTGACCGTCTTGAACTGCCCTTTGAACCTTCGGGTTTGGGGCAGTACGGCGTGCCACATGTGAGGTGTTGGCTTGACCCTTCTACGGCTGGACCGTTGGTACTGAGGCACGAACTTGTAAGTGCACGGCGGCGCCCCGGCCGTCAATCCGACGCCGGAATGCGGAAGCGGTGATAAACTTTAATTTTGCGGACTTTGCAAACCGGCACCACCGCGCACTAAACTCCGGATCGTAACCATTAACAAGTCTAAGCTACTAACAAGAAAGGGAAGAGATGTACCGACTGATCCGAGTCCTCCGGTCTTCATCTCCACTCCGATCTCCTCGCGGGATCTCCGTCCGTCTCCTCCTCGTCGGGAAGGGCACCACATCGCCTGTAACTTTTACGGGCTCCCACCTCAATACCGAGGCAACTCGGGCGCGAAGCTGGCGAATCGACGCGTCCAAGATTTGCTGTAGGAAGTGTAGTGTAGAGGCTACTTGTCTCTTTGGGGTTTGTTGCCTTTGGATGGAGGAATGAAGATTGAACTTTGGAGGGAAATGAAGCTACCAATTTTTGCAAGGAAATGAGATGAACAAAATGAAGCATCAAAAATGAACCTCTCATTTTTCTCTTCTCAAGAAGTGGCCGGCCCAATCAATATGAGAAATGGTGGAGGAAAAAAATGAAACATTATCAAGGAGGGAGGTTATTGTAGGAGATACAAAAGGGGTGACCACATACAAACATACACCATGCTTCACCATTTTCAAACCATACCCTTTCATGTCACAATAAAAACAAAATCATGGTGGAAAAGATAATGATAGCTATCATAATCATTCTTTATGCAAGAAAACCCCTCCACAAATGTAATTTGCAAAACTGCAAATTACCCCCTCCATCGGAAAAGTCCGGCCGGGAAAGAACAAAGGAAAACCGGTCGGAACGGAATGCAAACTGACAACTCCAGAAAACTGGTCCCGTAATAAATTACAGGAAAACCCCGAAACTGTGCATACACACCCGCATTTGTATTCCGACCGGATACAAATGTAAAGAGACAAAACTACACTATCAAATACTAAGATCCGGCTTAAGCCGAAGCCGGCTAGTAAAAACCGTCCGATCACGATCCGTGCAATACCGCACGTATCTGATCGAACCCTGCCATATCTCCATACGGCCTCTACAGCGTTTCGCCCGAAAGCCTGAGTAACTGAAAGTGTGGTGGACTCTAAAGACTCGTCAATACAATGGCTGTGGATTTAACCACTAGCACGTCAGAGGTATAAGCCAATACGTAACGTGCCACCAGCTATTGACCAAAAAGGGACGTCGATGAGCGAACTCATCCTGACACCCTACTGAGCCTGTCAGTGACAATATCCGTACAGTCCGGTCCGTTCGTCTATGAGCATCGCATGTCGGGCCTAGGGGGTGGGTAAAAGTCAGACCCCCAAAAGCGGTACAAGTCGTGTCGGAGTGTAGCCCAGAACACCCTGAGATACTACTGGAATACCTACCAGTAAATCTCCTTCCTTGGCCAAGGACTTCGTGTAATGGCTCTTCTAGACACAGCGCGACCTCACCCCCAATACCGGGAGAGACGAAACCCCCGAAGATCCGCTCACTGCCTCCATGTGGCTCGGGACTGTACCCAACTAAAACCTGTTTGCACGACTCCTTTGAGCCGTGGTAGGGTAGTAATCAAAGCACAGTGGGAACTCACACGAGACAAATGACGATCCCCAGGTCGATGAACTAACCTGTACACATGTCACCTGGGAACTGCTATCTGACATCAGGTATAAGACCAACTAGCATGTTCCCGGCGAGTCCTGTCCGGTGTACTCATAACCCAATGAGCACCTGTATACATCTTAGGTGAACCAACTGACACCAGTGGCTTGTGAGACCGGCCACCGCCCCTCGTCGGGGTCTCGACTGTATACACTAGTCTACTCTGGAGTATCGATGCCCTGTCTCGAAACTCCCACGACTAGGGACCATTTAAGGATGTGCTTGTAGACCCCAGCTCTCACGTATATGATCGCCCTCATACTGCTGGTCGTCAAGCAAGAATCCTAGGGGCTCTATCAACGTGCAATAGCGACCTGTCAGGTCACCTAAAGCAGTACACGATGATAAAGGTAAACCAGATAGCAAACTATCATCTCGAGTAAGACTGTTCTACCGGGATAGGTCCTCCCTCAATCATTGCAATCACGTGCCTGTGATCCAATAATTGACTCTGAGGGCACTATCTCCAACAATCTCCCACTTGCACTCAAGGCTAATTATTGCGATGTCGCATACTCACAGCCCGTGTGATACCGAACACCCAACTCCTCTACTAGTCAGTCTCACAAATCCTGTTTGCGAAACTCTTGCGCTCGAGGAATAGCCTCAGCGAGTGGATCCGCTCTGAAGTTTCTTTCTATGTCCCTCTATATCTCAAGTTCGCGGAGAAAACCATCTCCCGAAATGAGCAATACCTGTCTTAGAGTGTCTGGATGTCTGATGGGACCGAGCTCATAAATGAACTCCAAATCCAAACTTCTTAGACTGTATCATCAACTGAACTTAATCAGTATCCTGCGCCATGCCACCCTCAGTATTTCCTTGGATCACCTGTCCAAAATACTGCCCCTCGTCAGAGGGAAAACTATAACTCTGACGATCACCCTGTCGTCCATGTCACCTTGGAAGCCTGGAGTGATAACCGTCTCCTAAAGGAGGCAGTCGTTATCATATCCCTAGAACATCCACTTATGTTCTAAAACTGCTTCCGACTGTTTCTCCAAGATTGGATCAATATCAACTTATTGCATCTAGTGCAAGAACAACATCTGGTGTGGTACTTGACATCTCATGATTGACTCAATTGCCTAAGCAAGTGATCTGTCAATCATTCATATCCCTCTCTACTTTAGTCTATAAGACACCTTTAGAGAGGGTGGCTCCATTACCTGCAGGTACATTACCATGCCAGGAGTCGTCCATTCTAAATACTCTTAGAATGCTGTCTAAGTACCCAGATTGGGAAACCACCCAAATCTAGATCTAAAACCATAGATCTAGTAACCAGTATGTCTGATATAATGTCCAAATCCCTTGTGGAGAAACCACTGTGTGACGACCAAAATATAACCGATCGTAGTATAGGAATATCACTTCCTACTACCTTCTCAACAGATCCATCCCTTATTCTGATGACGTCAAACCTATGACTGTCACATCAGAAATAGATGATCTATCTCCGCTATATCTGCTTTAGTCTATAAATAGACATCAGCCTGATGTCCACCAATGCTTCCGCTGCTCCCACTGACTACGAAAACCCTCTGGCAGAGTCATATACACGTACACTTCTAAAAACTAGTTTAGAACGACGCTATACTCATCCTCCCACCGGGTCTCGCAGCCTGGAACAACAGCAATGGCAAGTGTGGGTAAACAAGAACTTCCCTGTCACCGTCCTTAAGGCTACCGGAGTACCTCTCGGGTGCTTGAAGTTACCCACCTTATCTGCGGAGTGGCCAATGGAATGTCAAATCAGATTGAATCTTTAGGTTCCTTATCAAATCTTCAGTAATCGTTTGCGGTTCTGGAATCACTTTCAGTTCTACCATACTCCCACTACTGTTTTTGAAAAAATCCATTTTTATTAAAACTGTGGCGAGTTAAGAACAATATCACTATTGATCATTCTTATGGTAGAAAGTCAACCCTCATCATAGCCTGGGTCAACCCACAAACAGCCATTACAGAAACGTGCCTTGAGTTATCCAGAGTCTGGTTTTAATCATAAGCCGGACAACTCCCCGTACCTTAACAATGTTAAGATATGAACTGTACTATGTCCAATATAGAACCAGAGGCACTGATTTAATTGAACCAGATTCAAATCATGCAACTGTCTGCAGTGCATGTCAACTATATGGAGAGAGGCCTATCAGCGTTACTCAACTTAGGAATGCTTCCAATTATGAGTAACCTGAAAGAGAAGCAATTTCTCTTTATCATTACTATCAACTGAATACCATACACAAGTATCTACATTTTCGATCACTTTGAAAAATCCCGATACTTGCTACACCTGGTTCTCTACTCTATTCAAATACCTATAACTCCTCAAAACTTAGACCCTGTGTTTCTACGAAACACATGTCTAAGAACTAGAGAAGTTAAAAGTAAACAGAATACAGTTTGAGGACCAACCCCTCTGTCCTAATGGACACTGGACAACATACAATACTCTGTATAAGTCCGCCGAGTCTAACAACTCTTTCACTGTGTGTCGTAGGTTGAAAACTGTACTTATGGTTAAGAAGAATTACACCGCTGTTTAATGCTCCTTACCTAACCATCAACTGATATAGGTAAATGTCATCGACATAATATCAAAAGGTATATCTCACTCTATGAAAATAGACGTACAGATATATCAATTTGAAATTGGTGCACAACAGCGGATATTCAAAACCAAATATTTACCGACCGGCAAACAGCCCAGGTGATCTCCTCAAATATCACCGATTACAACGAATCCCGATATAATGAGGATGATCACCCAATTCCCAATAACTTACTCCCACTCATCATCTGTAAAACCATACAGATGTGAGAATCAAACCTGGTAAATACATACCCTGGATCAAGTGTCTAATCGGAAAATCAGTTTTCTTTTAACAGTACACAGTTGAAACTGAAACATTAAAATGTTTCGATGGGGTATCCTGGTATTCCTAGTAATGCCTCTACCATTATCCAGATTCACAACTATTACCGTATAATTCTTTGCCACCTCTCCAAATCCCTTTATATGTCTTTAGTCATTACCTTCTGCACACCCTTTTAGGCCAATTGGTTTTCTTCCTTCCCTACCGTTCGGCACCAGCCTATGGTTTGGAAGAAGACTATCCAATAAGCATAATGGGTGTACTGTCCTAATCCTAGGAGCACTCGCAATGCGAGAGAAGGTGAAGATAAAAGACAACCGAATAAACCTTATTCCTATTTCTCCTGGACCAGAATCCATCCCCGAACTGGAACAAGTTCCTTTCGAGTTCGTATATAACCATACGATGGAGTATCCAATAAACTGTGGATCTTCGTAGTGATACGGAGTGTCCTGGAGAAATACAAAGGTGATTTAGGATTGGCGAAGAAATACTTGGTTTGGTCGTGAATATCAGTCGCAATTTACTTTGCCCTCTTACTAATCCCTTGTTTTGTCTTAATCTTAATACCTTCTGCACATCGTTTAGGCTAATTGGTTTTCTTCATTCCCTACCGGTCGGCACCAGCCTAAGGTTTGGAAGAAGACTATCCAATTTGCATAATAGGTGTACTATCTCCTAAACCAAGGAGTACTCACAACTTGAGAGAAGGTAAAAAGGAAAAGACAACTGAATAATCCTATCCGTTTTCTCCAGAACCGGAAACCATCCTCGAATTCCTTCGAGTTCGTATCTAACCATACGATGGTTTTGTCCAATGAAAGTGGACGTTCGTAGTAATACGGGGTGTCCTGGAGAAAAGGGTAAAAGTAGGAGTGGCAACGAGGTTTGCAACTCTGACAATCCAAAAGCCAGTGTTAAGAAGGTTCGGTCAACTTGGTCACTGAGTCATAGTCTAGGGTCGGGTCAATGGTCGCTGCCAGAGAGAGAGAGAAAAGAAACACTCAGCGTGCACTCTAACCAAGATCAGAATGGTTACCAATTTATCTAATCTGGAAACCTCCCACTGTACCTCAAATTCTCCTCCAAACCTGAAAGAAGAATTAGTCGGGGTGACCCGAGGAGTAAACTAACTCATCAGTGGGAATCGGGATCCAACTATCATCGCATGATAACGTGACGGAATCCGCTCACGCTATCACACTCCAGAAGGTATGCGCATACCTGGCAAGTTTCAGTTCTTTTGAAACTCCCGATGTGATTTCTGCCCCATGCTCTTATGACCTTGACGAAGGTCAACAAATCATAAGTCACATGTCAAGTTCCACCCGTCATTGTCCAGGTTAATTTGAACCCACCCGTACAAGCCCTTGACGAAGGTCAACAAGGCTATACGACTGTCCCAAACCAACACATCTATCTATGCAGCAGAAAAGCAACAAGCAGCTACCATACACTATGCCTTGACGAAGGTCAACAAACATAGCATGAATACTACGTGCTACCCGTCTGAAACGACGGAGGGCTACGAATGGTTTCTGGCGAAAACCTTTAACGTAATGAACTTGATATCGTTGAAGGAACTGATAGCTTTTGAAAATATAGTGACGAAAACCTTTACTAAAGAGGTCACTCCCGGTGAAGGGATCTCGGCTCTTTCCCCGTAGAATGAGGTGCAGGATATTCCAACTGAATATCACGATGCAAAGCAAAATTAATCGGCTATAGTGAAGTTAAAGCCCCGACGCACACTTCTGTCCAAGGGGTCACTCCCGGTGAAGGGATCTCGGCCCTTGCCTCGTCGACTGAGGAGCAGGATATTCTAAATGAATACCACGATGCAAAACAAAAGTGAACGTCCTTGCAATAACAGCTTTTTTGAAAAAGTGTTCCAACAACATCAGAATAGGTTTGTTTAACTTGCATTGATCCGAATCAACGCAGTCCCATCAATTGATCACACCATAAAGAACGAAAATATACTGACGTACGTATATGCCATCCGCATTCGCCACTGGGTCCCGTCATCACCCGTTAGGTTAGCTAACTAACGGCAGAGCGGGGACTGGACTAGCGCGGATGAAAAACATATACAACATCTACTAATATATATACCAATATATTATATTTCGCTCAAGGCGTGAATAAAATGCAACATCACAGAAATGTACAACATCACAGAACAATACAGATATCTGGGACCCCCGGGTTTCACAGATCCACTACTGAAACCCGACGTTCCCCTGGTCGTGTGGATAGCCTGTGCAATGAAATCCTATACCCCCTACGAGTGCGGCGAATAGCCAGCCAATCCTGGAGTGAAGCCCCCTCCGTCCCAATGCCATGAGATGCGGGCTTGTTGCCTTCTAGAACCCGGCTATCCGTGCACCCCTCCGCGGGGTAAACCTAGTACAGAAAGTAAAATATACATAGAATGGGTACATCGAACGCAACCTGGTCGTTCCCCAAAAGAATAATACAAACAGGCAGTGACGGCAGTCCACATGTCGGACGCTCGCCCCGCAAAATCAAATGTACATAATACAACAGAAACTGTACTAGCATTGCATCCAGGCTATCCCCACGACCGATCCGCAACATCACAGCAAAACACAGAACATCAACGTGAAAGTCACGTTCGCAAATCCGTCTAACCGGGCTATAGCAGTTAAACCGGATTTACCGATCGAGTGACATTCACGGTCGCAGATATAATGTAAATACTGTGAAAAATGTGTTTAAAATTTTCCGATTGATCAAACAATTAACAAGTGGGCCCCAAAGAAAACTGTAGCACATCAAGAAATACTGGGCCCAAATTTAATATTCCAAAACCCATATTTTAAGCCCATAAGCCCACTGAAAAAAAATGGTGCACTGAACCCAAATAACTGCGGCGGAACAGCGGCCAAAGAGGGGCTATGGCCGCTGTTCCGCGGTCGTACGGAGGGAACAGGGTACCAAAATTTTCCAGTGGTCTTACGATGCACAGTACATCATTCTGCAATCACCTGAAAAATTTTACGACACCAAAAATTTTCAACAGAGAACTGATGCAAGCAAAAATGCGGTTTCGGGATTTTGTTCGATCGGAAACGTAAAACACATTAAACCAAGCTAGACGAAGTTAATGGCGAGGCTCTGATACCACTGTAAGTGCACGGCGGCGCCCCGGCCGTCAATCCGACGCCGGAATGCGGAAGCGGTGATAAACTTTAATTTTGCGGACTTTGCAAACCGGCACCACCGCGCACTAAACTCCGGATCGTAACCATTAACAAGTCTAAGCTACTAACAAGAAAGGGAAGAGATGTACCGACTGATCCAAGTCCTCCGGTCTTCATCTCCACTCCGATCTCCTCGCGGGATCTCCGTCCGTCTCCTCCTCGTCGGGAAGGGCACCACATCGCCTGTAACTTTTACGGGCTCCCACCTCAATACCGAGGCAACTCGGGCGCGAAGCTGGCGAATCGACGCGTCCAAGATTTGCTGTAGGAAGTGTAGTGTAGAGGCTACTTGTCTCTTTGGGGTTTGTTGCCTTTGGATGGAGGAATGAAGATTGAACTTTGGAGGGAAATGAAGCTACCAATTTTTGCAAGGAAATGAGATGAACAAAATGAAGCATCAAAAATGAACCTCTCATTTTTCTCTTCTCAAGAAGTGGCCGGCCTAATCAATATGAGAAATGGTGGAGGAAAAAAATGAAACATTATCAAGGAGGGAGGTTATTGTAGGAGATACAAAAGGGGTGACCACATACAAACATACACCATGCTTCACCATTTTCAAACCATACCCTTTCATGTCACAATAAAAACAAAAGCATGGTGGAAAAGATAATGATAGCTATCATAATCATTCTTTATGCAAGAAAACCCCTCCACAAATGTAATTTGCAAAACTGCAAATTACCCCCTCCATCGGAAAAGTCCGGCCGGGAAAGAACAAAGGAAAACCGGTCGGAACGGAATGCAAACTGGCAACTCCAGAAAACTGGTCCCGTAATAAATTACAGGAAAACCCCGAAACTGTGCATACACACCCGCATTTGTATTCCGACCGGATACAAATGTAAAGAGACAAAACTACACTATCAAATACTAAGATCCGGCTTAAGCCGAAGCCGGCTAGTAAAAACCGTCCGATCACGATCCGTGCAATACCGCACGTATCTGATCGAACCCTGCCATATCTCCATACGGCCTCTACAGCGTTTCACCCGAAAGCCTGAGTAACTGAAAGTGTGGTGGACTCTAAAGACTCGTCAATACAATGGCTGTGGATTTAACCACTAGCACGTCAGAGGTATAAGCCAATACGTAACGTGCCACCAGCTATTGACCAAAAAGGGACGTCGATGAGCGAACTCATCCTGACACCCTACTGAGCCTGTCAGTGACAATATCCGTACAGTCCGGTCCGTTCGTCTATGAGCATCGCATGTCGGGCCTAGGGGGTGGGTAAAAGTCAGACCCCCAAAAGCGGTACAAGTCGTGTCGGAGTGTAGCCCAGAACACCCTGAGATACTACTGGAATACCTACCAGTAAATCTCCTGCCTTGGCCAAGGACTTCGTGTAATGGCTCTCCTAGACACAGCGCGACCTCACCCCCAATACCGGGAGAGACGAAACCCCCGAAGATCCGCTCACTGCCTCCATGTGGCTCGGGACTGTACCCAACTAAAACCTGTTTGCACGACTCCTTTGAGCCGTGGTAGGGTAGTAATCAAAGCACAGTGGGAACTCACACGAGACAAATGACGATCCCCAGGTCGATGAACTAAGCTGTTCACATGTCACCTGGGAACTGCTATCTGACATCAGGTATAAGACCAACTAGCATGTTCCCCGGCGAGTCCTGTCCGGTGTACTCATAACCCAATGAGCACCTGTATACATCTTAGGTGAACCAACTGACACCAGTGGCTTGTGAGACCGGCCACCGCCCCTCGTCGGGGTCTCGACTGTATACACTAGTCTACTCTGGAGTATCGATGCCCTGTCTCGAAACTCCCACGACTAGGGACCATTTAAGGATGTGCTTGTAGACCCCAGCTCTCACGTATATGATCGCCCTCATACTGCTGGTCGTCAAACAAGAATCCTAGGGGCTCTATCAACGTGCAATAGCGACCTGTCAGGTCACCTAAAGCAGTACACGATGATAAAGGTAAACCAGATAGCAAACTATCATCTCGAGTAAGACTGTTCTACCGGGATAGGTCCTCCCTCAATCATTGCAATCACGTGCCTGTGATCCAATAATTGACTCTGAGGGCACTATCTCCAACAGAACTGAATGTTGTTAGACTTATTTCATGTGTTGATCTGTATCGGGAAAACTTGGGTGTTCGATTGTTCGATCGGAAAGTTTGACATTTTCTATTTATCCGGAATGGGATACAATAATTGGAATTCACAAAAAGTTATGAGATAACTAAATGAATGTTATAAACATAGCACTTTAGTCTCACTTGATCGGTTGCCACGGAATTTTGATGCGATCAAAAGTCCGTCGCAATCACGTAGCGTACGCGGATATTCGCCGGGTAAACTTAATAGACAGCCTCACTCCATAGCCCCGACCAAGTGACTGTAGGAGAACCCCGTCGCCGAAAGCATCCGTTCGGGTACTCGCAGCAGCGGTGTTCCGCCTTGGTGCACTTCGTCGACGGTATCGGGGGTGCGGCCGCCTACTGAAGTTTGCGACGAGTATTCGATCAGGATGTCGGGAATCTTGTTGAATTGCCCGACTTGATATTGAAAAGTGTTTTCGATTTTGAGACTAGAATGCGGGGTTTATAATTGTTAGGCATGCGATGTCTAAGTAATTCATTTGGTCAGGCATGCGATATCTGAGGTGGTTGCGGATTCTAACTGTTGTAGTTTTACACTTTCTTTCTATGACCGTAAGTGTAATATGTGATATCGCCGGTTTCGTTGCTATATGTCAACGACAATTGGGATGCGCATATTTACTTATGTTGATGACATATGATGTTATGTGTTGCTGGATATGTTATATTGGATCGTCGTGTTTGAATAGCCGGGGGTTTTTATGTGAGATGAGTGTTTTTCTTTTTCATTCATGTAAAAACTTGTATGTAATATTCTTTTATTGGGGCGCTTCCAGGTTGCGGAAGTTGTCACCGTTTGTATATTATTTACTTTTCCGCACTAGGATAGACCCAAGGAGGAGGGCACAAGTAACCGGGTTCTGGAGTCCAGTGGGAGACCATCTCGAGGAGTCGAGTCCGGGTCTCCTAACTCTAGAATTGGTAGGGTTGCTTGCCGCTCTCGTAGGGGTCTTGGGGTGTGGGTTTGGCTATTCATCGCGACCGTGGAATCCGTGTTTTATACTGGCTCGTATTGAAAACACGGACGTCCTAGTATATCCAATATTTCATATGTTTCTTCTGCTGCAATATCTCTGATGTACTCTGTGATGGATATAGTATATAGTATATATGATATATTATATAGACGTTGCTTATGTTTTACACCCGCGCTAGCCCTGCCCTGCTCTGTCGTTAGTTACCTAACCTAACGATGCATGAGGGGACATCGAGGCAAATGCGGATGGCATAAGTGTACGTCATATCTATCTGTGATGATTAGGTACTTAAATGATGGGACTTCATTAATGTGATTAATGAAAAATAAAAGAAACCTAAGATGTTGTAGAATCGAATTTCAAAATAAAACAGGTAGCTACAGTTCTTGCTTTGCACAGCGGTATATATGATATCCTGCACCTTATTCGATAAGGAAAAGACCGAGATCCCTTCACCGGGAGTGACTCCTTTAGCAATAACTGGCAGATGCTACACACTCGGTTTGTCTTTTGATAGCTTTTAGGTGTTTTTGCTTTGCACAGAGATATATGTGATATATCCAGCACCTCATTCGACGAGGAAAGGACCGACGATCCCTTCACCGGGAGTGACTCCTCTAGCAAAACTAGAAAAGCCTCAAAAGCACTCCATTTCAAAATCATTTGATTCTACAACGATATCAAGTTCATTACGCAATAGGTTTTCAGAAAAACCTGTCGTAGCCCTCGGTCATTTCAGATATGTACTGGTTAGTATTCGTGCTGCGCTTGTTGACCTCTGTCAAGGCGTAGTGTGTGGTAGCTGATTAGTGCTTATCTGCATAAGCATATGATGTGATTGATTTAGGGTAGTCGTGCGACCTTGTTGACCTCTGTCAAGGGTCGTGCGGGTGGGTTTACTTCAATCAAGAAATGACGGGTTGAACTTGACTAGCAGCCTATGGTTTGTTGACCTCTGTCAAGGTCATAGGACGCTAGGGGCAAAATATTATCGGGAATTTCAAGTGTTGAGATTTGCAATGAGATTGCATACCTTCTATGAGATAGTTGGATCCCGATACCCGCTGCGAGTAAGTGTTACTCCTGGGAGAGTTTTATACATTACAATTAGCCGATCAAGTAGGTGTCTAGAAAGGTGTCAACGAGGTTACGCCTCTGGGAAAACGAGGTTTACATTAATTAGGTTCGTGCGAAAGCACGGGGGACCTCCCTCAAAGTACCGACACTGGCCTGGCTGAAAGATTGGCGAACTTGTAGTGTGTAATTAATCCCGGCTAGTCTTTCCTTTTAGGGTTTGAAGGAAGATTTGATGAAAAGCAGTGGGAGCCATCCTGCTTAGATAAATTAATAACCAATCTGATCTTGCGAGAGCGCACGCTGAGTGTTTTCTTCTCTCTCTCTCCTGGTAGCGACCATGTCACGCCTTAATCAAGATAATAATACGGAAAATTGACCGAACCCGCTTGTTATACTGAGCTGGGGAACGTTGGTCCCGCTCCAACTTATAATTGTTATAAGACAGAGCAGGAAATTGGGGAATACCAGATTTCCCGTGCCACCCAAACGAAGAGAGTGCATACTGATGCATCTTCTTCGGGTGTGTTCGTTACATAGAACTGTTTCTCAGTATCCTCCGCATCCTTGGTATATGATACCGGATCAGGATCCCAGATATGTAATCTGTTACATAAGGCTACAAAAGGGTAGAAAAACTGAGAACGGGTGATAAGTTTCGTGAGACAGAAAACGGGGCAAGAGTTGCAGCCAAGTCTGTCGGTCACTGTCACCCTGTATTACCGATACATTGATTCTGAACGAATGTTATTAGATACCGAACCTGATATACAAAATCATATCACTCTCTTTATTAGTAAAGAAATGATAAAATTTTGTATTGTTGGATAATGTTTTGAACATTTCCTCTATCAAAAGTTGATCGGATCAGGCACGTTATCTAAAAGCATCGATGTTCTAAATCAAACTACAGTTCTTTGTATACGGATCACACACAAGAGGAAGAGTTCAGAAATGAACGAATTCTTCTTGAGGCATTGTAGACTAGGTCAGATCAATGTGACCCGACTAGCTAGAGTTACATATAGATGCATATTTAAATCAGTTTGAATTTACATCTTGTGAAACCCGCCAGTCATGTCACAGAGATATAATGACACCAGCTCTGTTTATTGGAAACAGAGAAAGAGTTAGTAAACTCTTGGGATGATACATGTTGATGTATGTAGGTCCCCAGTCTACACATACCAGGACTGATTCTTTATACTTCATTATATTCTCTGATAATCTCTCAAGATTCAGACATATGTTCCTGTTGAAACACAAGTCCGAACCTTTTGAGATATTCACGGAATATAAGTTAGAAGTAGAGAACCAAAACGGGTATAAGTATTATGTCCTTTGATGTGATCAAGGAGGAGAATACTTGTGCACGGAATTCCGGGACTTTTCTAAAGGAGAATGAGATTCTCTCTCAGCATTACTCCTCCGCACGATGGCGTATCGGGGCGGAGCAATAACACCCTATATGATAAGGTGTGCTCTATGATGAGTACTACTGAGTTACCTTTTTCCTTTTGGGAGTTATGCGCTTGAGAAGCTGCATACCTATTGAATAGAGTTCGAATCAAATCAGTTGCCTACCACTTCATATATGATATGGAAAAGGAAGAGCCCATGTCTTAAGTTAGTTAAGATTTGGGGTTGTCCGGCCTATGTCTAAAAGCAAAAATCCGGACAATCTCGAGGCAAGGTTAGTTATGTAGAACTGGAAAGGTTCCAGCTATACAAACTGCATCTAATGATTTGACAGAACCAAAGGATTCAGTAGATACCAACGAACCTCAGCCTCTCCGCCGATCTAGTAGGGTTCCTCACCCACCTGAGAGATACTTCGGTTTCTCTATGACAGTGGGTGCGAGGATTGCATCATGAGATGATGACCCAACTAGCCTCGAACTGGCCATCAGGAGTGAGACTCTATAAGAATGGCTGGATGCTTAATGATCTGAGATGGAATCCATGTACACCAACAAAGTATGGACTTTGGTTGCAATATCTGAAGGGTTAAATCCCCATCAGGAGCAAGTATATCTTGAGAAGATTACTTGGTGTAGATGGAAAAGTTGAGACTTTCAAAGCTAGACTTGTTAAAGCTTTTCGTCATCGACCAGGCGTGGATTATGATGAAACCTTTTCAAGTGACTATGCTTAAGTCCATCCAGATCCTACTTGCCACGGCTACATACCATGACTACGATATCTGGTGGTTGGGTGTCATGACTGCTTTTCTAAATGATGTTTTAGAAGAGAGAGTCTATAAGTACACAGCCAGAGGGCTTCGTAGACAGTGGGAGCAGCGGAAACGTGTGCAAGATGCTTTATAGGATAAAGCAGGCATCGCGGAGTTGGAACATCTGTTTTGATGAAGCGGTCAAAGAAGTTGACATCATCAAAATGGTAGATGAACCTTGTATAAACAAAAAGATAGTAGGGAGTATGGTGAAAATCCTCGTAGAGTACGTGGATGGCATACTCTTGATAGGGAAAGAGTTTCCTATGCTACGCTCGGTCAATCTCCGCATTATCACAATGATTCTCCATATAGGATCAAAATGATACCTACTAAATCCTGGATTTTGGATCTATGAGATAGATCTAATTGGATGTTAGGTATCTCACTAGTAGCAGTGAGATGGTATCAATCGATCCTGGGGAGAATCAATGGAAGGGTTCCAAGGTGATAAAGACGACTGAATGTCAGTCGCAGGCATTGTCTTTACCCTCAGTAAAGGGACGGTATGTTGGAAGAGTTCCAAGCTAGATACCGTGACATACTAGACGATAAAGGCACGATACATCGCTACTTAAGATGCTACCAAAGTGGCTGTCTGGGTGTATATTGGTTCATGAGATGAACTTAGTTCCTCCCATTGTGTGACAATGGAGCTGTGGCTTATGCCAAGGAACGTCCGTCCCATCAGTGATCCAGACAAATTCTAAGGCAGTATCACCTGATCATGGAGATGGTTAATCTCCAGGGGATCGAGGTTAGGAGAGTAGACTCAGAGGACAACACAGCGGATCCACTCACAAAGGCCTGTTCCCAGAGAGAGACACTTTTATGGGATGGTTGAGTATGAGATACTACAACCACTGCTACAGATGGCCCTAGTGCAAGTGGGAGATTGTTAGTTATATGTATGCCCTAGAGGCCATTACTATACATAGGATGTATATTGTAGTGGATGCTTGGACATATATAGGGAGGACTTTCTTGCTCGACATGATAGTATGCTATCTGGTTGGCATTTACCTTAACGTGTACACTGATTGTCTCTCTGTTACATGTTGGTAAAGCCCTTAGGATGTGTACTTGACTGCCTGGACTATGATGCAGATCATACTAGTGGGGACATGGTAGTCCATAAGCACATCCTTCAAAGTCCCTAGTCGTGGGTATATCGAGACGGGGCATCGATATACCAGAGTAGACTAGCGTATACCATCTCGACCCATACAGATGGGCGATGGATGATCCCATATCCATTGGTGTTTGACATCAGAGATGATGTACGGGTGCTCAGTAGAGACTGGGTACACTGGACGGACTCGCCGAGAACTCCCAGATGGTATTATACCTCACGTCAGATGGCAGTTCTCTGGTGACACTGGTACAGAGTAGTCTGTTGACCCGAGATCGTCATAGAGTCTTGTGTGGTTCCCACTGTGCTTTGATTTCCATCTTACCACGTCCAAGTGGGCGTGCAAAACGGTGGTTTTTGGGTACAGTCCCGAGTCACATGGAGGCAATGAGCGATAGGAGGGGATTCGTCTCTCCCGGTATAGGGAGTTGATGTTGCGCTGTGTTCGATTGGCTATAACAGGAAATCCCTGGCCAGGGTTGCTGAGATTTACTGGTAAGTGTTACCTGTAGTTTCTCGAATTGTTATAGACCTCATATCGACACGACTTATCGAGCTATTGGGGTCTGACGTTTACCACCCCTAGGCAAGATATGCGACATATCAGACGATCAGACCGGACTGTACGGTAGTGTTACTGGTTGGATTCACTGGAGTGTGAGCGGGCTTGCTCGTCGATCTTCAGATCGCTCAATACCCAGGTGGCCGTTACGTTTAGCAGACCGCTTGCGGCTTGTGGATGCTTGATATGATCATCATCTGCTGCCGGCGTATTGACGAGTCTTTAGAGTCCTACACAGAGGTTTCCTGGCTCAAGCGAAACGAAATAGGAGCGCATATGAGATATGTGCGGGACCGAGAATGATACCAGTATGTGATACTGTATTTGATTCCCGCGATGTGACATTGATCGGTTATATGCGATATAGACGGGTTATCGGATCAAGTGTTGATTCGATAAGTTGTTACTAATGATGCTAGTCGGTTATATGCGATATGACCGGATCGTTAAATCAAGTGTTGATTTAATGATTTAATGCATAGTTATATATTTGATATATTACTTTGCATTAACTAGTATCGGTTCACTTTAGATGGATTTTCTCACTCGGATGTGCGCATTGTATATGCGATATATTTTTGTGCACTTGTTTGTATCATGTTTGATGATACATGTTTACTTGGTTAAGTGTAAAGAATTAAACCATGGTTAAACTTATGATTAGGGTTTTATTTCCTTTTCTCTTTTCCTTTATCTATTTATTCATTTTGGAAATAGATGGAAAAAGGAGAAAAAGAATGGTGGCTTTTTTTGTTGTTTAGTGGAAGCTTCATGATACCTTGACCCTAACCATTCATTTAACCTAAGTTAATTCTCTACACTTTACCATGGTTACTATTATGATAAGGATTGTTTTTCTTTTCTTTTCTAATTAATCTTATCATAATATTCTTCTTCTTCTTCCTTGAACTCAAGAAGAAACCTTCACTTCATCAATGGTGGATTGATGAAATGAGTGAGAAATCCAAAACTAAAGTCTACCCACTTCCTATTTCTTTATCCTCTACCTCTTGCCAAGTAGTAGAGTGTGTTTCCTTCACAAGTTTTCAAGACTTGGTGAAGGTGGAGCTCGATCTAGCGATGCCTCGACGTAGATCATCTTCGGCATGGACATCGACGACCTAGCTTGCCCATTCTCCGACGAAGCCGACGCTAGAGCCCGGATTTGATTTGGACAGCGGAGAGGACCTCATCTCGGAGCCGTGGAGGTGGAGGACCGGATCTACAAAGGTTGTATTTCCGTATCTCTCTTTTAAGTGTTAACTAGTTAGCTTTTTCGCCTAGATTTCTAGCAAACGATCCGTAGTTTAGGGTCTCTCGGCACCTAGAATTTTTTAAATTGGCATGATCGATGCCTTGTGTGACCTCCTTGGGGTGCCTAGGAACCCTACATTGAGATCCTTGATTTTATTTGTTCCATGATCATACTCTCATTGATGTTGTTCTTTCTTATAATCATGTATCCATCCTGGATTTGTCGTTTCCTGTCATGCCGTTGATCTTCTTTCTTCGATACTCGATTGAGGTTCCTGTCACCATGTTTGAGCGCAGATTGAGCTGCTGCTAGTGTTGTGGTCAAGGCGATCTCGTCTAGTACGAGGACTGACCATCATGTTTTCTGGTGACACGAAAACGTCTCGAGTTAGTTTTATGTTGTGAGCTCTCGGATGAGGCGAGTGCTTGGTCTTGCACCAGATGATCGGACCACTGTTAGAGGTGTCAGTTGTGAGAGGACTGTTGATGTACAACATACCTCAGAGATTTTGATGTCGCCTACCGTGCTGACAGATGACGCAGCTGTTGCTGAGATGATAGGATGTCAGTTCCAGAGCTTACGAGCTGAGATCGCCGGAGCTTCCAGGCAAAAATGCGACAGGTGATATCTAGTATACCCCGATTTGAGAGACGAAGGTAATTCGTCAGATTGATGTGCCGACGCAAGCCCTGATGAGTTGAAGATTTTTAGTGTAGAAAGTCTTACTCAGATCCAGAGCAGACCGATCCAGGGATGACCGTTGATATATCGTCTTTCCTAGAGCATTGAGGCATTGCTTGGCATGCGGGCGAAGGGTATTCACATGTTGTATAGGCGAAGTTAAAAAAGTTCGAACGAGTGTCAGAAAACCATTTTTCCCAAGTTTAAAGTGTTCGGAGGAACATGCAGGTAATTCTATGAACCCTCTAGAAGAATAAAACCCTAACTCGATATGATGACCATGGAACCACTTTTGAACCTTAGGGTTTGCAGCAGTTTAGCGGTGCCATCAGTGAGGCTTGGGTTTGCCCTTCTACGACTGGTCCAGAGGTACTGTGGTATGTACCAGATATTTTTAAACTGCGCTCAGGTGTTGAGCCTTCGGGAAATTTTGGGACCTCGATGACTCGATCGGAAAGTTTAACGCCGTCCGGATAGCATGTGATAGGAGACCAGTAAGCTGCCCAGCTTCGGATAGAGGACCTCACCCAGTTGCGTTGTGAGTTGATCGAGAACAAACGAGTATTGAGTATTCCTCCGATGGTTGGAACGAGTTCCCGAGGACATGTTCGGCTAGAGATCTTCTACAGAGTGATGAAGATACCGAGTTCATGATTTCGAGTCTGTGTGAGAGACTTTGGATTGACCGTGGACGAGGACAGTAGAAGTACGCAGATAGCAAGACGTGACGTCGAAGCGGACGATGATAAAGACGAGTGGAGCCAGAGGTTCATGCGCGATGCTGACGAGGTGTTGCTACTCCCCGTCGAGATTAGAGATCTGATGTGTACAGAGGCATTGAGATACGGCCAGTTCCCGAGGAAATGTTATGCTGAGAACGCAAATGTCCAGAAAACGAGAAAGGATTATTTAAGAGTACCAGCCTCCGTACAGTTCGGCATAGGCTAGATCGGAAGAGACCTTGAGCAGGATTCCTTACAGGACACTGCTGCAATGAGATTTGCACCCAGGATCAGTTGTGTCACATGTATTCAGAGGACCAGAGGCCGATGCCAGTAACGTGCTGCTTTACGACTGGTCGTGATGATTGGTCAAGAGATGACCAGAGAAGTGCCAGAACGGAATCGTCCCCGTTAGCACATCTGACTGGGCCGATGAGCCGATGGATTCAGAGATTGGTAATCCGCAGAGAAAATAAGGACCAAGAGATAGAGGACGCCAGACCGTGAGCAGGAGGCAAACGGATGTTCTTGTTCTTCCAGTTTTGGGCGCACCGACATTCTTCAACATTGTAGGAGGTGTATCTCAATGTCATTTATTGCGATTTACGTTTGTGATCCGAGTATCACGCTTATATCGCTTGGATTTGAGTTTTGATGATAAGTTTCATGATGTTGATTTCATGCACCATGGCTGCACCTGCTGGGTATTTACATTTTTGCGCATAGTTACCGCACTTGATATATATTATATATACACTATTGTGTTGATTTGCGATTCATGCATACCTATTGCGGTTGATGTCGATTTTGTACTTTCATAGCATATGTTTACGATTTCGTGGATTTCATAAGGATGATGTGATTTTTGCACTCAGTATAGCTTACATGTGCTTGCAGTGCATTGATACGGATTTTGTACATGTAGTTGCATACGGTTTTGAGTTATACACCCGGGTACACTCGGTGTTGCTTTTATACGCATTTGAGTTATGTATTTGTATTTCGTGCAGTGGATGCACTGTATTCGTATTTCATGCAGTGGATGCACTGTATTTGTATTTCGTGCACTGGATGCACTGTATTCGTATTTCGTGCACTGGATGCACTGTATTCATATTTCATGCACTGGATGCACTGTATTTGTATTTCGTGCACTGGATGCACCAGATTTGCGCTTCGTGCATTTATAGCACTAAATTTTCATTTCGTGCGATTGTCGCACCAGATTTATATTTTTGTGCATTGCAGCACCAGATTCGTATTTTGTATATTAGTCGCACTAGATTTGCGTTTTTTGCACTTGTTACACCGGACGGGTATTTATGCGTTTGTCGCACTGGATTTATATTCCATACCTTGGTTTCACCCGATTTATATCCTTGAGAATTCGTTTTACCATATTTGTATTTTCGTACGCATTGGCACTTGCCGTTCGTTTTCGTGCATGCTACTGCACTATATGCTTTTACGGACCCGACGCGTTTTGGTTGGATTTTTGCGCATATTAGGCGCTTGATTTTTGATTTTGTGCGCATCGGATGCACTTGAGTGAGATTTTACTCATGCATGTTGGATACTCTTGATTTAGATTTCTATCGTGCATGATGGATGCACTTGATTTTGATTTTCACTCATGTTGGGCGCATGATATGAGATGTGGTTTTGTGCACACCGGACGCACTCAATTGGGATTTTCATTCATGCATGTTAGTTGCACCGGATGCACTCTAGATGCACTTGATATTGCTTTCGTGCACACCCGTTGCACGTAGTTTTGGCTTTCGTGCATATTGTGGCACCTGTATTCGGATTTGATTTCCGTGCGCACCAGACGCATGTGATTGTTGCATACGCCTTTTGAGGCTGGTTCTGCTTTTGAGCGCCTTATTTTCATGATAGGTACCATATTATTTAGTGGCCAAACAGGACTGATCTGAAGACAGTACCTGAGTACTTTGCATGCATTAAAAGTTTAACAAGAGGTGTTTGAAAAAGAGCTATAGTCTCTCTATTTCCTACGTGTCCGTGAGCGAGGCGAACGTTTATAAAGGAAAACCTTTTGGGATATTTTGAAAACGACGGAACGTGTATTGTAGGGTTGCTGGGCACACGCACAAGGGTCTACGAGGCATCAACCATGCCCGATTTAAAAAATTAGCCATGCCGAACAACCCGATACATGATCTTTAAACTAGAGATTAGGCGAAAACAAGCATGTTAAACTCTTTAACACTAAGTGAGAGGGATTACAACCTTTGTAGATCCTGTCCTTCACTTCTTAAGCTCCGTGTTGAGGTCCCTTCGCTGCGATCATCGTGTTCCGGACTCTCGAGATGCTTCACGAAGAGAAAGATGCAGTCTTGCTTCCGATCATCGATAACAAAGATGATCTACCTTGAAGTTTCATTAACACAAGCTAACACTCACTAAATGAAGTGAACACCCTCATCTAAACGGCAAGGATAGATGAGGATGATGAAATAGGATTTTTAGCTCTCATTTATAATCTTTTTCTCACACATAATCACACATAATCATCACGACCCGAAAGAACGGAACATGACTGGCACTTAAACTACGAACGTCTCGAGGCGTACGTAATCTAAGTAAACCGAAAACCCAGAAATCCAAACCAAGAAAAGTAGTAGAGTGCAGGAAAAACCAACTTAAAGCAAGTAGTTTCAAAAGCATAAGCCGAATTATGCGGTTTTTAAAACATCAAAAATTTACTGAAAATTTCGGCAGAGTCTCCTTTGTAAATACTGGCCCCCAAACGGGATACAACATGAATAGTATACGAAATCAAGAAAAAGGCATCCCCAAGCGGGAGCTAGCTCTTCGTCAATCGACGGTCACAACCACACAAACAATATAATATACAACGCTAAGGGCGAGGATCAAAACTCAAAAGGAAACTCAAAACCACCAGAAATATAACGAGCGACTCTAAGGTCGAAAGAATAAACAACACTGGTCTCTAACTCAATAAATAGATGTTTGGTTGATGGAATTTACTAGATACAACTGAATAATATCATACAAGGTAAATAATGGGGGTATGATACAAGTAAACCCACCTACTAGAAAATCACCCGAATGAAACTATGCCCGCAAAGCCGTAATGAACCTGTACGGCAACCTGCAAGAAACTGGGGCACAACGGGGGTGAGTTGCCAACTCGTGAATAGAAAAACATCTACGCACAGAAATCGCATAAATAACGCAATCCTAGGTCAATGATCATAATATATCCTCAAATATATGTATAACAGGCAGCCTATGACAATGTCTAGGGTAATATCTAACCCGAGTGTAAACTCATGTGCCCGTGTCAATGCCTCAGGTAGCAATATATCATATGAATGAGGTATGAATGCATGAAACAGAATACATGTAAATGAAGAAACTGTTTTCATAAATTAGTGATATTTCCTTCGTATTTTTAAACCGAGGTATTATAAATGAAATCAGTATCAACAGTGTCTAGCATCGACACAAAACATAAATCTCACTGTCTCGAAATATCAATGTCTCAATCTCAATATCTAGGGCGCCGTCAGTCCAGACCGGCCCCTACCATCCATCTCAAGACCACGACGGTATCCTCCGGATATCCGACGCGTCGGGTAATATCACCGGTAGGTAGTGCTCCCCAGCCAGGCTCAACGTCAACACCACATTCCTCTTGCCCCGGGGTACCATACCGGGCCCACCATGTACCCGTGACGGTTCCTCCACTCCTCGACACGGATATCCAAAACCACAGCAAACTCATGGTGGACGACACTTTACATCACTAGAAAACCGCAACATTTTATATTTTAAAAGATCATAAGTTGTAAATTTTGCGGCTTTCCCCGAAATCCAGAAATATCATAAATCTCAAGAAATCATCACAAGTGCATATGTCAATGATAATGAACTAGGCATGAACAACTGAATAACAGTATGCATGAAGTGGTAGGTAATAACTACAATGTCTAATATGGCATATAAGGGAAGTACACTAATATCATGTCAACACTACTAGCTAACAATCTAAGTCAAGAAATTATATCCTCTAAAGTGTACGTGACATGGCAATTACCGATGAAGATGTGTGTGAGCCGGCAAGTAGGTGTACGTGGTACATACGCATCATCGGTAATGGTGCTGGTGTCCTAACAGCATGATATCAATAATGGAATATGCAGCAAAATAAATATGCGAGGCAGAGCGAACAGCAATAGTGTGCGGGAGCTGAATACTAGACACAACGATAACTAATCTGCAATAATCTAATATAAGTCCTACGAATGGTGCCTTTTGAAATAACACGAATCATGGGGTTTTGAAAATAGGGGCTACGGTGTTTTTTTTATGAAAAGATACGTCGTTTTTGAAATATCCGTAGATTCCCTTGAGCTGTCTTTAAAAATGCCCATGATTCGTTAGTTTTTGAAATAGGTAAGAAGTCTAATATAATCTAACAACTACACTAAACTATACGGCTGAACTAACAAGCTGAACTACAGGTAAGGAAACCGCCTATCATCTGAGTCGATACATATACATACCTGTATATGTATAGTCGGTGATCCCGCCTCAATAATATCATATCCGATACCATATCTATAATCAGGCATCCCAAGTCAAGAGTGCGGATCAATCATCAATATAGCTCGTACGTAAATCCGTCGTACGGCATCCCAATCTGGGTACGGGTCAATATCACATTCATCATACTATTCACCTGGTATCCTCTTTATCAAATATCATGATCGGGGTACTGATCTACGTCTAGTACCATACTGATACCATCTATGTATGCATGCATGTATGTGAAACACTACGTCAAGGACCCGCTACAACATCATGTCGTATCTCAAATACGAACCCTGCTATATCACCGATCTCACGGCCTCAAATCAAATCTCATCGACTCATCATAAATCCCAAGTACTATCATCCTCAATCCGTATGTGAACACATAGTCCCATACCCATGTGAACACATACCTATAAAGAATCCCATGAGCACATATCAATAGGAATGTATGCAAGTATGTATGTGTGTATGTGTGTGTAACACTACCCTAGGGTTCGCAACACTAAAAATAGTCCAACACACCAAGTATCTATATCATCGATAATATCAAACAAATTATAGTCAAAATATATATATATATATGTGTGTATACGTATTCGTATACATCACCACGAACTGCGGGGGTGCTATACGCCATCCACCCGACTTCTCCCCGTAGATATAAATCTACTCACCTGGTCCTCGCTCGCCGGTGCCGACGTCGCCACGCGCTTGCTTGTCGTCTCGAAGTCCATATGGGGGTACCTACATATCATAACGCACCATATCGCATTAAAACTAAATTCGAGATCGAAACGGCATACGACAATCAAATCGGCACGCGTATCACGCATAGGTCCAAACCTATCGCCTACGCATGCAAGAATAGTAAAACCAACCCTCGATGTCGATGTACAAACGTCAAACCATCGATAAAAATCCAATCACACTCATTTGCACATTCACGAACACTAATTTTAATATAAACTAGGTTAAAACTCACAAAAACCCCATTTTCACTTAAAAAGTCATTTTTTCCGAAAATCTAGCAAGCACAATTCGCCGTTTTTGTACAAAACATGATGTTTAAATGAAAGTAGCGGCCAATATACTTATTAAATATCTTATATAAGTCATAGAAAAATTTCTGGAATTTAATCTCATTAAATTCCAAAAACCCTAATATTCTAGTTTACAAAATACCCTTTTTACAATTTTATAGCAAAAATGCACAAACTACGATTTAGGTTGGATTTCCATGAACTAAAGTGTTAAACTACACTTAATAAAGTTAATAATATGATAAAAACCCTAACCATATTTTAATTCTCAATTTAACACAATATTTACAAAAACTAGTTTGCAATTTTAACCAATTTCGACCATTTTATAGCAAAATGTACATACAACAATCTAGTTTGGATTTGCATGATCTAAAGCATTAAACTACATTTTATAATGTTAATAAAGTCATAAAATTCTTAGTTAGATTTTAAATCACCCATTTGCAACTAAAAACTAAAACCTAGTTTGCTTAAATAACTAAATTTGGACTTTTAGATGCAACAATTTACAAATTATCTTCTAGATTAGGTTTAACATGTCTTAACATGCTAACTACACCATGCAACCTTAAACAAGTGACAACAACCCTATTGAATTTTAAACCCTAACTTTTCAATTCAATCTTCTTCTCTTTAGATTTCCAAACTTGCAATTAAATCATATTTAAGCACCTAATAAGATACATTAAGGAATTTAACCCAACAATTGAACAATAGGTTAGGATTTATACCTTAAAACCATCATGAGATCAACATGAAACTAGACCTCCAAATTGAAATCTTTGCACCAAGATCCATGCTTAAAGAGATAAGAGCAAATGGGTAGGGCTTTGATTTGCATTTTAGCTTTGATTTTTGATGGAAATGGGTGAATTTTTTGATGGAAAATGAGAGGAGAAGAGGGAGGGAGGGGCTGCTGTTGGGGGGCTGAGGATTTCGGCCAGAAATGGGAGTGAGGAGAGAGAGGGAGGTAGAGAAAATGGTGGGGGACAAAGTCAAGGTCAAAGCAAGTCAAAAGTCTAACTACTTTATCCATTTTCTATTCTTTTCTTCATTTCCTTTTTCCTTTGCAAACCAAGTGGGGAAAAAGTGAGGGCTGCTGAATTCAGCCATGGGGGGAGTAAGTGGGGGTGTGTGGGTGTGGGTACGGGTGTGGGGTGATGAAAAATGATAAATACAATACCCCAAACATCCATTTACGCTAAAAAAAAGCCTTTTTTCTTCAATAATTTCCAAACCGTTTTGGCAAATGTTTTCATTCCAAAAACCACATGATAAAATTTTATTTAATGTTTTATGATGCACAAAATTTATTTCAACTCATTCCAATTTGTAATTTTCCCTAATTAAATGTATTAGTGACGGCTTAAAATAATAATAAAATAATATTTTTTTCAGAAAATTTGAAATTTCACCAGCGGCTCAATAAACACCAAATAATAGCAATTACATAGCTAGAATATGTATATTTAATTTTTATAATAATATATTTGTATTTTGACTTTTTTCAGAAAACCCCCTTATTTTACCTTTTTTTCGAAATTTCACCGAAACGATTTTCAAAACGTTGCAATCTTCTCCCCTTAAAGAAATTCGGTCCCCGAATTTAAATTCAAACTCCCCCAAATACTAAAACATCTAAGAAAACCCATCAAGTCGTCGGGGCTCCGAAATTGTAAATACCTAAAACAAATCGTAGCGCAACGCATGCGCTTGAAAAATGAGCATATAACTCAAATCAAAACTCCGTCAAGCATCCCGCAATCATCGGAGTCATGGAGAAGACATCAATACCAAATCCAAATCAAAACCAATATGACATAACTCGAAACTATACATGTAAATATCGAATCTATATATGTAAGTATCTGAAGGAAATGCATGCCAAATCTCTTTATGTCGCTGTGCACGCGTATAACACTGCACAGTGGCGGACGTCTAACATAAGGAAATAACTATATGCATATATACCTTTGTTTGAAATGTACGTTCCGCCGTTTTGGAAACAATTTAGAAGGGTCTCCTTGTTTTAAACATTTCGTGTCATATCAGACACGTAGGTAAATACTGAGGCTATAGCTCGCTTTTTCTTTTGGAAATCCCTTCAATAACTATCAATGCATGCAAAATATATTCAGGTACTGTCCTCTGACTAGTCCTGCTCAGTACGAAAACACATAGCAATATCATAAAAACGTACTGCTCTATACGAAATCAATCCCAAAATATGCACATGAATGCTACGTGCGTCTGGTGCGCACGGAAATCAAAATCCATGAATGTGCCATACATACGCACAGAAACAACATCTAAGTGGATCGGGTGTCCACGAAACATCTGTCGTAGGCAACATGTGTGTCTGACAGCAAAATCAGGTGCATCTGACATGCACGAAAAAAATCTCGATTCAGTGCATCTGGTGTGCACCAAAATCACCCTTCAAAACATGCGCCCAACATGCGCGAAAATCCAAATCAGGTGCATCCATCGTGCACGAAATCATGAAATCCAATATCAAGCGTCGAACGTGCGCAAAATCAATCAGGTGCACAAGGTGCACAAAACAAATATCGAGTATCACCATCGAAATCGAAGTCCAGTGCATCTAAGTGCACAAAAGGCGTATCACTGCACTGCAAGCATATATAAACTATACAGAGTGCAGGAACCAAATCGTGTGCGTGCATATGCACAAAATCAACTCAAATGTCTAAAACCGTAAAATCACAAATATGTGAAACTAAAGCACGAAAACGATATCAAGTGCAACACTGTGCAAAGATCGTAAATCCTCAATCATCAAAATTAAATCATACGAATAAATCACCCAAAACATCGGAATCAATAATGGCGGAATAGTACCGCTCAAGTGCATCCTCTAAGAATCTCGGCCAACTGTCGTGGTCACTAGTAGGACGTCTCGTCGATGATCATGAACTCTGTCCTGCTGGCGTGCGTAACCATGACCACTCCTGGGTCAAGGTCTTCACTGTGAATTACCAATCTTTCGGTCCATCGCTCATCGGCCCTGTCAGGTGTGCTAACGGGGACGATTCCGTTCTGGCACTCCTCTGGTCATCTCTTGGTCAATCATCGCGACCACTCGTAAGACAGCATATCACTGGCGTCGGCCTCTGGCTCTCTGAATGTACGTGACACATCTGATCCTGGGTGCAAGTATCATTGCAGCAGTGTCCTGGAAGGAATCCTACTCACGGTCTCTTCCATGTCTCGTCTCTGCCAACTGTCCGGAAGTCATTGTCCTTTCCTATATCTGCATCTTGCTCTGTAACGGCTGCATACCCATCGCGACTCCTTCTGGAAGGTATATCCAGTACTCTGCCTCGTCATGCGCATCGCATCTCTGATGTCGGCGGAGTGGAACGTCATCTCATCTAGATCTGGTACGAACCTCTTACTTCACTTTTCTCTAATGTCGTCTGCTTTGGACTCGTCTTGTTGCGGCTGCATGGACTGAGCTCCAACGGCTATCCTCGTATCGGGAGTCTCCCAAGAAATGCATCTCACCACCTAGCATCCGAATTGAGTCGAGCCATCCGATCGAGTCGTCAAAACCTTATAATCCCCCAAGAGCTCAACATCTTGGGCACAGTTTAATAGTATCGAGTACATACCACAGCATCGGTGGTCCAGCCGTAGAAGGGCAAACCCAAGCCTCACTAATGGCGCCGCAGAACTGCCGCAAACCCTAAGGTTCAAGGGCTTTCACACGGTCATTAAGTCGAGTTAGGGTTTCAGTCTTCTAGAGGGACCATAGAATTGCCTGCATGTCTTCCGACTACTTTAAACTTGGATAAATAGGTTTCTGACATTCGATCGTCTCTGTCAACTCCTAACGTCTCCGCGTGAAGTCGTCTCTAGTTGGAATCAATCTATCTGATGACCTCGCATCGGGGTAGCGAACGAACCACCTGTCCTAGTCATTCATCATCGGGTGACTAGCGACCTTCTATCATCTATTCGTACAACTCGCCCCGCAATAGTTCCAACATATGGGGCGATATCTCGTCGCTCGCAGCAACCACTGGCTTGCTCGTCTGCATGCTGAACAGTGCCTCAATCATCAGGAGTAAACAACATACCAACGGTCATCAAAATCTGGCTGGCCTCTATCATTGGCTCAATTCTCTAGTGTCGATCAGCGCCTCCGAGTAACCTCATAAAGGCGATCCGCCAAACGCTCGTGGCGCGGAAACACAGTAAGAAGACACATCTCTGCAATCGTGTCGCCGGAATTTTGTCCTGGTCAGTCCTCGTTCGTGACGAGCTTGTGCTGACCGCAACTCTAGCCGTAGCTCTCCCTGCCGTAACCGTAGCAGCAAAACCAAACTGGTACCGATGAGGCTAGATCGGAAAGAACATAATACTGAACAAAGAAATGTACATCCTAAGGCTTCTTAAGTGGAGTAGCGTATCGTAAATATGCCGCGGAACATACCCACGGTACGTCACTCTACTTTAGTCACCTATTCCATCAACCAAGGGTCATCCTACGCTCCGAAGGTTAAAACCTAACGCTCTGATACCAACTTTGTCACGACCCGAAAGAACGGAACATGACCGGCACTTAAACTACGAACGTCTCGAGGCGTACGTAATCTAAGTAAACCGAAAACCCAGAAATCCAAACCAAGAAAAGTAGTAGAGTGCAGGAAAAACCAACTTAAAGCAAGTAGTTTCAAAAGCATAAGCCGAATTATGCGGTTTTTAAAACATCAAAAATTTACTGAAAATTTCGGCAGAGTCTCCTTTGTAAATACTGGCCCCCAAACGGGATACAACATGAATAGTATACGAAATCAAGAAAAAGGCATCCCCAAGCGGGAGCTAGCTCTTCGTCAATCGACGGTCACAACCACACAAACAATATAATATACAACGCTAAGGGCGAGGATCAAAACTCAAAAGGAAACTCAAAACCACCAGAAATATAACGAGCGACTCTAAGGTCGAAAGAATAAACAACACTGGTCTCTAACTCAATAAATAGATGTTTGGTTGATGGAATTTACTAGATACAACTGAATAATATCATACAAGGTAAATAATGGGGGTATGATACAAGTAAACCCACCTACTAGAAAATCACCCGAATGAAACTATGCCCGCAAAGCCGTAATGAACCTGTACGGCAACCTGCAAGAAACTGGGGCACAACGGGGGTGAGTTGCCAACTCGTGAATAGAAAAACATCTACGCACAGAAATCGCATAAATAACGCAATCCTAGGTCAATGATCATAATATATCCTCAAATATATGTATAACAGGCAGCCTATGACAATGTCTAGGGTAATATCTAACCCGAGTGTAAACTCATGTGCCCGTGTCAATGCCTCAGGTAGCAATATATCATATGAATGAGGTATGAATGCATGAAACAGAATACATGTAAATGAAGAAACTGTTTTCATAAATTAGTGATATTTCCTTCGTATTTTTAAACCGAGGTATTATAAATGAAATCAGTATCAACAGTGTCTAGCATCGACACAAAACATAAATCTCACTATCTCGAAATATCAATGTCTCAATCTCAATATCTAGGGCGCCGTCAGTCCAGACCGGCCCCTACCATCCATCTCAAGACCACGACGGTATCCTCCGGATATCCGACGCGTCGGGTAATATCACCGGTAGGTAGTGCTCCCCAGCCAGGCTCAACGTCAACACCACATTCCTCTTGCCCCGGGGTACCATACCGGGCCCACCATGTACCCGTGACGGTTCCTCCACTCCTCGACACGGATCTCCAAAACCACAGCAAACTCATGGTGGACGACACTTTACATCACTAGAAAACCGCAACATTTTATATTTTAAAAGATCATAAGTTGTAAATTTTGCGGCTTTCCCCGAAATCCAGAAATATCATAAATCTCAAGAAATCATCACAAGTGCATATGTCAATGATAATGAACTAGGCATGAACAACTGAATAACAGTATGCATGAAGTGGTAGGTAATAACTACAATGTCTAATATGGCATATAAGGGAAGTACACTAATATCATGTCAACACTACTAGCTAACAATCTAAGTCAAGCAATTATATCCTCTAAAGTGTACGTGACATGGCAATTACCGATGAAGATGTGTGTGAGCCGGCAAGTAGGTGTACGTGGTACATACGCATCATCGGTAATGGTGCTGGTGTCCTAACAGCATGATATCAATAATGGAATATGCAGCAAAATAAATATGCGAGGCAGAGCGAACAGCAATAGTGTGCGGGAGCTGAATACTAGAAACAACGATAACTAATCTGCAATAATCTAATATAAGTCCTACGAATGGTGCCTTTTGAAATAACACGAATCATGGGGTTTTGAAAATAGGGGCTACGGTGTTTTTTTTATGAAAAGATACGTCGTTTTTGAAATATCCGTAGATTCCCTTGAGCTGTCTTTAAAAATGCCCATGATTCGTTAGTTTTTGAAATAGGTAAGAAGTCTAATATAATCTAACAACTACACTAAACTATACGGCTGAACTAACAAGCTGAACTACAGGTAAGGAAACCGCCTATCATCTGAGTCGATACATATACATACCTGTATATGTATAGTCGGTGATCCCGCCTCAATAATATCATATCCGATACCATATCTATAATCAGGCATCCCAAGTCAAGAGTGCGGATCAATCATCAATATAGCTCGTACGTAAATCCGTCGTACGGCATCCCAATCTGGGTACGGGTCAATATCACATTCATCATACTATTCACCTGGTATCCTCTTTATCAAATATCATGATCGGGGTACTGATCTACGTCTAGTACCATACTGATACCATCTATGTATGCATGCATGTATGTGAAACACTACGTCAAGGACCCGCTACAACATCATGTCGTATCTCAAATACGAACCCTGCTATATCACCGATCTCACGGCCTCAAATCAAATCTCATCGACTCATCATAAATCCCAAGTACTATCATCCTCAATCCGTATGTGAACACATAGTCCCATACCCATGTGAACACATAGCTATAAAGAATCCCATGAGCACATATCAATAGGAATGTATGCAAGTATGTATGTGTGTATGTGTGTGTAACACTACCCTAGGGTTCGCAACACTAAAAATAGTCCAACACACCAAGTATCTATATCATCGATAATATCAAACAAATTATAGTCAAAATATATATATATGTGTGTATACGTATTCGTATACATCACCACGAACTGCGGGGGTGCTATACGCCATCCACCCGACTTCTCCCCGTAGATATAAATCTACTCACCTGGTCCTCGCTCGCCGGTGCCGACGTCGCCACGCGCTTGCTTGTCGTCTCGAAGTCCACGTGGGGGTACCTACATATCATAACGCACCATATCGCATTAAAACTAAATTCGAGATCGAAACGGCATACGACAATCAAATCGGCACGCGTATCACGCATAGGTCCAAACCTATCGCCTACGCATGCAAGAATAGTAAAACCAACCCTCGATGTCGATGTACAAACGTCAAACCATCGAGAAAAATCCAATCACACTCATTTGCACATTCACGAACACTAATTTTAATATAAACTAGGTTAAAACTCACAAAAACCCCATTTTCACTTAAAAAGTCATTTTTCCGAAAATCTAGCAAGCACAATTCGCCGTTTTTGTACAAAACATGATGTTTAAATGAAAGTAGCGGCCAATATACTTATTAAATATCTTAAATAAGTCATAGAAAAATTTCTGGAATTTAATCTCATTAAATTCCAAAAACCCTAATATTCTAGTTTACAAAATACCCTTTTTACAATTTCATAGCAAAAATGCACAAACTACGATTTAGGTTGGATTTCCATGAACTAAAGTGTTAAACTACACTTAATAAAGTTAATAATATGATAAAAACCCTAACCATATTTTAATTCTCAATTTAACACAATATTTACAAAAACTAGTTTGCAATTTTAACCAATTTCGACCATTTTATAGCAAAATGTACATACAACAATCTAGTTTGGATTTGCATGATCTAAAGCATTAAACTACATTTTATAATGTTAATAAAGTCATAAAATTCTTAGTTAGATTTTAAATCACCCATTTGCAACTAAAAACTAAAACCTAGTTTGCTTAAATAACTAAATTTGGACTTTTAGATGCAACAATTTACAAATTATCTTCTAGATTAGGTTTAACATGTCTTAACATGCTAACTACACCATGCAACCTTAAACAAGTGACAACAACCCTATTGAATTTTAAACCCTAACTTTTCAATTCAAACTTCTTCTCTTTAGATTTCCAAACTTGCAATTAAACCATATTTAAGCACCTAATAAGATACATTAAGGAATTTAACCCAACAATTGAACAATAGGTTAGGATTTATACCTTAAAACCATCATGAGATCAACATGAAACTAGACCTCCAAATTGAAATCTTTGCACCAAGATCCATGCTTAAAGAGATAAGAGCAAATGGGTAGGGCTTTGATTTGCATTTTAGCTTTGATTTTTGATGGAAATGGGTGAATTTTTTGATGGAAAATGAGAGGAGAAGAGGGAGGGAGGGGCTGCTGTTGGGGGGCTGAGGATTTCGGCCAGAAATGGGAGTGAGGAGAGAGAGGGAGGTAGAGAAAATGGTGGGGGACAAAGTCAAGGTCAAAGCAAGTCAAAAGTCTAACTACTTTATCCATTTTCTATTCTTTTCTTCATTTCCTTTTTCCTTTGCAAACCAAGTGGGGAAAAAGTGAGGGCTGCTGAATTCAGCCATGGGGGGAGTAAGTGGGGGTGTGTGGGTGTGGGTACGGGTGTGGGGTGATGAAAAATGATAAATACAATACCCCAAACATCCATTTACGCTAAAAAAAAGCCTTTTTTCTTCAATAATTTCCAAACCGTTTTGGCAAATGTTTTCATTCCAAAAACCATATGATAAAATTTTATTTAATGTTTTATGATGCACAAAATTTGTTTCAACTCATTCCAATTTGTAATTTTCCCTAATTAAATGTATTAGTGACGGCTTAAAATAATAATAAAATAATATTTTTTTCAGAAAATTTGAAATTTCACCAGCGGCTCAATAAACACCAAATAATAGCAATTACATAGCTAGAATATGTATATTTAATTTTTATAATAAGATATTTGTATTTTGACTTTTTACAGAAAACCCTCTTATTTTACCGTTTTTTCGAAATTTCACCGAAACGATTTTCTAAACGTTACACCTAGACACAGCTGTAAGTCCATGCTACCTCTCCCGGTACTTACGGGCTTGCGGAATTTGATGAAAAACGATTTTCTAGAGGCGGTAACATGGACTCCAAACGGATCTTTGTTAAACTATCTACCTAACAACCTAACTAGGAGTTTTTAACAACTCGGTTAGGGGGTTATACCTTTCTTTCTTGAACTCCTTCGTCTTCAACTCGTGATGGTGTGCGGATCGGCTTCACCCCGTCGTCTCCTTGCGCCGAAGATCAATCCACCCGAAAGCTTCTACCTTTGGCTTCTTCTTCGAACTTTGAAGAAACTAGTTCACTCGGTTTGCTAAACCTTGTGAACTAGAGTGAGTAAAGGAGAGTGTGTTGGGATTTTTCTCTATGGTTCTTGCTTCTCAACACATGAGACAAGTGAACCATAGACTAGAGAGAGGGAGAGCAAGAGGAAGAGGATGAGAGCTCAAGCAAGAGAGAGAATGGAAATGAGAGAATGAGCAAGACTTTTCTCTCTTGGCTCTCATAATCCAAAGCCATCATAACCAATAATAGCAATCAAGTATTATGTGATGGTTTAAGTCAAAATAGCCATATCATTTCATGCACTCATTTTGCACAAGATAAACAAGCAAGCAAAAGTCTTTGCCATGAAATGATAGCTATTGTCATGATGATGGTCAACTAGTCCAACTTAGTCAACCGGTCAACAAAGTCAACAAGTCAACAAAGTCAACCCCTCAACAACCATGTCACTATAATACTTAATTAATATTATTGTTAATCATATATCATATTCTCATTAGGGTTTAGCAAAAATTCAATAGTCAACAGTCAACAGTCAACAACCCTAATGAGAATCCTCTGCCTCTGTCTCTCCGTCAACTGTACATACACACCCGCATCCGCGTTCCGAGGAACACGAATACATACGAGATAAAACCAATCCCAAAACGTACACTAGGATTTGGCTTAAACCAAAGCCCGCTAGTGTTAACTGTCCAGACACTAAACGTGCACAAGTGCACGGATGTGACCAAACCCTGTCGCAAAACCATGCGACCTGTCGCAAAACCATGCGACCTCTACTCTTTTGCCTAAAGGTGAATAGCTTTCTGTATGGGACTCTAAAGACTCGACACTACGCTGGCAGTGGGTTTAACCACAGACCGCAAGCGGCACTAGCTGTGCATAACGGTCCCCAGGTAGATGCCGACAAGAAGACTGACGAGGTGAAACCCATCTGAACTCCTACTGAGCCTGAATGTGACAGTCTTCGTACAGTCCGGTCTGTTCGTCTGATAAATCGCATGGCGGGCCTAGGGGGCGGTGAACGTCAGTCCCCTAATAGCGGTATAAGTCGTGTCGGAGTGAAGCCCAAAACACCCTGAGATAACACTGGAAGCCTACCAGTATATCTCGCTTGCCCTGGCCAGGGACTACTCGTGTAATGGCTCTCCTAGACACAGCGCGATGTCAACCCCCAATACCGGGAGAGACGAATCCTGTCTAACCGTCACTGCCTCCAAGTGCTTCGGGACTGCACCCAAAAACTACCTGTTTGCACGACTCCTTTGAGCCGTGGTAGGGTAGTGATCAAAGTACAGTGGGAACACACTCGAGGCGAAGTGACAGTATCAAGTCAGCGGACTAAGCTGTACTCATGTCACCTGGGAACTGATAACTGACGATAGGTATAATACCAACCAATCAGTTCCCGACGAGTCATGTCCAGTGTACTCGTAACCTAACGAGCACCCGCATACTATCTCAAGTACGACGTACTGATGGCTGTGGGACAGACCGTCTCCCCTGCTAGGATGAGAAGCGCATACGCTAGTCTACTCCGGAGTATCGATGCCCTGTCTCGATAGTCCTGCGACTAGGGACCTGTATAAGGATGTGCTTATGGATTACCCAGCCCCCACGAGTGTGACTGCCATCACAACGCTGGTAATCAAGCAAAGATCCTAAGGGCTCCACTAATGCGTATAGGTGATATAATAAAATAAACACATGTACACATTAAAGTAGAAACAAACCAAGTAGCATACTACCGTTTTGAGCAAGATTGTTTATACAACTGTGAATATCCGAAGCTTCCATTAAGTAATATACAAACTAGTATGATACAGTAATGGCCTCTAGGGCATATACACTACAATCTCCTACTTGCACTAAGGCCATGTACTGGCGTATCGAAGACCTATCATCTCGATCAGCCGCTCGAACTAAGTCTGGGGTAAGGCCTTTGTGAGTGGATCAGCAGTGTTATCTTATGTAGAAACTCTCCGAACCTCGATCTCCTAGCGACCCACGATCTCCCTGATCAGGTGATACCGCCTCAAGATGTGTCTGGACTTCTTATGGGACCTGGGTTCCTTCTCTAAAGCTATAGCCCCGTTGTTGTCGCAATACAGAGGTATTGGATCAACAATGGATGGAACCATCTGAAGTTCAGTTAAGAACTTCCTTATCCAGACAGCTTCTTTTGCGGCATCTGCAGCAGCGATATATTCCGCTTCCATCGTCGAGTCAGCAACGGTTTCCTGTTTGGAACTCTTCCAACACACCGCCCCTCCATTGAGGGTAAAGACATAACCCGACATGGACTTGGAATCATCCTTGTCACTCTGGAAGCTGGAGTCAGCAAAGGCCTCGATCTGGAGGTCTTTTCCGCCATACACCAAGAACATCTCCTTAGTCCTTCTTAGGTACTTGAGAATGTTCTTTACCGCTATCCAGTGTTTCTCCCCAGGGTTTGACTGATACCGGCTTACCACACTCAGTGCATAAGCTACATCTGGTCTGGTACACAACATCGCATACATTATAGAGCCTACCGCAGAAGCGTAGGGTATAATAGACATGCGATCCCTTTCCAAATCAGTCTTGGGAGAAATCTCTTTGGAGAGGGTGATCCCGTGACAAGCCGGTAGATTACCGCGCTTAGAATCTTCCATACTGAATCTTTTCAGTATGGTGTCGATGTACCTGGACTGTGAGAGTCCCAGTATCCTCTTGGATCTGTCACGATAGATCCGGATCCCCAGAATGTATGAGGCATCACCCAGGTCTTTCATGGAGAACCTGTGTGACAAGAACCCTTTGACAGATTGTAGCATAGGAATGTCATTTCCTATTAAGAGAATGTCATCCACGTATAAAATGAGGAATACTACAGTTTTCGCTACAAATCTACTATAGATGCATGGTTCATCTGGATTTTTGATAAAGCCAAATTCCTTGACCGTCTCATCAAAACAGATGTTCCAACTCCGCGATGCCTGCTTTAGTCTGTAGATGGACTTAAGCAACTTGCACACCTTTCCGCTGCTCCCACTCTGAATGAAACCTTCTGGCTGGTCCATATAGACACACTCCTCTAAATTTCCATTTAGAAAAACGGTCTTTACGTCCATCTGCCAAATCTCATAATCGTGGAAGGCAGCAATGGCAAGAAGGATCCGAATGGATTTCAGCATAGCCACTGGAGAAAAGGTCTCGTCATAGTCCAAACCAGGTCTTTGACGAAAACCCTTTGCAACAAGTCTATCTTTATAGGTCTCAACCTGTCCATCTAGACCAATCTTCCTTTTGAAGATCCACTTGCATCCTACGGGTTTTACCCCGTCTGGAGCAATGTCCAACGTCCATACTTTGGTAGTGTACATGGACTCCATTTCGGTCCACATTGCATCCAGCCATTTTACCGAGTCAACGCTCTGAACGGCCTGCTGGAAGCTAGTAGGCTCATTATAATCTATGATGCAATCCTCTCTATCCCTGTCTATGAGAAAACCGTAGTATCGCTCGGGCGGATGAGACTGCCTACTACTCCTGCGGAGCGGCGTAGGAATGTCCTGATCTTTTGAACTCTCTGGTTCTACTAAGCTTTCAGTAATAGTCTGTGGTTCTGGAATTTCTTCCAGTTCTACTGCGCTCCCACTAATTTCCTTTTCTAAGAACTGGTGTTCTAGAAAGTGGGCATGACGAGAAACAAAACCTTTTGTTCCTCTTCGCAGTAGAAGAAATATCCCTTGGAGTTCTTTGGATATCCCACAAACTTGCACTGTACTGAGCGTGCCTCGAGTTTGTCCACATGCTGCTTTTTGACAAAAGCTAGACTTCCCCATGTCTTAATGTGATTAAGATGGGGCCTCTTCCCACACCACATCTCATATGGTGTGGTAGGCACAGTCTTAGTGGGAACTCGGTTCAAAAGGTATGCAGCTGATTCTAGCGCATACCCCCAGAATGATCGCGGTAACTCAGCGTTACTCATCATGGACCGTACCATATCCAATAGGGTTCGGTTCCGTCTCTCCAATACACCGTTATGTTGCGGAGTGTGTTAGTTATATGTATGCCCTAGAGGCCATTGCTGTACATTGGATGTATATTGTAGTGGATGCTGGGACATATATAGGTAGGACTTTCTTGCTCGACATGATAGTGTGCTATCTGGTTGCTCTTTATCTTAACATGTATACTCTCTGTCTCTCTGATTACATGTTGATAAAGCCCTTAGGATGTGTACTCGACTTCCAGGACTATGATGAAGATCATACTAGTGGGGCCTGGGTAGTCAATGAGTACATCCTTCATTGTTCCTAGTCGTGGGAATATCGAGACGGGGCATCGATATTCCAGAGTAGACTAGCGTATATCTTCTCGACCAAAGTGATGGGCGATGGATGATCTTATATCCATTGGTGTTTGACATCGGAGATGGTATGCGGGTGCTCAGTGGAGACTGGGTACACTGAACGGACTCGCCGAGAACTCCCAGATGGTATTATACCTCACGTCAGATGGCAGTTCTCTGGTGACACTGGTACAGCTTAGTCTGTTGACCCAAGATCGTCATAGAGTCTTGTGTGTCTTCCACTGTGCTTTGATTTCCACCCTACCACGGCTCTACTGAGTCGTGCAAACAGGTGGTTTTTGGGCACAGTCCCGATTCACATGGAGGCAATGAGCGATAGGAGGGGATTCGTCTCTCTCGGTATTGGGGGTTAATGTTGCGCTATGCTCGACTGGCCATAACAGGAAATCCCTGGCCAGGGTTGCTGTGACCTACTGGTAAGTGTTATCAGTAGTTTCACACATGTCATGGACCTTACGTCGGCATGACTTATCAAGCTATTGGGGTCTGACGTTTACCACCCCTAGGCGAGATATGCGACATATCAGATGAACAGACCGAACTGTACGGTAAGTGTTACTGGTTGGATTCACAGGAGTGTGAGCGGGCTTGCTCGTCGATCTTCTGATCGCTCAATACCCGGGTGACCGTTACGTTTAGCAGACCGCTTGCGGCTTGTGGGTGTTTGATATGATCATCATCTGCTGCCGGCGTATTGACGAGTCTTTAGAGTCCTACACAGAGGTTTCCTAGCTCAAGCGAAACGAAATAGGAGCGCATATGAGATATGTGCGGGACCGAGAATAATTCGTGTATGTGATACCGTGTTCCATTCTCGCGATGAATGTATTGATTGGTTATATGCGATATAACCTAGTTATCGAATCAAGGATCGATTCGATAAGCCGATACATTGGATACTAGCCGGTTATATGCGACATAACCGGATCATTGAATCAAGTGTTGATTTAATGATTTAATGTATAATTATATATTTGATATATTACTTTGCATTAACTAGTATTGGTTCACTTTAAATGGATTTACTCACTTGAAATGCACATTGTATATGTGATATATTTTTTGTGCACATGATTGTATCATGTTTGATGATACATTCTAGCTTGGTTTTGTGTAAAGAATTAAACCATGGTTACTTAGTGGTGAGGGTTTCATTTCTTTTACTCATTCATTTATTTATTTTATTTATTTCATTTATAAAAGATAAAGAGAAAAGAATGGTTGCTAGTTTTGTTTTTATTTGAAGCTTCTTGAAGCTTTGAACAAGTCCACCATTCTTGTCTCTTCTCTAACCCTAACCATTCATCTAACCTTAGTTAAATCTCTACACTAAACCATGGTTGAATACATGATAAGTATTCATTTTATTTTCTTTTTAAAACAACTTATCATATTCATTTTCTTTCTTCTTCTTCTTCATGAGCAAGAAAGAAAAGCTTTCTACATCAATGGAAACTAGCCAAAATGAGTGAGAAATCCAATTCTAAAGTGAACCCACTTTCTATTTCTTCATTCTCTACCTCTTGCCAAGTAGTATAGGGTGTTTTCTTCACAAGTTTCAAGACTTGGTGAAGTGGGAGCTTGATCTAGCGATGCTTCGACGTAGATCATCTTCGGCATCGAAGCCGACGACCAAGCCCGCCCATTTCTTTGATGAAGCCGATGCTAGAGTCCGGAATCCGATTTGGACAGCGGAAGGACATCATCGCGGAGCTTAGGAAGTGGTGGACCGGATCTACAAAGGTTGTAGCCCCTTTCCTCTTAGATAAATTCTTTTATTTGCTTTGCATCGCCTTGTTTTCTAGTTAACGATCCGTATTAGGGTTTCTCGGCACTTGTAAAATTTAAATTGGCCATGTTTGATCACTTGCTAGACTTCATTAGTGTGCCTAGGAACCCTTCAGTGGTATCAGAGCCTAGCTAGAGCCTTAGGCGATGCGTAGACGGAGTTAGAAATCCGATCGAACCGAAACCCTAACCCTAATATTGCTCTCTGTACATTTTTGAAATTCGTGGATTTTTGTGAATTAAAAATATGCTGAAAACTTAGTAGAATATTCTAAGAATTACTGTGTAATACGGGACCCATGAGTCGATAGAAGCGCGGCGGAACCGCGGCAATAGCATGCCTATTGCGGCGGTTCCGCGGCAAAATTGACCAATCATTCAATTATATTTTCACAGTAATTCCTAGTTTTTTAGTGCTTGTTTTTCTGGGAATTTTTAATTTGAATTCAAGAGTTGAATTTTCTGGGTTGTATTGGGGACTCGGTGTATCGATCGGATTGTCTAATTTTGTCGGTGTGTTTTTCCAGGTATTTTTGAATATGTTAAAAAGTTCGACCGGATATAAATACCCACTTTTTCCCCTGCCGGGAAATTTCCAATTGTTGGATTTTTCCGTAGTTTAACGACGTTCTAAGTAGTGCAAGTAACGCGATGGACCCTCTAGAAGACAACAAACCTTAACTCGATTATGTGACCGTCTTGAACTGCCCTTTGAACCTTAGGGTTTGGGGCAGTACGGCGTGCCACATGTGAGGCGTTGGCTTGACCCTTCTACGGCTGGACCGTTGGTACTGAGGCACGAACTGAATGCTGTTAAACTTATTTCATGTGTTGGACTGTATCGGGAAAACTTGGGTGTTCGATTGTTCGATCGGAAAGTTTAACATTTTCTATCTTATCCGGAATGTGATACAATACTTGGAATTCGCAACTGGTTATGAGATAACTGAATGAATGTTATAAACATAGCACTTTAGTCTCACTTGATCGGTTGCCACGGAATTTTGATGAGATCAAAAGTCCGTCGCAATCACGTAGTGTACGCGGATACTCGCCGGGTAAACATAATAGACAGCCTCACTCCATAGCCCCGACAAAGTGACTGTAGGAGAACCCCGTCGCCGAAAGCATCCGTTCGGGTGCTCGCGGCAGCGGTGTTCCGCCTTGGTGCACTTTGTCGACGGCGTCGGGGGTGCGGCCGCCGACTGAAGTTTGCGACGAGCATTCGATCAGCATGTCGGGAATCTTGTTGAATTGCCCGACTTGATATTGCAAAGAGTTTTCGATAATGAGACTAAAATGCGGGGTTTATAATTGTTAGGCATGCGATGTCTAAAGAATTCATTTGGTCAGGCATGCGATGTCTGAGGTGGTTGCGGATTCCAACTGTTGTAGTTTTACACTTTCCTTTCTGTGACCGTAAGTGTAATATGTGATATCACCGGTTTCGTTGCTATATGTCAACGACAATTGGGATACGCATGTTTACTTACGTTGATGACATGTGTTGTTATGTGTTGCTGGATATGTTATATTGGATTGTCGTGTTTGAATAGCCGGGGGTTTTTTTGTGAGATGAGTGCTTTTCATTTTCATTCATGTAAAAACTTGTATGTAATATTCTTTTATTGGGGCACTTCCAGGTTGCGGATGTTGTCACCGTTTGTATATTATTTACTTTTCCGCATTAGGATAGACCCAAGGAGGGGAGCACAAGTAACCGGGTTCTAGGGTCCAGTGGGAGACCAACTCGAGGAGTCGAGTCCGGGTCTCCTAACCCTAGAATTGGTAGGGTTGCTTGCCGCTCTCGTAGGGGTCTAGGGGTGTGGGATTGGCTATTCATCACGACCGTGGAATCCGTGTTTTATACTGGCTCGTATTGAAAACACGGACGTCCTGGTACATCCAATATTTCATATGATATTTTCTGCTGCGTTATCTGTGATGTGATCATGTGATGTTCAATGATAGATATAGTATATAGTATATATGATATATTATATAAACGTTGCTTATGTTTTACACCCGTGCTAGCCTTGCCCCGCTCTGCCGTTAGTTACCTAACCTAACGGTGCAGACGGGACATCGAGGCGAATGCGGATGGCATAAGCGTATGTTATATTTATCTGTGATGTTTAGGTGGACTTAAATGATGGGATATTCATTAATGAGATTAATGAAAGAAAATAAACCTAAAAGATGTTGTGGAATCGAATTTCAAAATAAAAACAGGTAGCTACAGTTCTTGCTTTGCATCATGGTGTTCATTATAGAACATCCTGCACCTTATTCGATCAGGAAAGGACCGAGATCCCTTCACCGGGAGTGACTCCTTTAGCAATAACTGGCAGATGCTACAACCCTCAGTTTGTCTTTGATCGCTTCTATAGTTTCCGCTTTGCACAGTGATATGTATGATATATCCCGCACCTCATTCGACGAGGAAAGGGCCGACGAACCCTTCACCGGGAGTGACCCCTTTAGCAAAACTAGAAAAGCCTCAAAAACATTCCATTTAAAAACCATTTGATTCCGCAACGAGATCAAGTTCAAAGCGTTAAAGGTTTTCACAAAAACCATTCGCAACCCTCCGTCATTTTAGGAAGTAGAGTACTTAGTATTCGTGCTGTGTTTGTTGACCTTAGTTAAGGCACAGTGTACGGTTGCTAAGTGATGTCTTCCTACACCGCATATGATGCGATTAGTTCGGACAGTCGCGTGACTTTGTTGACCTTAGTTAAGGGTCATGTGGGTGGGTCTAATTAATCACGAAATGACGGGTAGAACTTGACTAATACTTATGATTTGTTGACCATAGTTAAGGTCATAGGTGCTAGGGGTAAAAATCATTATCGGGAGTTTCAAGTGTTGAAATTTGCAATGAGATTGCATACCTTCTATATGATAGTTGGATCCCGATACCCACTGCGAGTAATTGTTACTCCTGGGAGAGTTTTGCACTTTACAATTAGCCGATCAAGTAGGTGTCTAGAAAGGTGTCAACGGGGTTACGCCTCTGGGAAAACGAGGTTTACTGTAATTAGGTCCGTGCGAAAGCACGGGGAACCTCCCTCAAAGTACCGACACTGGCCTGGCTGAAAGATTGGCGAACTTGTAGAGTGTAATTAATCCCGGCTAGTCTTTCCTTTTAAGGTTTGAAGGAAGATTTGATAAAAACAGTGGGAGCCATCCTGATTAGATAAAATACATAATCAATCTAATCTTGCAAGAGCGCACGCAGAGTATTTTCTTCTCTCTCTCCCCTGGTAGCGACCATATCACGCCTTAATCAAGATAATAAAATGGTTGTATTGACCGAACCCGCTTGTTATACTGAGCTGGGGAACGTTGGTCCCGCTCCAACTTATAATTGTTATAAGACAGAGCAGGAAATAGGGGAATACCAAAATTCCTATGCCGCCCAAACGAAGAAAGCGCATGAGATGCATCTCCTTCGGGTGTGTTCATTATAAAGAACTGTTTCTCAGTATCCTCTGCATCCTGGGTATATGATACCGGATCAGGATCCCAGATATGTAATCTGTTACATAGGACTATAAAAGGGTAGAAAAACTGAGAACGGGCGATAAGTTTCATGAGACAGAAAACGGGGCAAGTGTTGCAGCCAAGTCTGTTGGTCACTGTTACCCTGTATTACCAATACATTGATTCTGAACAAATGCTATTAGATACAGAACCTGATATACAAAATCATATCAGTCTCTTTATTAGTGAAGAAATGATAAAATTTTGTATTGTTGGATAATGTTTTGAACATTTCCTATATCAAAAGTTGATCGGTTCAGGCACGTTATCTAAAAGCATTAATGTTCTAAATCAAACTACAGTTCCTAGTATATAGAACACACACAAGAGGAAGAGTTCAGAAATGAACGAATTCTTCTTAAGGTATTGTAGACTAGGTCATATCTATGTGACCCAACTGGCTGGAGTTACATAAAGATGCATAATTAAATTAGTTTGAATTTACATCTTGTGAAACTCGCCAGTCATGTCACAAAGATAATATGACCATAGCTCTGTTTATTGGAAACAGAGAAAGAGTTAGAGAACTCTTGGGACTGATACATAATGATGTATGTAAGGTCTCCTGTCTACACATGCCAGGACTGGTTCTTTATACTTCATTACGTTCTCTGATGATCTCTCAAGATTCTGACATATGTTCCTGTTGAAACACAAGTCCGAACCTTTTGAGATATTCACAGAATATAAGTTAGAAGTAGAGAACCAATAACCGGGTATAAGTATTATGTCCTATGATGAGATCAGGGAGGAAAATACTTGTGCATGGCATTCCTGGACCATTCTAAAGGAAAATGAGATTCTCTCTCCGTACTACTCCTCTGAATATACCACAGCACAACGGTGTATCGGGGCGAAGCAATCGCACAATATTAGATATGGTGTGCTCTATGATGAGTAATACTGAGTTTCCTATTTCCTTTTGGGGTTATGCACTTGAGAAGCTGCATACCTATTGAATTAGGTTCGAATCAAATCAGTGTCTACCACTCCATATGAGATATGGTGTGGGAAGATCCTATCTCTTAAGTAAGTTAAGATTTGGGATTGTCCGGCCTATGTCAAAAGCAAAATCCGGACAAGATCGAGGCAAGGTCAGTTCTGTAGAACTGGAAAGGTTCCAGCTATACGAAACTGCAGCTGAAGATTTGACAGAACCAAAGGATTCTATAGTCCCCGACGAACCTCAGCCTCTCCGCCGATCTGGTAGGGTTCCTCGCCTGCCTGAAAGATACCTCGGTTTCTCGATGACAGTGGGAGCAAGGAATGCATCATGAGATGATGACCCAACTAGATTCGAGCAGGCCATCAAGAGTAGGGACTCTGTAAGAATGGCTGGATGCTTAGCGATCTGAGATGGAATCCATATACACCAACAAAGTATGGAATTTGGTTGCTATATCTGAAGGGTTAAATCCCCATCAGGAGCAAGTATATCTTGAGAAGATTACTTGGTGTAGATGGACAAGTTGAGACTTTCAAAGCTAGACTTGTTAAAGGTTTTCGTCATCGACCAGGCACGAATAATGATGAAACCTTTTCCAGGGACTATGCTTAAGTCCATCCAGATCCTACTTGCCACGGCTACATACCATGACTACGATATCTGGTGGTTGGGTGCCATGACTACTTTTCTAAATAATGATTTAGAAGAGAACGTCTATAAGAACACAGCCAGAGGGCTACGTAAACAGTGGGAGCAGCGGAAACGTGTGCAAGATGTTTTATGTGATGAAGCAGGCATCGCGGAGTTGGAACATCTGTTTTGATGAGTTAGTCAAACAGTTTGACATCATCAAAATGGTAGATGAACCTTGTATATACAAAACGGTAGTAGAGAGTAAGGTGGTCATCCTCGTATTGTACATGGACAACATACTCTTGATAGGAAAAGAGTTTCCTAGACTATGATCGGTCTATCTCCTCTTATCACATTGATTCTCCAATAGGATAAAGATGATACCTCCTAAATCCTGAGATTTGGATCTATGAGATAGATCTAAAGGGATGTTAGGGTTCTCACTAGGTATAGTGAGATTGTATCAATCGATCCTGGGGAGAATCACTAGAAGTGTTCCAGGGTGATAAAGACGACTGAATGTAGGTCACAGGCATTGTCTTTACCCTCTATCGAGGGACGGTATGTTGGAAGAGTTCCAAGCTAGATACCGTGGTATACTAGAAGATAAAGGCTGGTAACATCGCTATTAAGGATACTACCAAAGAGGCAGTTTGGGTGTATATTGGTTCATAGGATGAACTAGGTTCCTACCATTGTATGACAATGGAACTATGGCTTTGGCCAAGGAACCCTGGTCCCATCAGTGACCCAGACATATTCTGAGGCAGCATCACCTGATCATGGAGATAGTTGATCTCCAGGGTGATCGAGGTTAGGAGAGTAGACTCAGAGGACAACACGGCGGATCCACTCACGAAGGCCTTTTCCCAAAGAGAGACTTTTAGGGGATGGTTGAGTATTAGATACTACAACTACTGCTACAGATGGCCCTAGTGCAAGTGGGAGATTGTTAGTTATATGTATGCCCTAGAGGCCATTGCTGTATATTGGATGTATATTGTAGTGGATGCTGGGACATATATAGGTAGCACTTTCTTGCTCGACATGATAGTATGCTATCTGGTTGCTCTTTATCTTAACATGTATACTCTCTGTCTCTCTGATTACATGTTGATAAAGCCCTTAAGATGTGTACTTGACTTCCAGGACTATGATGAAGATCATACTAGTGGGGCCTGGGTAGTCAATGAGTACATCCTTCATTGTTCCTAGTCGTGGGAATATCGAGACGGGGCATCGATATTCCAGAGTAGACTAGCGTATATCTTCTCGACCCATGTGATGGGCGATGGATGATCCCATATCCATTGGTGTTTGACATCGGAGATGGTATGCGGGTGCTCAATGGAGACTGGGTACACTGAACGGACTCGCCGAGAACTCCCAGATGGTATTATACCTCACGTCAGATGGCAGTTCTCTGGTGACACTGGTACAGCTTAGTCTGTTGACCCGAGATCGTCATAGAGTCTTGTGTGTCTCCCACTGTGCTTTGATTTCCACCCTACCACGGCTCTACTGAGTCGTGCAAACAGGTGGTTTTTAGGCACAGTCCCGATTCACATGGAGGCAATGAGCGATAGGAGGGGATTCGTCTCTCCCGGTATTGGGGGTTAATGTTGCGCTATGCTCGACTGGCCATAACAGGAAATCCCTGGCCAGGGTTGCTGTGACCTACTGGTAAGTGTTATCAGTAGTTTCACACATGTCATGGACCTTACGTCGGCATGACGTATCAAGCTATTGGGGTCTGACGTTTACCACCCCTAGGTGAGATATGCGACATATCAGACGAACAGACCGGACTGTACGGTAAGTGTTACTGGTTGGATTCACAGGAGTGTGAGCGGGCTTGCTCGTCGATCTTCTGATCGCTCAATACCCGGGTGGCCGTTACGTTTAGCAGACCGCTTGCGGCTTGTGGGTGTTTGATATGATCATCATCTGCTGCCGGCGTATTGACGAGTCTTTAGAGTCCTACACAGAGGTTTCCTAGCTCAAGCGAAACGAAATAGGAACGCATATGAGATATGTGCGGGACCGAGAATAATTCGTGTATGTGATACCGTGTTCCATTCTCGCGATGAATGCATTGATTGGTTATATGCGATATAACCTAGTTATCGAATCAAGGATCGATTCGATAAGCCGATACATTGGATACTAGCCGGTTATATGCGACATAACCGGATCATTGAATCAAGTGTTGATTTAATGATTTAATGTATAATTATATATTTGATATATTACTTTGCATTAACCAGTATTGGTTCACTTTAAATGGACTTACTCACTTGAAATGCACATTGTATATGTGATATATTTTTTGAGCACATGATTGTATCATGTTTGATGATACATTCTAGCTTGGTTTTGTGTAAAGAATTAAACCATGGTTAGTTAGTGGTTAGGGTTTCATTTCTTTTACTTATTCATTTATTTATTTTATTTATTTCATTTAGAAAAGATAAAGAGAAAAGAATGGTTGCTAGTTTTGTTTTTATTTGAAGCTTCTTGAAGCTTTGAACAAGTCCACCATTCTTGTCTCTTCTCTAATCCTAACCATTCATCTAACCTTAGTTAAATCTCTACACTAAACCATGGTTGAATACATGATAAGTATTCATTTTATTTTCTTTTTAAAACAACTTATCATATTCATTTTCTTTCTTCTTCTTCTTCATGAGCAAGAAAGAAAAGCTTTCTACATCAATGGCAACTAGCCAAATGAGTGAGAAATCCAATTCTAAAGTGAACCCACTTCCTATTTCTTCATCCTCTACCTCTTGCCAAGTAGTATAGGGTGTTTTCTTCACAAGTTTCAAGACTTGGTGAAGTGGGAGCTTGATCTAGCGATGCCTCGACGTAGATCATCTTCGGCATCGAAGCCGACGACCAAGCCCGCCCATTTCTTCGATGAAGCCGATGCTAGAGTCCGGAATCCGATTTGGACAGCGGAGGGACATCATCGCGGAGCTTAGGAAGTGGTGGACCGGATCTACAAAGGTTGTAGCCCCTTTCCTCTTAGATAAATTCTTTTATTTGCTTTGCATCGCCTTGTTTTCTAGTTAACGATCCGTATTAGGGTTTCTCGGCACTTGTAAAATTTAAATTGGCCGTGTTTGATCACTTGCTAGACTTCATTAGTGTGCCTAGGAACCCTTCAGAGTGTATGGAGGAGTAAGCTGAGAGAGAATTCCATTCTCTTTTAAGTAATCCAGGAACTCGGCACTCAAGTATTCACCACCTCGATCAGATCTCAGTGTCTTAATACTTTTGCCGGTTTGTTTTTCTACTTCATTCTTATATTCCTAGAACTTTCCAAAGGCTTCGGATTTATGTTTCATTAAGAAGACATAACCGTACCTTGAAAAGTCATCCGTAAAAGTAATAAAGTAAGAATAAACGCTTCACGCATGTGTAGACATTGGACCGCACACGTCGCTGTGTACGAGTCCCAAGAGCTCGCTCGCTCTTACTCCGTGTCCAGTGAACGGAGTCTTTGTCATCTTTCCTTTGAGACAGGATTGACAAGTGGCATACGATTGATATTCGAACAGATCCAAATATCCTTCTGTATGTAACTTAGTCAATCTTCTCTCATTGATGTGACCCAGTCTATAATGCCATAAGAAAGTCTGATTAATTTCTGGAGACTTTCTTTTGTGTGTATTCTGGACATTGAAAATCTGTGGTTGGTTTAATACGTATATACCATTGCTCAATGTACCTGACCCAATTAGAACTTGATTAAGGTGAATGTTTACAACATTGCTTATAAACGCAAATTCATAACCTTCTTTAGAAACCAAAGATACAGAAATGATATTACAAGTTGCGTTGGGTACAAAAAAGCAATTACGCAAAACCAAAACATTTCCATCTGATATTCCCAGGTGATAGTCCACCACGGCCTTAGCATCCATGCTAGCTCCATTTGCAATTTTGAGGGTCATGTCACCTGCCTTCAAAAACCTACGGTTTCTCAACGCCTGCAAAGAATTACAGATATGAGATCCTGATCCGGTATCCAATACCTAGGAAGTAGAGTTTATTGAAAGACAGTTTTCAATAACATACACACCTGAAGCTGAAGCCGCAACCTGCTTCAGATCCTGTGTTCTGGCCTTCAAAGCCCTGCAATCTTTCTTCCAGTGTCCACTCTTATGACAATAGAAGCATTCTTCGTTATCCACAAGCTTCCCCACTTTCTTTGTTGCTTTTGCCTTTCCCTTCGTATCCACTTTACTAACACCGCCCCTTGGTTTGGCGGGGGCTTTCTTCTTCTTTCCCTTGGCTTTCGTCTTGGACCTAGAAGAAGAAGGTCCTCCTACAAACAAAGTGGATGTTTCCCTACCTTTCTGTAGGGTGCCCTCTGCGCTCCTCAACATGTTGAGGAGTCCTGAAAGTTCAACTTCCTTTTCTTGCAAGTTGAAGTTCAGTATAAACTGGGCGTAAGTGGAAGGAAGGGAATGGAGAATCAAGTCCGTATAGAGCTAATTCTCCAACGTGGTCCCAAGGTCCGCGAGCTCTTCAATGTAGCCAATCATCTTAAGCACGTGTTCCGCTACCGATGATCCGATGGCCAACCTTGCCGAAAATAACTTCTTCGACACTTCGTATCTTGCGATACGAGACTGCTCTCCATACAGTCCTTTTGTATGAAGAAATATGGATTCCAGGTCCATATTCTCGTGCCTCCTCTGATGTTCATTGTCCATAGAGTCAAGCACGAGGCACTTGTCCTTCGCGCAATCGATCTCCCAGGTCTTACGGATTTCCTTATCCGTGACGCTGGAGGTGGGACCTGGGACAGGGGGAGCTTTGGTGGTAAGAAGATACCCCAGCTTGTCGTAAGTGATTACCATCTTGACATTCCTGAGCCAATCTTTGTAGTTTGGCCCTGTCAGTATGTTTTTATCTAGTAATAACTTAAGTCCAATCATGATGATTGGTCGCTGCAATTAGGAGAGAGAGAAGAAACACTCAGCATGATGCTCTTGCAAGTTTAGAGTGGTTTTTAATTTGTCTAAACAGGATGGCTCCCACTGTCTCTCGAATCCCTCCTCAAACCAAAAAGGAAGAATTGGTCAGGATCAATCTCACCGTACAATTCTTGCTTAACCGTTCGGCCAGGCTGGTGTTGGTACTTCGAGGGAGGTTTTCCAACGCTTTCGCGAAGTTCCTTAATTAAATAACCTCTTTTTCCTGTGGGCGTAGCCCCGCTAACACCTTTCTAGACACCTGTTCATATCAGATTTTTGCATTTTCATACCGCCCAATTTTTATCACATTGCTTATCGGTAGGTACTCTTGAGCCGTGTTTGCTAGTCAATTGCAGGATACAGGTTCTCGGTTCTAAAAACGGTGAAATTCATGGAAAACACGTCAAAAATCCGGGTTCCTGCCTACCACAGATAAAACACGGGTCTCCGCTCTTTATCCGTCTGTTGCCACACACCAGTTTAGGAGACAAAATAGCAAATCGATTGTCACCTTCATGCACAAGGCTCAATGGCAACACAAGTTCCAAGAAATCTACGCGAAGCTCAAGAAAATCTTGACAAAAAGTCCACCTTTCCCTCAACAGAAATTCTGGAAGAAATGTGGAAGTATTTTCAGAAAATACATGTACCAGACAAGAGGGGACAGCAGACCAAGGAAGTACCAAGAAGCCCATGCCCTGACTCCACCAGAGTGCGGCGGATCCGCGGCATAAGGAGGCTTAGGCCGTGGATCCGCGGCCATACTGTGGAGTCAGGTCATGGGCTTTCAGGGGTAGTTTGGAACTTTTGTAAAGAGGCAGTTTGTTGCCCTAGATTTCATTTTCCCTGCCTATAAATAGCCCAGAACTTTGTGAAGGAAGGGGTCCATAATCTTGTATTTTCTTTTCTAGGTTTAGTTGTGTTTCTTCTTCCTCTTCTCATCTCTTCTCCATTAAAACTTGTAGTGAGCTTTGTGAGTGAAGAATGATGAATAAAGAATACTCTTTTGCTATTATATCTTGTCTTGTTCTTTTATAATTGCTTGTAATTTTAATTTGATAACTAGTTGTTGTTATTTCTTGTTGTTTCTTTCTTTTCTCTTTTCCTTTATCATTAAAACAACCATGATGCTTACGCTTGATCCTTGCTAAGGTGAGATCGCAAATAGCTAGTTGTTCTCTTCTAATCTCTTCTTTCTATCTTCCTCTTTTGTTTTGTTTTCTTTCATTATGATGTGTGATTAGTTTCATACTTGTTAGGGTAGGATAAGGGAAGTTTGAGAGAAGGAAATCTCTCTCACTCTTTCCTTGCCCAACAACTTAATTCGACTCCCGTTAATTGAACCACAATCCGCTCCTTACGGCACCCTATCCTACATGATAGCGGTGATTCCGTAGTGAGACCGGTTGTGGTTGAATTAACCGGAGGTTATGGCTAAGAGCCAAGAACGGACGGACAAGCACCAAAAGGAAGAACTTATGCGTTGGAAAGCCTAGCTTATACTCGCAAGTTCCTTCCTAGTCGTGCTAATCCCCGTTGTTGCCGATTACCGTAACACCGATATTAAGAGGGGCAACGAAAGATGTGGGAGACTCCTAACTCAAACTAACCTAATCCTAACCCTAACAAGCTCTCTTTACATATCATTTTACCACTTAATTAATCTCAACAAAATCTGGAAAACTGGACTTAACTCGTTAAAGCACATAGAAAAAGATTCCCATCTCCCTGCGGACGACCCGTACTCAACCGGCTAGCTACGAGCGAAACCGTCTTGATTGCGGTATTTAACTAAAACTTGAACACGCAGAATCCCTAACAATCAACACCTATTTGGTTTATAGCATTGATCGTTAAGTGAGAAATTTCCCGAGGAGTAGCATATACTCACAGTAGGATCGGGATCCAAATATCATTGCGTGACAAAACTGAAGGAATCCTACCAGAATCATCACACTCCAAATGGTATGCAACTCTAGCAAGTTTCAGTACTTATGAAACTCCCGATGTGGATTTTTGCCCCATGCTCCTATGACCTTGACTTTGGCCAAAATATCATAAGTCACATGTCAAGTTCTACCCGTCATTATCCAGGTTAATTTGGACCCACCCGTACCTACCCTTGACTTTGGCCAAAATGGCAGTACGACTGTCCCAAACCAACGCATCTATCTATGCTGCACATGAATACCCAATAGCTACCAATCACTATGCCTTGACTTTGGCCAACATACATAGCTTGAATACTATTGACTATTCATGTGAAATGACGGAGGGCTACGAATGGTTTTGGCGAAACCGTGAACGTAGTGAACTTGATATAATCGATGGAACGAGATAGCTTTTAAAAGGAGTGGCTCAAGCTCCGCATTTAAAAGTTGGTTTTGAAAAGAACCGAGTGGTTTTTCGAAAGTGTTCCAACGACTTTTACTTGGTTTATTTTATTGCATTAGTTCTTTTAATGCGTCCCATCATTTAATCCTACCATTGCAGAAAACAACCAAAATATGATGTACACTTATGCCATTCGCATTCGCCACGGAGCCCCTTCATTACCCGTTAGGTTACTTAACTAACGACAGAGCGGGGGCTAGGCTAGCGCGGCTGTAAAACATAAGCAACGCCTAAATAATATCATATATAGATATATATTGCAATGATAGCCATTTCAGATCGCAGATGAATACATTGGATATACTAGGAATCCGCAATTCGTACGAGCCTGTAACGAAAAGCAGATTACACGGTCGCGGTGAATAGCCAATACTCCACCCAAGACCCCTACGGGTGCGGCAAACTACCCGCCAAGTACCCAAAGTGGAGCAACCTCCCTCAACACCGTGAGTAGGCCACTCGGAACTTCGAGATACCCGGTAGTTTGTGCACCCCCTCCATGGGTCTATCCTAGGAGCAAAAACAGTAAAAAGAAATTATACAATGACGGCTACAACCCCGACCCGGTTGTGCGGCCCTACAAATAATATTACATCAATTTACAAATTTACATGAATTGAAAGAAAAGAAAACTCTCTTCTCACAACCCCCCGGCTATTCACTCGCGACAATCCAATGAATTCATATACACATACCAGCAACATTACAGATCACAGATTTGTATAACCCACACTAATCGACATATAGCGATTAGCAGACATTCAATACAAATATCACATCATAGATAAATACCTGTCAGCTTAAGTCTTTAGAAACTCGATCAAAATACGGTTTTTAAAGCCCCAAAAACAAATTTTTCTTTCTGGAAAATCTAGGCTGAAAAAACATATACCAAAAATCCCAAAATACCCCACATAACAAACTGCAATGAAGACGATCCACAGAAGAGCTAAACCGGCCGCGGAACCGCGGCAAGAGCAAGCTCTTGCCGCGTTTCCGCGACGGTTTGATGGGTTCTCTAGACCGTTTTTCTACAGTATCTTATAAAAACCCTGAGTCAATTTTTAAAGCAAGATTTATTATTTTTACAGAACTTTGAAAATCGACAGCAAGCTTGATATCGGGGTGTATTTCGCGACTTTTTCTCCGATCGAATTTCTAGTTACTATGCTAACATGTTAGGTAGTGTTTAACTAGGCTCTGATACCACTGTAAGTCCATGCTACCTCTCCCGGTACTTACGGGCTTGTGGAATTTGATGAAAAACGATTTTCTAGAGGCGGTAACATGGACTCCAAACGGATCTTTGTTAAACTATCTACCTAACAACCTAACTAGGAGTTTTTAACTACTCGATTAGGGGGTTATACCTTTCTTTCTTGAACTCCTTCGTCTTCAACTCGTGATGGTGTGCGGATCGGCTTCACCCCGTCGTCTCCTTGCGCCGAAGATCGATCCACCCGAAAGCTTCTACCTTTGGCTTCTTCTTCGAACTTTGAAGAAACTAGTTCACTCGGTTTGCTAAACCTTGTGAACTAGAGTAAGTAGAGGAGAGTGTGTTGGGATTTTTCTCTATGGTTCTTGCTTCTCAACACATAAGACAAGTGAACCATAGACTAGAGAGAGGGAGAGAAAGAGGAAGAGGATGAGAGCTCAAGCAAGAGAGAGAATGGAAATGAGAGAATGAGCAAGACTTTTCTCTCTTGGCTCTCATAATCCAAAGCCATCATAACCAATAATAGCAATCAAGTATTATGTGATGGTTTAAGTCAAAATAGCCATATCATTTCATGCACTCATTTTGCACAAGATAAACAAGCAAGCAAAAGTCTTTGCCATGAAATGATAGCTATTGTCATGATGATGGTCAACTAGTCCAACCTAGTAAACCGGTCAACAAAGTCAACAAGTCAACAAAGTCAACCCCTCAACAACCATGTCACTATAATACTTAATTAATATTATTGTTAATCATATTTCTCACATCCCGAAAGTACGGAACATGACCAGCACTTAAACTACGAAACGTCTCAAGGCGTACATAATCTAAGTAAGCCGAAACCCCAGAAATCCAAACCAAGAAAAGTAGTAGAGTGAAGAAAAAACCAACTTAAAACAAGTAGTTCTAATAGCATGGCCGAATTATGCGTTTTTAAAAAACGTCAAATATTTCCTGAAAATTTCGGCAGAGTCTCCTTTGTAAATACTGGCCCCCAAACGGGATACAACATGAATAGTATACGAAATCAATAAAAAGGCATCCCCAAGCGGGAGCTAGCTCTTCGTCAATCGATGGTCACAACCACACAACCAATATAATATACAACGCCAAGGGCGAGGATCAAAACTCAAAAGGAAACTCAAACAGCAAGAAATCCATAGAAATACAAAGCGCGACTCTAAGGTCGAAAGAATAACATCACTGGTCTCTATCTCAAAATAAATACATGTTTAGTTGATGGAACTTCTAGATACAACAGAATAGTAATATACAAGGTATAAGGATGGGTACGATACAATAAACCCATCTACTAGTAAGTCACCCGAAAAGAAGGAGTACCAGCGAAGCCGTAATGAAACCTGTACGGCAAACCTGCAAGAAACTGTGGCACAGCGGGGGTGAGTTGCCAACTCGTGAGTAGAAAAACATCTACGAACAGAAATCGCATGAACAACGCAATCCTAGGTCATACGATCATAATATATCCTTAAATATAAATGTTGCAGCATATAACAATGGTTAGGGTAAATATATAACCCAAGTGCAATCTCATGTGCCCGTGTCAGTGCCTCAGGTAGCATTGTATCACATGGATGATGTATGAATGCACGAAACAGAATGCATGTACTGAAGAAAACTACTTTCATAAATTAGTGAGATTTTCTGTATTTTTAAAACGAGGTATCATAATGAAATCAGTATAAACAGTGTCTAGCATCGACACAAAACGTAAATCCCAATGTCTCAAAATCTCAGGCTCCGGCTATCCGGACTGGCCTGTATCATCTAATCTCTATACCTCAATATCTCAAAATCTCTGTATCAATATCACTATCTAGGACGCCGTCAGTCCAGACCGGCCCCTACCATCAATCTCAAGACCACGACGGTATCCTCCGGATATCCGACGCGTCGGGTAAAATCACCGGTAGGTAGTGCTCCCCTGCCAGGCTCAACGTCAGCAACACGACCTTCTTGCCCCGGGGTACCTTACCGAGTCCACCATGTACCCGAAACGATTCATCCAACTCCTCGAATCGGGTCTCAAAATCCATCAGCAAACTCATGGTGGACGACTCATACATCATGGGAAAACCGCACTTTTTCTTTAAAAAAAAAAGAGAAAGAAGTTTATAAGTGTTTTTGCGGTTTTCCCCAAATCCAGGAAATCTCATGAAAATCCGAATCCAAATCCTCAATAGCATGTAAACAGTGAATATGGACATAAAAATCCATGAATGCGGCATATCAATGAATAATAACATGCATGAAGTAGCAAGTAATAACTACAATGTCTAAACTATCATATAAGGCAAGTACACTAATATCATATCTAAAGTATTAGCTAACAACCTATGTCAAATGAAATAGTATTTTCTAAAGTGTTCGTGACATGGCAATTACCGATGAAGATGTGTGTGAGCCGGCAAGTAAGTGTACGTGGTACATACGCATCATCGGTAATGGTGATGGTGTCCTAACAGCATGATATCAATAATGAAATATGAATTACAATAAGAATGCGATGCGGAGCAATAGCAATAATATGCGGGAGCTGAATACTAGACACAACGACAACTAAACTGCATTACCCTAATATAAGTCCGACAATAGTGCCTTTGAAATAACATGAATCGCGGTGTTTTTGAAAATAAGGGCTACGGTGTTTTTAAGAAAAGATACGTCTTTTGAAATATCCGTAGAGTCCCTTGACCTGTCCTTTAAAATACCCACGATTCGTTAGTTTTGAAATAGGTAGGAGTCTAATCTAGTCTAACAACTACACTAAACTATACGGCTGAACTAACAAGCTGAACTACAGGTAAGGAAACCGCCTAACATCTTAGTCGATACGTATACATACCTGTATATATATTAGTCGGTGATCCCGCCTCAATAATATCATATCCGATACCATACCTATAATCAGACATCCCAAGTCAAGAGTGTGGATCAATCATCAATATATTGCTCATACGTAAATCCGTCGTACGGCATCCCCAAATCTGGGTACGGGTCAATATCATACTCATCACACTGTTCATCTGGTATCCTATTTATCAAGATCATCATCTGGGGTACTGACCTACGTCTAGTACAAAACTGATACCATCTATGAAATGCATGCATGTGTATTAAAACACCACGCCTAAAGAAACCACTAAAATACCATGTCGTATCACAAATACGGACTATGTCACATCACCGATCTCACGGTCTCAAGCCCAATCTCATCGACTCATCTCCAATCGCAAGTACTATCCTCATAATCCATGTTTATGCATACGTATATATATATATATACCTAGTCCCATACCCAAGTGTGTATATATATACATATCCCCATATACGCACATGTAAGATATATGTATGCAAATGCGGGTGTGTGGGTGGGTGTGAACCTATTCTAGGGTTCGCGACTAAGAAGTTATGCTAGTTTACTTCTAATTACCCTACACTAAACCATGAACACAAGATCATACCTTGATAATCATCCTCGTATCATAAAACACCTATAACATATATATATATCATCAACTATACTATGGACTGCGGGGGTGCTCTACGCCATCCACCCGATTTCCCCTGTAGATAAAATCTACTCACCTGATCTGCGCTCGCCGGTGCCGACGTCGCTACGCGCTTGCTTGTCGTCTCGAAGTCCATCTGGGGTACCTACATATCATAACGCACCGTATCGCATTAAAACCAAATTCGAAATCGAAACGGCATACGAAAATCAAATCGGCAAGCGTATCACGCATAGGTCAAAACCTATCGCCTACACATGCAAGAATAGCCAAACCAACCCTCGATGTCGATGTACAAACGTCAAACCATCGAGAAAAACCCAAACACTCTCATTTGCGCATTCACGAACACTAATTATAATATAAAATAGGTTAAAATTCACAAAAACCCCAAATTCACCTTAAAAGCCATTTTTCCGAAAATCTAGCAAACAAAAATTACCCGTTTTAGTACAAAACTCGACGTTTAAACAAATTTAGTGGCCACAATACTTATTAAATATCTTAAATAAGTCATAAAAACAATTTCTATAATTTAATCCCAATAAATTTCATTAACCCCAAAATTCTAGTTTACAATATACCCAAATTTTAACAATTTATAGCAAAAATGCACAAACAACAATTTAGCTTGGATTTTCATGAACTAAACGCATTAAACCACTCAATATAATATTTATAATGACATGCAACCTTAATTAGAATTTTATCTCACCAAAATATAATTATTTTAAAAACCTAGTTTACAATTTATATAATTATCACAATTTAAATCAATAAATATGCAAACTAGCAACTTAATTTGATTTAGCATAACCTAATATGTCAAATACATCACACAACCATAATCTCATAACCCAAAACCCCAATTTGAATTCAAACCCCTCCCTTGAATTTCAAATCATGTACTTAGAATAAATAAAAAAAACCTATTTAAACATATAATTAAGCTAAGCTAAGGCAATTAACAACAATTTAAGAGAAATGTTAGAATTATACCTCATGATCAAGAGATCAAACATGAATCTAGCACCAAAATCTTGGCCTCCAAAATGAAAACTTTTCACTAAGAATCATACTATAGTAACCAAGAAATAATGGGTAAGTGTTGGATTTGGATTTAGCTTTGATTTTTTTATAGATTTGAAGCATTTTTGGTGAATTTTTTGATGAGAAATGAGAAGGGGAAATGAAGGGGCTGCTGCTGTTGGGGAAGGGAAAAGAGCTCGGCCACAATGGGGGGGAGTGAGAGGAGAGAGAAAGAGGTGGGGAAAAAGTCATCTAGTCAAACCAAGGTCAAAGTCATACCTCTTTTTGACTTCATTCCTTACTCTTTCCTTTTTCTTTTCTCATTTCTTTTCTCATGAAGTGTGAAGTGTGTGGGTGAGGGGCAGCCATGTCCATGTGGGGGTGTGGGTGTGGGTGAGTGGATTGGGAAAGGATAAATGTTATACCCCAATTCCATTTATACTAATTTCACCAAAAAAAGCCTTTTTTCTTCAATAATTTCTAACACCGTTTGGCAGTTTCATTTTGTTTCAAAAATCACATGCTAAAATTTTGTTTAATTTGTTATGATGCACAAAATTTGTTTCAACCAATCCAATTTGTAATTTTCCCTAATTAAATGTATTAATGACGGCTTAAAATAATATTAAAATAATTAATTTCGGAAAAATTTTCAGAAAATTTGAAATTTCACCAGTGGCTCAATAAACACCAAATACTAGCAATTACATAGCTAGGATATGTGTATTTAATTTTATAATAAAGATATTTGTATTTTGACTTTTTACGGAAAACACCCCTTATTTTACCTTTTTTCCGAAATTTCACCGAAACGATTTTCAAAACGTTACAATCTTCCCCCCTTAAAGAAATTCGGTCCCCGAATTTAAATTAACCCCCCCAAATACTAAAACATCTAAGCAAAGCCATCAAGTCGTCGGGGCTCCGAAATCGTAAATACATAAAACAAATCGTAGCGCAGCACATGCGCATGAAAAATGAGCATATAACTCAAAATCAAAAATCCGTCAAGTATCTCGCAATCATCGGAGTCATGGTAAAGGCACAAATGTCAAATCCAATACAAAACCAATATGGTATAACTCGAAACTATACACGTAAATATCAAATCTATATATGTAAATATTTGAAGGAAATGCATGCCAAATCTCTTAAAGTCGCTGTGCAATGCGCATAACACTACACAGTGGCGGACGTCTATCATAAGAAAATAACCATATACATATATACCTTTTGTTTAAAAAAAGTACGCTCCGCCGTTTTTGGGAAACAATTTAGAAGGGTTTCCTTGTTTTAAACGTTTCGTGTCATATCAAACACGTAGATAAATATTGAGACTATAGCTCGCTTTTGGAATTCTCTTCAATAGCTATCAATGCATGCAAAATACATTCAGGTACTGTCCTCTGACTAGTCCTGCTCAGTACGAAAATACATAGCAAATGTCATAAAAACGTACTGCTCTATAAGAAATAAATCCCAAAATATGCATAAGAATACTACGTGCGTCTGGTGCGCACAGAAATCAAAATCCATATATGTGCCATACATGAGCACAGAAACAAAATCTAAGTGCATCGGGTGTGCACACAATATTTGTCATAGGCAACGTGTGTGCCTGACAGCAAGGACAGGTTTATCTGACACATACGAAGAATCTCGATTTAGTGCATCTGGTATGCACCAAAATCGCTTCTCAAAACATGCGCTCAACATGCACGAAAATCCAAACCAGGTGCATCCATCATGCACGAGATCATGAAATCCAATATCAAGCGTCGAACATGCGCAAAATCAAATCAGGTGCACAAAACAAATATCGAGTATCACAATCGAAATCGAAGTCCAGTGCATCTAAGTGCACAAAATGCGTAACATTGCACTGCAAGCATATATGAACTATACCGAGTGCAAAAACCAAATCGTGTACGTACATACGCACAAAATCAACTCAACTGTATGAAACCCATAAAACCATAAATATGCGAAACCAAGGCACAAAAATGATATCAAGTGCAACAACTGTGCAAAAATCGTAAATACTCAGTAGGTGCAACCATGGTACATGAAAATAAATACCATGAAACTCAATCATCAAAATTAGTCATGCGAATAGATCGTCCAAAATACCAAAATCAAATATGGCGGAATAGTCTCGCTCAAGCACATCCTCCAAGAATCTCGGGCCAACTGTCGTGGTCACTCATAGCATGTCTCGTCGACGATCCTGAACTCTAGCCTGCCGGTGTGCGTAACATGACCACCCCTAGGCCCAAGTCTTCTCGTAATTTATTCCAGAAAGGTCCTGTCGGGATCTCTCCCAAATCTTGTCTCTGCCGAACTGTCCGGAAGTCATCGCCCCTTACTAGATCTGTGCTCGTTCCGGAACGGCTGCATACTCATCGCGACTCCTTCTGGAAGGTATATCCAAGTACAATGCCTCAGCATGCGTATCGCATCTCTGATGTCGGCGGAGTGGAACGTCGTCTCATCAAGACCTCGTACGAACCTCTTACTCCACTTTTCTCTAATTTTGACTGCTTCGGACTCGTCTCGTCGTGGCTGCATAGACTGAGCTCCAACGGCTATCCTCGTATCTGGAGTCTCCCAAGAATTGCATCTCACCACCTAGCATCCGAATGAAGTCGAACCATCCGATCGATTCGTCAAAGCCTCATAATCTCCCAAGAGCTCAACATCTTGGGTATAGTTTAACAGTATTGAGTACGTACCATAGCATCGATGGTCCAGCCGTAGAAGGGCAAACCCAAGCGTCACTAATGGCGCCGCGGAACTGTCGCAAACCCTAAAGTTCAAAGGCTTTCACACGGTCATTAAGTCGAGTTAGGGTTTCATTCTTCTAGAGGGTCCATAGAATTGCCTGCATGCCTTTCCGAATACTTTAAACTTGGAATAATAGGTTGCTGACATTCGATCGTCACTGTCGACTCTCAACGTCTCCGCGTGAAGTCGTCTCTAGCTGGAATCAATCTATCTGATGACCTCGCATCGGGATAGGCGAACGAACCACACGTCCTAGTTATTCATCCTCGGGTGACTAGTGACCTTCTATCATCTCTTAGTACAACATGTACTACAATAGCTCCAACATCTGGGACGATATCTCGTCGTTCGCAGCAACAACTGGCTCATTCGTCTGCACGCTGAACAGTGCCTCAATCATCATGAATAAGCAATACGCCAACGGTCATCAAAATCTGGCTGGCCTCTATCATTGGCTCAATCCTCTGGCGCTGATCTACACGTCCGAGTAATCTCATACAGCGATCCATCCAAACGCTCATGGCGCAAAAACACAATCAGACGACACCTCTCAATGCAATCGTATATCGCCAGAATCACGCCCTGGTCAGTCCTCGTTCGTAACGAGCTCGTGTTGACCGCAACTTAAGCTGTAGCTCTCCATGCCCGTAATCATGGCAGCAAAACCATAACTGATACCGATGAGGCTAAATCAGGAATGAATATAATACTGAACAAAGAAATGTACATCCTAAGGCTTCTTAAGTGGAGTAGCGTATCGTAAGTATGCCGCGGAACATACCCACGGTACGTCACTCTACTTTAGTCACCTATTCCATCAACCAAGGGTCATCCTACACTCCGAAGGTAAAACCTAACGCTATGATACCAACTTTGTCACATCCCGAAAGTACGGAACATGACCAGCACTTAAACTACGAAACGTCTCAAGGCATACGTAATCTAAGTAAGCCGAAAACCCAGAAATCCAAACCAAGAAAAGTAGTAGAGTGAACAAAAAACCAACTTAAAACAAGTAGTTTTAATAGCATAGCCTAATTATGCGTTTTTAAAAAACGTCAAATATTTCCTGAAAATTTCGGCAGAGTCTCCTTTGTAAATACTGGCCCCCAAACGGGATACAATATGAATAGTATACGAAATCAATAAAAAGGCATCCCCAAGCGGGAGCTAGCTCTTCGTCAATCGACGGTCACAACCACACAAGCAATATAATATACAACGCCAAGGGCGAGGATCAAAACTCAAAAGGAAACTCAAACAACAAGAAATCCATAGAAATACAAAGCGCGACTCTAAGATCGAAAGAATAACATCACTGGTCTCTATCTCAAAATAAATACATGTTTGGTTGATGGAACTTCTAGATACAACAGAATAGTAATATACAAGGTATAAGGATGGGTACGATACAATAAACCCATCTACTAGTAAGTCACCCGAAAAGATGCAGTGCCAGCGAAGCCGTAATGAAACCTGTACGGCAAACCTGCAAGAAACTGTGGCACAACGGGGGTGAGTTGCCAACTCGTGAGTAGAAAAACATCTACGAACAGAAATCGCATGAACAACGCAATCCTAGGTCATACGATCATAATATATCCTTAAATATAAATGCTGCAGCCTATAACAATGGCTAGGGTAAATATCTAACCCAAGTGCAATCTCATGTGCCCGTGTCAGTGCCTCAGGTAGCAATGTATCACATAGATGATGTATGAATGCACGAAACAGAATGCATGTACTGAAGAAAACTACTTTCATAAATTAGTGAGATTTTCTGCATTTTTAAAACGAGGTATCATAATGAAATCAGTATAAACAGTGTCTAGCATCGATACAAAATGTAAATCCCAATGTCTCAAAATCTCAGGCTCCGGCTATCCGGACTGGCCTGTATCATCTAATCTCTATACCTCAATATCTCAAAATCTCTGTATCAATATCACTATCTAGGACGCCGTCAGTCCAGACCGGCCCCTACCATCAATCTCAAGACCACGACGGTATCCTCCGGATACCCGACGCGTCGGGTAAAATCACCGGTAGGTAGTGCTCCCCTGCCAGGCTCAACATCAGCGACACGACCTTCTTGCCCCGGGGTACCTTACCGGGTCCACCATGTACCCGAAACGGTTCATCCAACTCCTCGAATCAGGTCTCGAAATCCATTAGCAAACTCATGGTGGACGACTCATACATCATGGGAAAACCGCACTTTTTCTTTAAAAAAAAAAAGAGAAGGAAGTTTATAAGTGTTTTTGCGGTTTTCCCCCAAATCCAGGAAATCTCATGAAAATCCGAATCCAAATCCTCAATAGCATGTAAACAGTGAATATGGACATAAAAATCCATGAATGCTGCATATCAATGAATAATAACATGCATGAAGTAGCAAGTAATAACTACAATGTCTAAACTATCATATAAGGCAAGTACACTAATATCATATCTAAACTATTAGCTAACAACCTATGTCAAATGAAATAGTATTTTCTAAAGTGTTCGTGACATGGCAATTACCGATGAAGATGTGTGTGAGCCGGCAAGTAAGTGTACGTGGTACATACGCATCATCGGTAATGGTGATGGTGTCCTAACAGCATGATATCAATAATGAAATATGAATTACAATAAGGATGCGATGCGGAGCAACAGCAATAATATGCGGGAGCTGAATACTAGACACAACGATAACTAAACTGCATTACCCTAATATAAGTCCTACAATAGTGCCTTTGAAATAACACGAATCGCGGTGTTTTTGAAAATAAGGGCTACGGTGTTTTTAAGAAAAGATACGTCTTTTAAAATATCCGTAGAATCCCTTGACCTGTCCTTTAAAATACCCACGATTCGTTAGTTTTGAAATAGGTAGGAGTCTAATCTAATCTAACAACTACACAAAACTATACGGCTGAACTAACAAGCTGAACTACAGGTAAGGAAACCGCCTAACATCTTAGTCGATACGTATACATACCTGTATATATATTAGTCGGTGATCCCGCCTCAATAATATCATATCCGATACCATATCTATAATCAGACATCCCAAGTCAAGAGTGTGGATCAATCATCAATATATAGCTCGTACGTAAATCCGTCGTACGGCATCCCCAAATCTGGGTACGGGTCAATATCATACTCATCACACTGTTCATCTGGTATCCTATTTATCAAGATCATCATCTGGGGTACTGACCTACGTCTAGTACAAAACTGATACCATCTATGAAATGCATGCATGTGTATGAAAACACCACGCCTAAAGAAACCACTAAAATACCATGTCGTATTGCAAATACGGACTATGTCACATCACCGATCTCACAGTCTCAAGCCCAATCTCATCGACTCATCTCCAATCGCAAGTACTATCCTCATAATCCATGTATATGCATACGTATATATATATATATACCTAGTCCCATACCCAAGTGTGTATATATATACATATCCCCATATACGCACATGTAAGATATATGTATGCAAATGCGGGTGTGCGGATGGGTGTGAACCTATTCTAGGGTTCGCGACTAAGAAGTTATGCTAGTTTACTTCTAATTACCCTACACTAAACCATGAACACAAGATCATACCTTGATAATCATCCTCGTATCATAAAACACCTATAACATAAATATATCATCAACTATACTACGGACTGCGGAGGTGCTATACGCCATCCACCCGATTTTCCCTATAGATAAAATCTACTCACCTGATCTGCGCTCGCCGGTGCCGACATCGCTATGCGCTTGCTTGTCGTCTCGAAGTCCACCTGGGGTACCTACATATCATAACGCACTGTATCGCATTAAAACCAAATTCGAAATCGAAACGGCATACGAAAATCAAATCGGCACGCGTATCACGCATAGGTCAAAACCTATCGCCTACGCATGCAAGAATAGCAAACCAACCCTCGATGTCGATGTACAAACGTCAAACCATCGAGAAAAACCCAAACACTCTCATTTGCGCATTCACGAACACTAATTATAATATAAAATAGGTTAAAATTCACAAAAACCCCAAATTCACCTTAAAAGCCATTTTTCCGAAAATCTAGCAAACAAAAATTACCCGTTTTAGTACAAAATTCGACGTTTAAACAAATTTAGTGGCCACAATACTTATTAAATATCTTAAATAAGTCATAAAAACAATTTCCATAATTTAATCCCAATAAATTTCATTAACCCCAAATTCTAGTTTACAATATACCCAAATTTTAACAATTTATAGCAAAAATGCACAAACAACAATTTAGCTTGGATTTTCATGAACTAAAAGCATTAAACCACTCAATATAATATTTATAATGATATGCAACCTTAATTAGAATTTTATCTCACCAAAATATAATTATTTTAAAAACCTAGTTTACAATTTATATAATTATCACAATTTAAATCAATAAATATGCAAACTAGCAACTTAATTTGATTTAGCATAACCTAATATGTCAAATACATCACACAACCATAATCTCACAACCCAAAACCCCAATTTGAATTCAAACCCCTCTCTTGAATTTCAAATCATGTACTTAGAATAAATAAAAAAAACCTATTTAAACATACAATTAGGCTAAGCTAAGGCAATTAACAACAATTTAAGAGAAAGGTTAGAATTATAGCTCATGATCAAGAGATCAAACATGAATCTAGCACCAAAATCTTGGCCTCCAAAATGAAAACTTTTCACTAAGAATCATACTATAGTAGCCAAGAAATAATGGGTAAGTGTTGGATTTGGATTTAGCTTTGATTTTTTTATGGATTTGAAGCATTTTTGGTGAATTTTTTGATGAGAAATGAGAAGGGAAAATGATGGGGCTGCTGCTGTTGGGGAAGGGAAAAGAGCTCGGCCACAATGGGGGGGGAGTGAGAGGAGAGAGAAAGAGATGGGGAAAAAGTCATCTAGTCAACCCAAGGTCAAAGTCATACCTCTTTTTGACTTCATTCCTTACTCTTTCCTTTTTCTTTTCTCATTTCTTTTCTCATGAAGTATGAAGTGTGTGGGTGAGGGGCAGCCATGTCCATGTGGGTGTGTGGGTGTGGGTGAGTGGATTGGGAAAGGATAAATGTTATACCCCAATTCCATTTACACTAATTTCACCAAAAAAGCCTTTTTTCTTCAATAATTTCTAACACCGTTTGGCAGTTTCATTTTGTTTCAAAAACCACATGCTAATTTTTGTTTAATTTGTTATGATGCACAAAATTTGTTTCAACCCATTCCAATTTGTAATTTTCCCTAATTAAATGTATTAATGACGGCTTAAAATAATATTAAAATAATTAATTTCGGAAAAATTTTCAGAAAAATTGAAATTTCACCAGTGGCTCAATAAACACCAAATACTAGCAATTACATAGCTAGGATATGTATATTTAATTTTATAATAAAGATATTTGTATTTTGACTTTTTACGGAAAACACCCCTTATTTTACCGTTTTTTCCGAAATTTCACCGAAACGATTTTCAAAACGTTACAATATATCATATTCTCATTAGGGTTTAGCAAAAAGTCAATAGTCAGCAGTCAACAGTCAACAACCCTAATGAGAATCCTCTGCCTCTGTCTCTCCGTCAACTATGCATACACACCCGCATCCGCGTTCCGAGGAACACGAATACATACGAGATAAAACCAATCTCAAAACGTACACTAGGATCGGGTTTAAACCAAAACCCGCTAGTGTTAACTGTCCGGACACTAAACGTGCACAAGTGCACGGATGTGACCGAACCCTGTCGCAAAACCATGCGACCTGTCGCAAAACCATGCGACCTCTACTCTTTTGCCTAAAGGCGAATAGCTTTCTGTGTGGAACTCTAAAGACTCGACACTACGCTGGCAGTGGGTTTAACCACAGACCGCAAGCGGCACTAGCTGTGCGTAACGGTCCCTAGGTAGATGCCGACAAGAAGACTGACGAGGTGAAACCCATCTGAACTCCTACTGAGCCTGAATGTGACAGTCTCCGTACAGTCCGGTCTGATCGTCTGATACATCGCATGGCGGGCCTAGGGGGCGGTGAACGTCAGTCCCCTAATAGCGGTACAAGTCATGTCGGAGTGAAGCCCAAAACACCCTGAGATAACACTGGAAGCCTACCAGTATATCTCGCTTGCCCTGGCCATGGACTACTCGTGTAATGGCTCTTCTAGACACAGCGCGATGTCAACCCTCAATACCGAGAGAGACGAATCCTGTCTAACCATCACTGCCTCCAAGTGCTTCGGGACTGCACCCAAAAACTACCTGTTTGCACGACTCTTTTGAGCCGTGGTAGGTTAGTGATCAAAGTACAGTGGGAACACACTCGAGGCGAAGTGATAGTGTCAAGTCAGCGAACTAAGCTGTACTCATGTCACCTGGGAACTGATAACTGACGATAGGTATAATACCAACCAATCAGTTCCCGACGAGTCCTTTCCAGTGTACTCGTAACCTAACGAGCACCCGCATACTATCTCAAGAACGACGTACTGACGGCTGTGGGACAGACCGTCTCCCCTGCAGGGATGAGAAGCGCATACGCTAGTCTACTCCGGAGTATCGATGCCCTGTCTCGATAGTCCTGCGACTAGGGACCTGTATAAAGATGTGCTTATGGATTACCCAGCCCCCACTAGTGTGACTGCCATCACAACGCTGGTAATCAAGCAAAGATCCTAAGGGCTCCACTAATGCGTATAGGTGATATAATAAAATAAACACATGTACACATTAAAGTAGAAACAAACCAAGTAGCATACTACCATTTTGAGCAAGATTGTTTATACAACTGTGAATATCCCAAGCTTCCATTAAGTAATATACAAACTAGTATGATACAGTAATGGCCTCTAGGGCATATACACTAACAACAGCACGATGTCAACCCCCAATACCGGGAGAGACGAATCCTGTCTAACCGTCACTGCCTCCAAGTGCTTCGGGACTGCACCCAACTACTACCTGTTTGCACGACTCCTTTGAGCCGTGGTAGGGTAGTATTCAAAGTACAGTGGGAACACACTCGAGGCGAAGTGACAGTGTCAAGTCAGCGGACTAAGCTGTACTCATGTCACCTGGGAACTGATAACTGACGATAGGTATAGTACCAACCAATCAGTTCCCGACAAGTCCTGTCCAGTGTACTCGTACTAACGAGCAGCTGCATACTATCTCAAGCACGACGTACTGACGGCTGTGGGACAGACCGTCTCCCCTGCTAGGATGAGAAGCACATACGCTAGTCTACTCCAGAGTATCGATGCCTTGTCTCGATAGTCCTACGACTAGGGACCTGTATAGGGATGTGCTTGTGGATTACCCAGCCCCCACGAGTGTGACTGCCATCACAACGCTGGTAATCAAGCAAAGATCCTAAGGGCTCTACTAATATGTATAAGCGATATGCTAAAAGAAACACATGCACATATTAAAGTAGAAACAAACCAAGTAGCATACTACCATTTTGAGCAAGATTGTCAATACAAGGTGAATATCCCAAGCTTCCATTAAGTAATATACAAACTAGTATGATACAGTAATGGCCTCTAGGGCATATACACTAACAATCTCCCACTTGCACTATGGCCATGTACTGGCGTATCGAAGACCTATCATCTCGATCAGCCGCTCGAACTGAGTCTGGGGCAAGGCATTGGTGAATGGATCTGCAATCTTATCTTCTGAAGCAACCCTCCGAACCTTGATCTCCTGGCGATCCACGATCTCCCTGATCAAGTGATACCGCCTCAAGATGTGTCTAGATTTCTGATGGGACCTGGGTTCCATCGCTAAAGCTATAGCTCCGTTGTTGTCACAATACAGAGGTATTGGATCAACAATGGACGGAACCACCAGAAATTCCGTTAAGAACTTCCCCATTCAGACGGCTTCTTTTGCGACATCTGCAGCAGCGATATATTCCGCTTCCATCGTCGAGTCAGCAACGGTTTCCTATTTGGAACTCTTCCAACACACCGCCCCTCCATTGAGGGTAAAGACATAACCCGACATGGACTTGGAATCATCCTTGTCACTCTGGAAGCTGGAGTCAGCAAAGGCCTCGATCTGGAGGTCTTTTCCGCCATACACCAAGAACATCTCCTTAGTCCTTCTCAGGTACTTGAGAATGTTCTTTACCGCTATCCAGTGCTTCTCCCCTGGGTCCGACTGATACCGGCTTACAACGCTCAATGCGTATGCTACATCTGGTCTGGTACACAACATCGCATACATAATAGAGCCTACCGCAGATGCGTAGGGTATTGATGACATGCGAGCCCTTTCCAAATCTGTCTTGGGAGACATCTCTTTGGAGAGGGTGATTCCGTGACAAGCCGGCAGATTACCGCGCTTGGAATCTTCCATAAGAATCATTTTAGTATGGTGTCGATATACCTTGACTGTGAAAGTCCCAACATCCTTTTACATCTATCATGATAGATCTGGATCCCCAGAATGTAGTTGGCATCGCCCAGGTCTTTCATAGAGAACCTGTGTGACAAGAACCCCTTGACAGATTGTAGCATAGGAATGTCATTTCCTATCAAAAGAATGTCATCCACGTATAATACGAGGAACACGACAGTTCTTGCTACAAATCTACTATAGATGCATGGTTCATCTGGATTTTTGATAAAGCCAAATTCTTTGACTGTCTCATCAAAGCAGATGTTCCAACTCCGTGATGCCTGCTTTGGTCCATAAATGGACTTAAGCAACTTGCACACCTTTCCGCTGCTCCCACTCTGAATGAAACCCTCTGGCTGGTCCATATAGACACACTCCTCTAAATTTCCATTTAGAAAAGCGGTCTTTACGTCCATCTGCCAAATCTCATAATCGTGGAAGGCAGCAATGGCAAGAAGGATCCGAATGGATTTCAGCATAGCCACTGGAGAAAAGGTTTCGTCATAGTCCAAACCAGGTCTTTGACGAAAACCCTTTGCAACAAGTCTAGCCTTATAGGTCTCAACCTGTCCATCTACACCAATCTTCCTTTTGAAGATCCACTTGCATCCTATGGGTTTTACCCCGTCTGGAGCAACATCCAACGTCCATACTTTGTTGGTGTACATGGACTCCATTTCGGTCCGGATTGCATCCAGCCATTTTACCGAGTCAACGCTCTGAATGGCCTGCTGGAAGCTAGTAGGCTCATCATAATCAATGATGCAATCCTCTCTGTCCCCGTCTATGAGAAAACCGTAGTATCTCTCGGGCGGATGAGACTGCCTACTACTCCTGCGGAGCGGCATAGGAATGTCCTGTTCTTTCAAACCCTCTGGTTCTACTAAGCTTTCAGTAATAGTCTGTGGTTCTGGAAATTCTTCCAGTTCTATTGCGCTCCCAGTTATTTCTTTTTCTAAGAACTGCTGTTCCAGAAAGTGGGCATTACGAGAAACAAATACCTTTTGTTCCTCTGCGTAATATAAAAGATACCCCCTGAAGTTCTTTGGGTATCGCACAAACTTTCACAGTACTGAGCGTGCCTCGAGTTTGTCCGCATGCTGGTTTTTGACAAAAGCTGGACATCCCCAGATCTTCAGATACTGAAAATAGGGTTTCTTCCCACTCCACATTTCATATGGTGTGGTAGGCACAGTCTTAGTTGGGACTCGGTTCAAAAGGTATGCAGCTGATTCTAGCACATATCCCCAGAATGATCGCGGTAACTCAGCGTTATTCATCATGGAACGTACCATATCTAATAGGGTGCGGTTCCGTCTCTCCGATACACCGTTATGTTGCGGAGTGTATGGAGGAGTAAGCTGAGAGAGAATACCATTCTCTTTTAGGTAATCCAGGAACTCGGCACTCAAGTATTCACCACCTCGATCAGATCTCAGTGTCTTGATACTTTTGCCGGTTTGTTTTTCTACTTCATTCTTATATTCATGGAATTTTCCAAAGGCTTCGGATTTATGTTTCATTAAGAAGACATGTCCAAACCTTGAAAAATCATCCGTAAAAGTAATGAAGTAAGAATAACCGCTTTGCGCATGCGTAGACATTGGACCGCACACGTCACTATGTACGAGTCCCAAGAGCTCGCTCGCTCTTACTCCGTGTCCAGTGAATGGAGTCTTTGTCATCTTTCCTTTGAGACAGGATTGACAAGTTGCATACGATTGATATTCGAACGGATCTAAATATCCTTCTGTATGTAACTTCTTCAACCTTCTCTCATTGATGTGACCCAGTCTACAATGCCATAAGAAAGCCTGATTAGTTTCCGGAGACTTTCTTTTGTGTGTATTCTGGACATTGAAAATCAGTGGTTGGTTTAATATATATATACCATTACTTAATGTACCCGACCCAATCAGAACTTGATTAAGGTGAATGTTCACAACATTGCTTACAAATGCAAATTCATAACCTTCTTTAGATAATAAAGATACAGAAATGATATTACAAGTTGCATTGGGTACAAAATAGCAATTACGCAAAACCAAAACGTGTCCATCTGACAAGCCCAGGTGATAGTCCTCCACGGACTCAGCATCCATGCCAGCTCCGTTCGCAACTCTGAGGGTCATATCACCTGCCTTCAAAACCCTACGCTTTCTCAGTGCCTGCAAAGAATTACAGATATGAGATCCTGATCTGGTATCCAATACCCTGGAAGTAGAGTTTATTGAAAGACAGTTTTCAATAATATACACACCTGAAGCCGAAGCCGCAACTTACTTCGGATCCTGGTTTCTGGCCTTCCAAGCCCTGCAATCTTTCTTCCAGTGTCCCTTCTTATGACAATAGAAGCATTCTTCCTTACCCACAAGCTGCCCCGCTATCTTTGTTGCCTTTGCTTTTCCCTTCGTATCCACTTTACTAACACCGCCCCTTGGTTTGGCGGGGGCTTTCTTCTTCATTCCTTTGGCTTTCGCCTTGGACTTAGAAGAGGAAGATCCTCCTACAAACAAAATGGATGTATCCCTACCTTTCTGTAGGGTGCCCTCTGCACTCCTCAGCATGTTGAGGAGCTCCGGAAGTTCAACTTCTTTTCCTTGCAAGTTGAAGTTCAGGATAAACTGGGCGTAAGTGGAAGGAAGGGACTGGAGAATCAAGTCCGTATAGAGCTCGTTCTCTAACGTGGTCCCAAGGTCCGCGAGCTCCTCAATGAAGCCAATCATCTTAAGCACCTGTTCCGCTACTGATGATCCGATGGCCAACCTTGCCAAAAATAGCTTCTTCAACACTTCGTATCTTGCGATACGAGATTGCTCTCTATACAGTTCTTTTGTATGGAGAAATATGGATTCGAGGTCCATATTCTCGTGCCTCCTCTGATGTTCATTGTCCATAGAGGCAAGCACGAGGCACTTGGCCTTCACGCAATCGATCTCCCAGGTCTTAAGGATTTCCCTATCCGCGACGCTGGAGGTGGGACCTGGGACAGGGGGAGCTTTGGTGGTAAGAAGATACCCCAGCTTGTCATAAGTGATTGCCATTTTGACATTCCTGAGCCAATCTTTGTAGTTTAGCCCTGTCAGTATGTTTTTATCTAGAAGTAACTTAAGTCCGGTCATGTCGCTTGGTCGCTGCAATTATGAGAGAGAGAAGAAACACTCAGCATGATACTCTTGCAAGTTTAGAGTGGTTTTTAGTTTGTCTAAACAGAATGGCTCCTACTATATCTCGAATCCCTCCTCAAACCAAAAAGGAAGAATTAGTCAGGATCAATCTCACCGTATAATACTTACTTAACTGTTCAGCCAGGCTAGTGTCGGTACTTCGAGGGAGGTTTTCCAACGCTTTCGCGAAGTTCCTTAATTAAATAACCTCTTTTCCCTAAGGGCGTAGCCCCGCTAACACCTTTCTAGACACCTACTTGGTTTATAGCATTGATCGTTAAGTGAGAAATTTCCCAAGGAGTAGCATATACTCACAGTAGGATCGGGATCCAAATATCATCGCGTGACAAAACTGAAGGAATCCTACCAGAATCATCACACTCCAAATGGTTTGCAGCGCTAGCAAGTTTCAGGTTCTTTCGAAACTCCCGATGTGGATTTTTTTCCCCATGCTCTTATGACCTTGGCGTGAGGTCAAAATGTCATGAGTCACATGTCAAGTTCTACCCATCATTATCCAGGTTAATTTGAACCCACCCGTACCCACTCTTGACGTAGGCCAAAATGGTAGTACGACTGTCTCAAACCAACGCATTCTATCTATGCAACAGATAAATATCTGGCAGCTACCAATCACTTTGCCTTGGCGTGAGGTCAAAATACATAGCTTGAATACAACCGAATATTTAACTGAAATGATGGAGGGCTACGAATGGTTTTGGCGAAACCGTGAACGTAGTGAACTTGATATAATCGATGGAACGAGATAGCTTTTAAAAGGAGTGGCTCAAGCTCCGCATTTAAAAGTTGGTTTTTGAAAAGAACCGAGTGGTTTTGAAAGTGTTCCAATGACTTTGATTGGTTTATTTTTCTTGCATTAATTTTTTAATGCGTCCCATCATTTAATCGTACCATTGCAGAAAACAACCAAAATATGACGTACGCTTATACCATCCGCATTCGCCACGGGGCCCCGTCATTACCCGTTAGGTTACTTAACTAATGACAGAGTGGGGGCTGGATTAGCGCGGATGCAAAACATAAGCAACGCCTAAATAGTTATCATATATAGATATATTGCAATGATAGCCAATCCAGATCACAGATGAACACATTGGATATACTAGGAATCCGCAATTCGTACGAGCCTGTAACGAAAAGCGGATTACACGGTCGTAGTGAATAGCCAATACCCCACCCAAGATCCCTACGGATGCGGCAAACTACCCGCCAAGTACCCGAAGCGAAGCAACCTCCCTCAACACCGTGAGTAGGCCACTCGGCACTTCGAGATACCCGGTAGTTTGTGCAACCCCTCCATGGGTCTATCCTAGGAGTAAAAACAGTAAAAGAAATTATACAATGACGGCTACAACCTCATCCCGGTTGTGCGGCCAAATAAATAATATTACATCAATTACAAATTACATGAATTGAAGGAAAAGAAAAACTCTCATCTCACAACCCCCCGGCTATTCACCCGCGAAATTCTAATGAATTAATATACACATACCATCAACATTACAGATCACAGATATGTATAACCCCCACTAATCGACGTATAGCGATTAGCAGACGTTCAATACATATAACACATCACAGATATTAACCCGTTAGCCATAGTCTTTAGAAGTTCAATCAAAATACGGTTTTTTAAGCCCCAAAAACAAATTTTGCTTTCTGGAAAATCTGGGCAGAAATAACATATTGTAAAAATCCCAAAACACCCCTATGACCTCACTGCAAGAAAAATCGTCCACGGCCGAGTCAACTCGGCCGTGGATCCGCGGCACGTTGATGGGCTCTATGGACCATTTTTCTACAGTGAGATGTAAAAACCCTGAGTCGAATTTTAAGGCAAGATTTATTATTTTTGGAACAGAGGAAAAATTCGACAGAAAGTATGCAACCCGGGTGTTTTTCGCGACTTTTTCTACGATCGAACTTCTACTTACATTGCTAACATGTTAAATAGTGTTTAACTAGGCTCTGATACCACTGTAAATCCATGCTACCCTTCCCCGGTTCTTTGGGGTTGCGGAAATGGTCAAAAACGATTTTTCAAGAGGTGGTAACATGGACTCAAAATACGGATCTTTGTTAAACAACTACCTAACAACCTAACTAGAAGTTTTACCTACTCGGTTAGGGGGTTATCCCTTTCTTGAACTCCTTCGTCTTCAACTCTTATGGTGTATGGACCGGCTTCACTTCGTCGTCTCCTTGCGCCGAAGATCGATCCACCCGAAAGCTTCTACCTTTCGCTTCTAGTTCGAACTTGAAGAAACTAGAACACTTGGCTTGCTAGGCCTTGTGAACTAGGATGAGTAGAGGAGTGTTTTGGTGTTTTATCTATATGGTTCTTGCTTCTCAACACATGAGACAAGTAGAACCATAAACTAGAGAGAGAGCAAGAGGAAGAGGGAGAGCTTGAGAATGAGAGAGCTCAAGAGAGAGAAAGCCAAATGAAAAGTGAGCCAACCTCTTCTCATCTCACCTCTCATAATCCAAAATTATGATAACAAGTAATAATAATTGAGTATAATGTGATGGTTGATATCATGACAAATGACAATATCATTTCTTGCATTAAATGCAATTTGTGAAGCATCATGCAAGCACAAGTCAATGCAAACAAATGATAGCCATTGTCATGATGGTGGTCAACAAGTCCAACCTAGTCAACCGGTCAACAAAAGTCAACAAGTCAACAAGGTCAACCTTTCAACCCTAACCATGTCACTATAATACTTAATTAATATTATTGTTAATCATAATTCTAATTCTCATTAGGGTTTAGCAAAAGTCAACAGTCAACAACCCTAATGAGAATCCTCTGCCTCTGTCGCTGTCAACCGTGCATACACACCCGCATCCGCGTTACGGGGAACACGAATACAAACGAGATAAAACCAATCCCAAAATGTATACTAGGATCTGGCTTAAACCAAAGCCCGGTAGTAATAACTGCCCGGATACTAAACGTGCACAAGTGCACGGATGTGACCGAACCCTGACGCAAAACCATGCGACCTGTCGCAAAACCATGCGACCTCTACTCTTTTGCCTAAAGGCGAATAGCTCTCTGTGTGGGACTCTAAAGACTCGACACTACGCTGGCAGTGGGTTTAACCACAGACCGCAAGCGGCACTAGCTGTGCGTAACGGCCCCTAGGTAGATGCCGATAAGAAGACGGACGAGGTGAAACCCATCTGAACTCCTACTGAGCCTGAATGTGACAATCTCCGTACAGTCCGGTCTGTTCGTCTGATACATCGCATGGCGGGCCTAGGGGGCGGTAAATGTCAGTCCCCTAGTAGTGGTACAAATCGTGTCGGAGTGTAGCCCAGAACACCCTGAGATAACACTGGAAACCTACCAGTATATCTCGCTTGCCCTGGCCAGGGACTACTTATGTAATGGCTCTCCTAGACACAGCGCGATGTCAACCCCCAATACCGGGAGAGACAAATCCTGTCTAACCGTCACTGCCTCCAAGTGCTTCGGGACTGCACCCAACTACTACCTGTTTGCACGACTCTTTTGAGCCGTGGTAGGGTAGTAATCAAAGTATAGTGGGAACACACTCGAGGCGAAGTGACAGTGTCAAGTCAGCGGACTAAGCTGTACTCATGTCACCTAGGAACTGATAACTGACGATAGGTATAGTACCAACCAATCAGTTCCCGACGAGTCCTGTCCAGTGTACTCGTAACCTAACGAGCACCCGCATACTATCTCAAACACGACGTACTGACGGCTGTGGGAGAGACCGTCTCCCCTGCTGGGATGAGAAGCGCATACGCTAGTCTACTCCGGAGTATCGATGCCCTGTCTCGATAGTCCTAGGACTAGGGACCTGTATAAGGATGTGCTTGTGGATTACCCAGCCCCCACGAGTGTGACTGCCATCACAACGCTGGTAATCAAGCAAAGATCCTAAGGGCTCTACTAATATGTATAATTGATATGCTAAAAGAAACACATGCACATATTAAAGTAGAAACAAACCAAGTAGCATACTACCATTTTGAGCAAGATTGTCAATACAAGGTGAATATCCCAAGCTTCCATTAAGTAATATACAAACTAGTATGATACAGTAATGGCCTCTAGGGCATATACACTAACAGTCTAGATATGTATACACTAGTCTACTCTGGAGTGTCGAAGCCCAGTCTCGATACTCCTGCGACCAGGGACATCTAAGGATGTGCCTATTGACTATCTAGCTCCCACAAGTATGACTGCCATCACAACGCCGGTAGTCAGGCAAACACCCTATGGGCTTTATAAACATGTTTATATAAATACCAAGTAAAATATATCATACGTTAAGATAAAGACAAACCAAACAGCGTACTATCATATCAAGCAAGATTGTCATGTACATACATATCCCTAGCATCCTATACAATGAAGGCCTCTAGGGCATATTTATCCAACAATCTCCCACTTGCACTAAGGCCTATAATTGGCGCAATGAGTACCCACTATCTGCACCAAATCCAGTTGCTGGCGTACCGCATGCCCAACATCTCAAACAGCCTCTCGAACTGGACTTGAGGGATGGCCTTGGTGAATGGATCTGCCGTGTTGTCTTTTGTGTCCACTCTCCGTATCTCGATCTCCCGACGATCCACTGTCACGACCCGAAAGTACGGAACATGACCGGCACATAAACTACGAACGCCTCGAGGCGTACGTAATATAAGTAAACCGAAAACCCAGAAATCCAAACCAAGAAAAGATGTAGAGTGCAGGAAAAACAACTTAAAGCAAGTAGTTTCAAAAGCATAAGCCGAATTATGCGTTTTTAAAAACATCAAATATTTCCTGGAAATTTCGGCAGAGTTTCCTTTGTAAATACTGGCCCCCAAACGGGATACAACATGAATAGTATAAGAAATCAATAAAAAGGCATCCCCAAGCGGGAGCTAGCTCTTCGTCAATCGACGGTCACAACCACAAAAGCAATATAATATACAACGCCAAGGGCGAGGATCAAAACTCAAAAGGAAACTCAAAACCACAAGAAAACCACAGAAATATAACGCGCGACTCTAAGGTCGAAAGAATAACATCACTGGTCTCTATCTCAAAAATAAATACATGTTTGGTTGATGGAACTTCTAGATACAACAGAATAATGATATACAAGATATATAATGGGGGTACGATACAAGTAAACCCACCTATTAGAAAATCACCCGAAGGAAACTATGCCCGCAAAGCCGTAATGAAACCTGTACGGCAATCCTGTAAGAAACTGGGGCACAACGGGGGTAAGTTGCCAACTCGTGAATAGAAAAACATCTACGAAAAGAAATCGCATAAATAACGCAACCTAGGTCAAAGATCATAATATATCCTCAATTATATATATAATATGCAACCGATAACAAGGCTAGGGTAAAAATCTAACCCGAGTGTAATCCCATGTGCCCGTGTCAGTGCCTCAGGTAGCAATATATATCATATAAATGAGGTATGAATGCATGAAAACAGAATACATGTAAATGAAGAACTGTTTGCATAATTTAGTGAGATTTCCTTTTTATTTTTAAAATGAGGTATCATAATGAAATCGGCATAAAACAGTGCCTAGCATCGGCACAAAACGTAGTCCCAATATCTCGATATCTCTGTATCACAGTCTCTGTACCTCAATATCTCGAAATCTCAATGTCTCAATCACAATATCTAGGGCGCCGTCAGTCCAGACCGGCCCTTACCATCCATCTCAAGACCACGACGGTATCCTCCGGATATCCGACGCGTCGGGTAAAATCACCGGTAGGTAGTGCTCCCCTCCCAGGCTCACATCGTCATCATCACGCGCTTCTTGCCCCGGGGTACCTTACCGGGTCCACCATGTACCCGAAACGGTTCATCCGTCTCCTCGAATCGGGTCTCGAAATCCATCAGCAAACTCATGGTGGACGACTCATACATCATGGGAAAACTGCACTTTTTATTTTAAAAGAGAGAAAAGGTTTATTTATGTTTTTGCGGTTTTCCTCCAAATCCAGAAAATCTCATGGAAATCCGAATCCAAAACCTCAATAACACGTAAAATAGTGAATATATGCATGAGAATCCATGAATGCGGCATAACAATGAATAACATTATGCATGAAGTAGCAGGTAATAACTACAATGTCTAAACTAACATATGAGGCAAGTTCACTAATATCATGTCTAAACTATTAGCTAACAGGCTATGTCAAGCAATAATATTTTCTAAGGTATACGTGACATGGCAATTACCGATGAAGATGTGTGTGAGCCGGCAAGTAAGTGTACGTGGTACATACGCATCATCGGTAATGGTGCTGGTGTCCTAACAGTATGATATCAATAATGGAGTATGAAACATAATATAAGCATGCGATGCGAAGCGAACCACAATAATGAGCGGGAGCTGAATACTAGACGCAACTATAACTAATCTGCATTAATCTAATATAAGTCCTACAAATGGTGCCTTTTGAAATAACACGAATCATGGGGTTTTGAAAATAGGGGCTACGGTGTTTTTATGAAAAGATACGTCTTTTGAAATATCCGTAGGATCCCTTGGGCTGTCTTTTAAAATACCCACGATTCGTTAGTTTTTGAAATAGGTAAGAATCGAATCTAATCTAACAACTAAACTAAACTAAAGGGCTAAGCTAACAAGCTGGACTACAGGTAAGGAAACCGCCTAACATCTGAGTCGATCCATATACATACCTGTATATATATTAATCGGTGATCCCGCCTCAATAATATCATATCCGATATCATATCTATAATCAGACATCCCAAGTCAAGAGTGCAGATCAATCATCAAAATATAGATCGTACGTAAATCCGTCGTACGGCATCCCCAAATCTGGGTACGGGTTAATATCATATTCATCACACTATTCATCTGGTATCCTCTTTATCCAAGATCATAGTCCAGGGTACTGACCTATGTCTAGTACCATACTAATATCCTCAATATAGTCATGATCTGACTACTGATCGGCAGTCTCGTACAAACCGATATCACAACCACAAAACAAATCTCATCGACTCAGCTCAATCCCAAGTATCGTCCTCATATCCGTATGTGAACATATAGTCCCATACCCATGTGAACACATAACTATAAAGAATCCCATGAGCACATATAAATAGGAATGTATGCAAGTATGTATGTGTGTATGTATGTGTGTATGTGTAGTGCAACACTACCCTAGGGTTCGCAACACTAAAGTAATCCAACACACCAATATCCATCCTAACATCGTTATTAATCCCAAATAACATATAATAATTGTTGGTGTGTATACGTATCCGTATACACCACCACGGACTGCGGGGGTGCTATACGCCATCCACCCGACTTCTCCGCGTAGATATAAATCTACTCACCTGGTCCTCGCTCGCCGGTGCCGACGTCTCCACGCGCTTGCTTGTCGTCTCGAAGTCCACATGGGGTACCTACATATCATAACGCACCGTATCGCATTAAAATCCGACTCATGACCAAAACAACATACGAATCCCACATAGGTCAAAACCTATGGTTGCTTTCACAAATCAACCCAAAAACCCTCGACGTCAGCGTACAAACGCCAAACCATCGAGAAAAACTCAAACGTATCAATCGTGGTTTCACAACACCTTAATTATATATATAAAATAGGGTTAAAATCACCAAAACTTCAAATTCGCTTTAAAGCTATTTTTCCGAAAACCTAATAAGCAAAATTAACCGCTTTAATACAACCTCTTGATATTTAAACGAATCTAGTGGCCACAATATTCACTAAATATCATAACAAAGTCATATAAACCATTCCTATAATTTATTCTCATCAATTTCCATAAATTCCAAAATTCTAGTTTACAATATACCCAAATTTAACAATTTTATAGCAAAAATGCACAAACAACAATTTAGCTTGGATTTTCATGAACTAAAGTATTAAACTATATTTTATAATGTTAATGAAGTCATGAAAAACCTAATCACATTTTTAAACCCAATATTTAAACAATTTTTTAAAACCTAGTTAGCAATTTAGCAAAATTATCACCATTTTAATTTAACAAATTAGCAAGTAGCAACCAACTTAGATTTTGCATACAATTACATGTTAATCTCCTCGTTACAACCATAAACTAATGATAAAAACCCTAATTAAATTCAAACCCTAGTCTTGAATTTCCTAAAGTTGCAATAAAACCCAATTAAACATCAAATTTGTTAACATAGAAGCAATTAAACAACAATATATGAATAAGGTTAGAATTATACCCAAATAAATTTGAAGATCCCACAAGCACACTTAGCCTCCCAAATTGAAATCTAAATCCCTAGATCCATGCAATAGTAGCCAAGGGAAAATGGGTAGGAATTAGATTTTGATTTTGTGGGATTTTTGAAGCATTTTGGATGATTTTTTTGATGGAGTTTTGAAGAGAAAAGAGAAGGAGAAAGGGGGAGCTGCTGCTGGTCCAGATTCAGCCAAGGGGAAGTGGGGGAAAATGTGAGGGAATGGTGCAAAAAAGATCCAAGTCAAAGCCCCTCCCAATTACCATAATACCCCCACCTACTTTACTATACAAAAAAAACCTTATTTTAACCCATTTCTCACATGATTTAAGGTCAAAAAGAGGGAAATAAAATTCTTGTGCTGCTACAATAGTGTGAGACCAGACAAGGGGAGTGAGGGTGAGTGTGAGAGACTTTACAAAAAAATTCTATGCAAAAAGACCCTCCACAGTACCATATTTGCAAGTTTTAGTTCAAAATAACTATATTTTTGTTTTCCATAAAATAAATCAATTAAAACTTGAAATAAAATACTAAAAAATTATATTACAACTAGATTTTAATTAACATAATTTTAAATATTAAAATTATCCCATTTAAATTTGTATTTATCGCTAATTTAATGTATTTTCTTACCGGCTTAAAATAATATTAAAATAATTAATTTCGGAAAAAATTTCAGAAAATTTGAAATTTCAGCAGTGGCTCAATAAATACCAAATAATAGCAATTATATAGCTAGAATATGTATATTTAATTTTATAATAAAGATATTTGCATTTTGACTTTTTACAGAAAACCCCCTTATTTTACCGTTTTTTCGAAATTTCACCGAAACGATTTTCAAAACGTTACAATCTTCCCCACTTAAAGAAATTCGGTCCCCGAATTTAAATTAAAACTCTCCCCAAATACTAAAACATCTAAGCAAAACCATCAAGTCGTCGGGGCTCCGAAATCGTAAATACATAAAACAAATCGTAGCGCAGCGCATGCGCATGAAAAAATGAGCATATAACTCAAATCAAAACTCCGTCAAGCATCCCGCAATCATCGGAGTCATGGTAAAGACACAAATGTCAAATCCAATACAAAACCAATATGATATAACTCGAAACTATACACGTAAATTTCAAATCTATATATGTAAATAACTGAAATAAATGAATGCCAAATATATTCAGGTACTGTCCTCTGACTAGTCCTGCCCAGTACGAAGACACATAGCAAATATCATAAAACGTACTGCTCTATAAGAAAAATCAATCCCGAAATACGCGTATGAATACTACGTGCATCTGATGCGCACGGAAATCAAAATCCAAATATGTGCCATACATATGCACAGAAACAACATCTAAGTGCATCGGGTGTGCACGAAACATCTGTCGTAGGCAACATGTGTGCCTGACAGCAAAATCAGGTGCATCTGACATGCACGAAAAATCTCGATTTAGTGCATCTGGTGTGCACCAAAATCACACTTTAAAACATGTGCCCAACATGCGCGAAAATCCAAATCAGTTGCATCCATCGTGCACGAAATCATGAAATCCAATATCAAGTGCCGAATATACGCAAAATCCAATCAGGTGCACAAGGTGCACAAAACAAATATCGAACATCACCATCGAAATTGAAGTCCCGGGCATCTAAATGCATAACATACGTAACACTGCACTGCAAGCATATATGAACTATACCGAGTGCAAAAACCAAATCGTGTGCGTGCATACGCACAAAATCAACTCAAATGTCTAAAACCGTAAAATCACAAACATGTGAAACCAAAGCACGAAAACTATATCGAGGGCGACACTGTGCAAAGATAGTAAATCCTCAATCATCAAAATCAAATCATAAGAATAAATCACCCAAAACATCGAAATCAATAATGGCGGAATAGTACCGCTCAAGTGCATCCTCTAAGAATCTCGGGCCAACTGTCGCGGTCATTAGTGGGACGTCTCGTCGATGATCATGAACTCTGGCCTGCTGGTGTGCGTAACAATGACCACTCCTGGGTCAAGGTCTTCACTGTGAATTACCAATCTCTCGGTCCATCGGCTCATCGGCCCTGTCAGATGTGCTAACGGGGATGATTCCGTTCTGGCACTTCTCTGGTCATCTCTCGGTCAATCATCGCGACCACTCGTAAGACAGCATATCACTGGCGTCGGCCTCTGGCTCTCTGAATGTATGTGACACATCTGATCCTGGGTGCAAGTATCATTGCAGCAGTATCCTGGAAGGAATCCTGCTCACGGTCTCTTCCATGTCTCGTCTCTGCCAACTGTCCGGAATTCATCGTCCTTTCCTATATCTGCATCTTACTCTGGAACGACTGCATACTTATCGCGACTCCTTCTGGAAGGTAAATCCAAGTACCATGCCTCGGCATGCGCATCGCATCTCTGATGTCGGCGGAGTGGAACATAGTCTCATCAAGATCTCGTACGAACCTCTTACTCCACTTTTCTCTAACGTCGACTGCTTCGGACTCGTCTCGTCGTGGCTGCATGGACTGAGCTCCAACGGCTATCCTCGTATCTGGAGTCTCCCAAGAATGCATCTCACCACCTAGCATCCGATTGAAGTCGAACCATCCGATTGATTCGTCAGAACCTCATAATCCCCCAAAAGCTCAACATCTTGGGTACAGTTTAACAGTATCGAGTACGTACCACAGCATCGATGGTCCAGCCGTAGAAGAGCAAACCCAAGCCTCACTAATGGCGCCGTGGAACTGCCGCAAACCCGAAGGTTCAAATGCTTTCACACGGTCATTATGTCGAGTTAGGGTTTCATTCTTCTAGAGGGTCCATAGAATTGCCTGCATGTCTTTCCGAATACATTAAACTTGGAATAATAGGTTTCTGACATTCGATCGTCTCTGTCGACTCTCAACGTCTCCGCGTGAAGTCATCTCTAGCTGGAATCAATCTATCTGATGACCTCGCATCGGGATAGGCGAACGAACCACGTATCCTAGTCATTCATCCTTGGTGACTAGCGACCTTCTATCATCTCTTAGCACAACTTGTATTGCAATAGCTCCAACATCTAGGACGATATCTCGTCGTTCATAGCAAACTGGCTCGCTCGTCTGCACGCTGAATCGTGCCTCAATCATTAGGAGTGAGCAATATACCAACGGTCATCAAAATCTGGCTGGCCTCTGTCGGTGGCCCAATCCTCTGGTACTGATCGGCACGTCCGAGAAATCTCATAAAGGCGATCATCCAAACGCTCGTGGCGCGAAACACAGTAAAAAGACACATCTCCGTAATCGTGTGTCGCCAAAATTACGCCCTGGACAGTCCTCGTTCCTGACGAGCTCGTGCTGACCGCAACTCTAGCTGTAGCTCTCCCTGCCCGTAATCGTGGCAGCAGAACCATAACTGGTACTGATGAGGCTAGATCGAAATGAATATAATACTGAGCAAACAAATGTACATCCTAAGGCTTCTTAAGTGGAGTAGCGTATCGTAAATATGCCGCGGAGCATACCTACGGTACGTCACTCTACTTTAGTCACCTATTCCATCAACCAAGGGTCATCCTACCCTCCGAAGGTAAAACCTAATGCTCTGATACCAACTTTGTCACGACCCGAAAGTACGGAACATGACCGACACTTAAACTACGAAACGTCTCAAGGCGTACGTAATCTAAGTAAACCGAAAACCCAGAAATCCAAACCAAGAAAAGATGTAGAGTGCAGGAAAAACAACTTAAAGCAAGTAGTTTCAAAAGCATAAGCCGAATTATGCGTTTTTAAAAACATCAAATATTTCCTGGAAATTTCGGCAGAGTCTCCTTTTTAAATACTGGCCCCCAAACGGGATACAACATGAATAGTATACGAAATCAATAAAAAGGCATCCCCAAGTGGGAGCTAGCTCTTCGTCAATCGACGGTCACAACCACACAAGCAATATAATATACAACGCCAAGGGCGAGGATCAAAACTCAAAAGGAAACTCAAAACCACAAGAAAACCACAGAAATATAACGCGCGACTCTAAGGTCGAAAGAATAACATCACTGGTCTCTATCTCAAAAATAAATACATGTTTGGTTGATGGAACTTCTAGATACAACAGAATAATGATATACAAGATATATAATGGGGGTACGATACAAGTAAACCCACCTATTAGCAAATCACCATAAGGAAACTATGCCCGCAAAGCCGTAATGAAACCTGTACGGCAATCCTGCAAGAAACTGGGGCACAACGGGGGTGAGTTGCCAACTCGTGAATAGAAAAACATCTACGAAAAGAAATCGCATAAATAACGCAACCTAGGTCAAAGATCATAATATATCCTCAATTATATATATAATATGCAACCGATAACAAGGCTAGGGTAAAAATCTAACCCGAGTGTAATCCCATGTGCCCGTGTTAATGCCTCAGGTAGCAATATATATCATATAAATGAGGTATGAATGCATGAAAACAGAATACATGTAAATGAAGAACTGTTTGCATAATTTAGTGAGATTTCCTTTGTATTTTTAAAATGAGGTATCATAATGAAATCAGCATAAAACAGTGCCTAGCATCGGCACAAAACGTAGTCCCAATATCTCGATATCTCTGTATCACAGTCTCTGTACCTCAATATCTCGAAATCTCAATGTCTCAATCACAATATCTAGGGCGCCGTCAGTCCAGACCGGCCCTTACTATCCATCTCAAGACCACGACGGTATCCTCCGGATATCCGACGCGTCGGGTAAAATCACCGGTAGGTAGTGCTCCCCTGCCAGGCTCACATCGTCATCATCACGCGCTTCTTGCCCCGGGGTACCTTACCGGGTCCACCATGTACCCGAAACGGTTCATCCGTCTCCTCGAATCGGGTCTCGAAATCCATCAGCAAACTCATGGTGGACGACTCATACATCATGGGAAAACCGCACTTTTTATTTTAAAAGAGAGAAAAGGTTTATTTATGTTTTTGCGGTTTTCCTCCAAATCCAGAAAATCTCATGGAAATCTGAATCCAAAACCTCAATAACACGTAAAATAGTGAATATATGCATGAGAATCCATGAATGCGGCATAACAATGAATAACAGTATACATGAAGTAGCAGGTAATAACTACAATGTCTAAACTAACATATGAGGCAAGTACACTAATATCATGTCTAAACTATTAGCTAACAGGCTATGTCAAGCAATAATATTTTCTAAGGTGTACGTGACATGGCAATTACCGATTAAGATGTGTGTGAACCGGCAAGTAAGTGTACGTGGTACATATGCATCATCGGTAATGGTGCTGGTGTCCTAACAGCATGATATCAATAATGGAGTATGAAACATAATATAAGCATGCGATGCGAAGCGAACCACAATAATGAGCGGGAGCTGAATACTAGACGCAACTATAACTAATCTGCATTAATCTAATATAAGTCCTACAAATGGTGCCTTTTGAAATAACACGAATCATGGGGTTTTGAAAATAGGGGCTACGGTGTTTTTATGAAAAGATACGTCTTTTGAAATATCCGTAGGATCCCTTGGGCTGTCTTTTAAAATACCCACGATTCGTTAGTTTTTGAAATAGGTAAGAATCGAATCTAATCTAACAACTAAACTAAGCTAAAGGGCTAAGCTAACAAGCTGGACTACAGGTAAGGAAACCGCCTAACATCTGAGTCGATCCATATACATACCTGTATATATATTAATCGGTGATCCCGCCTCAATAATATCATATCCGATACCATATCTATAATCAGACATCCCAAGTCAAGAGTGCAGATCAATCATCAAAATATAGATCGTACATAAATCCGTCGTACGGCATCCCTAATCTGGGTACGGGTTAATATCATATTCATCACACCATTCATCTGGTATCCTCTTTATCCAAGATCATAGTCCAGGGTACTGACCTATGTCTAGTACCATACTAATATCCTCAATATAGTCATGATCTGACTACTGATCGACAGTCTCGTACAAACCGATATCACAACCACAAAACAAATCTCATCAACTCAGCTCAATCCCAAGTATCGTCCTCATATCCGTATGTGAACACATAGTCCCATACCCATGTGAACACATAACTATAAAGAATCCCATGAGCACATATAAATAGGAATGTATGCAAGTATGTATGTGTGTATGTATGTGTGTATGTGTAGTGCAACACTACCCTAGGGTTCGCAACACTAAAGTAATCCAACACACCAATATCCATCCTAACATCGTTATTAATCCTAAATAACATATAATAATTGTTGGTGTGTATACGCATCCGTATACACCACCACGGACTGCGGGGGTGCTATACGCCATCCACCCGACTTCTCCCCGTAGATATAAATCTACTCACCTGGTCCTCGCTCGCCGGTGCCGACGTCTCCACGCGCATGCTTGTCGTCTCGAAGTCCACATGGGGTACCTACATATCATAACGCACCATATCGCATTAAAATCCGACTCATGACCAAAACGACATACGAATCCCACATAGGTCAAAACCTATGGTTGCTTTCACAAATCAACCCAAAAACCCTCGACGTCGGCGTACAAACGCCAAACCATCGAGAAAAACTCAAACGTATCAATCGTGGTTTCACAACACCTTAATTATATATATAAAATAGGGTTAAAATCACCAAAACTTCAAATTCGCTTTAAAGCTATTTTTCCGAAAACCTAATAAGCAAAATTAACCGCTTTAATACAACCTCTTGATGTTTAAACGAATCTAGCGGCCACAATATTCACTAAATATCATAACAAAGTCATATAAACCATTCCTATAATTTATTCTCATCAATTTCCATAAATTCCAAAATTCTAGTTTACAATATACCCAAATTTAACAATTTTATAGCAAAAATGCACAAACAACAATTTAGCTTGGATTTCCATGAACTAAAGTATTAAACTATATTTTATAATGTTAATGAAGTCATAAAAAACCTAATCACATTTTTAAACCCAATATTTAAACAATTTTTTAAAACCTAGTTAGCAATTTAGCAAAATTATCACCATTTTAATTTAACAAATTAGCAAGTAGCAACTAACTTAGATTTTGCATACAATTACATGTTAATCTCCTCATTACAACCATAAACTAATGATAAAAACCCTAATTAAATTCAAACCCTAGTCTTGAATTTCCTAAAGTTGCAATAAAACCCAATTAAACATCAAATTTGTTAACATAGAAGCAATTAAACAACAATATATGAATAAGGTTAGAATTATACCCAAATAAATTTGAAGATCCCACAAGCACACTTAGCCTCCCAAATTGAAATCTAAATCCCTAGATCCATGCAATGGTAGCCAAGGGAAAATGGGTAGGAATTAGATTTTGATTTTGTGGGATTTTTGAAGCATTTTGGATGATTTTTTTGATGGAGTTTTGAAGAGAAAAGAGAAGGAGAAAGGGGGAGCTGCTGCTGGTCCAGGTTCAGCCAAGGGGAAGTGGGGGAAAATGTGAGGGAATGGTGCAAAAAAGATCCAAGTCAAAGCCCCTCCCAATTACCATAATACCCCCACCTACTTTACTATACAAAAAAAACCTTATTTTAACCCATTTCTCACATGATTTAAGGTCAAAAAGAGGTAAATAAAATTCCTGGGCTGCTACAATAGTGTGAGGCCGGCCAAGGGGAGTGAGGGTGAGTGTGAGAGACTTTACCAAAAAAATCTATGCAAAAAGACCCCCCACAATACCATATTTGCAAGTTTTAGTTCAAAATAACTATATTTTTGTTTTCCATAAAATAAATCAATTAAAACTTGAAATAAAATACTAAAAAATTATATTACAACTAGATTTTAATTAACATGATTTTAAAGATTAAAATTAGCCCATTTAAATTTGTATTTATCGCTAATTTAATGTATTTTCTTACCGGCTTAAAATAATATTAAAATAATTAATTTCGGAAAAAATTTCAGAAAATTTGAAATTTCAGCAGTGGCTCAATAAATACCAAATAATAGCAATTATATAGCTAGAATATGTATATTTAATTTTATAATAAAAATATTTGCATTTTGACTTTTTACAGAAAACCCCCTTATTTTACCGTTTTTTCGAAATTTCACCGAAACGATTTTCAAAACGTTACATCCACGATCTCCCTGATCAGGTGAAACCACCTTAAGATATGCCTGGATTTCTGATGGGACCTTGGTTCCTTCGCTAATGCTACAGCCCCATTGTTATCACAATACAAAGGTATTGATTGGCAATGGACGGAACCACCTGAAGTTCGGAGATAAACTTCCTCATCCAGACAGCCTCTTTTGCGGCTTCACTAGCAGCTATATACTCAGCCTCCATAGTTGAGTCTGCGACGGTATCCTGTTTGGAACTCCTCCAACATACCGCCCCTCCATTGAGGGTAAACACAAAACCCGAAATGGATTTAGAATCATCTTTTTCACTTTGGAATCCGGAGTCGGTAAAAGCCTCAACCTGGAGGTCCCCATTACCGTAAATCAAGAATATCTCCTTAGTCCTTCTCAGGTACTTGAGAATGTTCTTTACCGCTATCCAATGCTTCTCACCTGGGTCAGACTGATACCTACTTACTACACTAAGTGTAACGCCTTGAAAAGTCGTTTTGGTGTTTTCCTGAAAATCGGTGAAAATTCGGTATTTTTCCGAAAACCGTCCTTTTTGTTATTTTGCAGTTTAGGACTAATTATACCTAATCTGGATAGGTAATTGCTAGTTTTTAGTAGCAAATGAGTTAATTATGAAATTCTGGTCGTTTAAAATTTTTCCCTAATTTTTCAATTTTTAATATTATTTTAAGCCGGTAAGAAAATAAATTAAATTAGCGATAAATACAAATTTAAATGGGCTAAATTTAAGCTTTAAAATCATGTTAATTAAAATCTAGTTGTAACATAAATTTTTAGTATTTTATTTCAAGTTTTAACTAATTTTTATATTGGAAAACGGAATTTATTGAATTTAAGCTTAAACTTGCAATTTTGGACTTGTAGGGGGGTCTTTTTGCATGGGATTCTTTTTGTAACCTCTCACACACATCCTCACTCCATCATGGCCAGCCCCACCTTGGCAGCAGCCCATTCCCCCCCTCTTTTTGACTTTAACTATTGTGATTGAATGGTTTTGAATAGGATTAAAATATAGTAATTTGGGTATGGGTTTTTAGTGAGATATGAGGGCTTTGACTTTGGATTTTTCTCTCACAATTTCCTCACAACTCCCCACTTCTCTCCTCTGGCCGAGAGCTTCCCAGGTGCTGTCCCCAATTTCCCTTCTCTTTTTCCTTCTAAAATTCATCACAATTCCATCAAAATTCAACAAAAATCCATAGATTTCTTCACCAATTCAACACAAAACCCTATTCTATCCCTTCTCAAGCCCAAATTGATTTAAATTTTGGAGAAAAGAGGCAACTTTGGAGGCTATGTGCAAGAGGTTCAAAGCATGTGAGGTGAAAATTCTAATCTAATTGTTATTTATAGTTAAAGGGTGCTAATTTAGGACTTGCATGTTGTGTTATTGTTTAAATTATAGCTAAATCCTAATCTAGTTTTTTTCTAGTTCTTGGTTTGAAATTAAATTAGGGTTTAGAACACCATTATGAGATTAATTAAGTTATTTTGTTATCTAGTTATTATACAAACCAAATTTAAGAGATTACTTTGCTTATGTGGGCATCGATATGTGTTAATTTATGTTGTTCAAGTGTGAAATTGGATTTAATTGCTAATTACAAAAAAAATCAAGAAAGGATTGTTTATGGAAAAATATGATTTGAAGCATTGTAATGTGTTATATTTAAAGTGACTGTGGTTAACTAGTTATGCTGTTACTTGTTATGCTAGGTTGTAATCCCTTTTGTCGCAAAACGGCGATATTGCGCCGATTTGTGGAATGTTGGTGCTTGCTTGTCTTACTAAAATTTTGTGGTGATGTATGTGCGACATCGTGATGTTATATTTTTGGCATATCCTATGACTTTTAGGATGTGTGAGTGCGGATTTTTGAGTGTTCGGGTTTTAGTTTTTCCGGGCGACCAAATCGACGTTTTAGTTAGTTTTTGCGATTTTCGCGTGTGTTCCGCGCACCTTGTTTACGTTGTACCTAGCTTGTGAACGTTAGTATTTTCGTTAGGGATTTGCGTCGTTCTTGGTATGTGACCTTATGTTTGGTATTGATGTAAATTCCAGGTTCGGTCGCGGAGACGTCAGACGCGGCACGAAGGGGGAAAGTGGTGATTGGACGTGACTAGCTAGAGATTCCGGTGAGTAGATGTAACATCTACGGGGGACTATCGTTGGATGGCGCAAGTCGCCCGATAGTTTTAGTAGTTTTAAAAGATCCTTAATAATGTTAGTAATTAGGGGTGTAATACTTGTATGATTATTTGCTACATCCATGCCTTATATTGACATACATATACGAAGCCATTCTATAGGACACCTGCACCATTGCCAGGGTTTTTATATACAGCACGAGCACTATTCATGCTTACACACACACCCTGGTAATTGCCATGCCACCACACTAGGTAACCTTTAAATTGAAACCTTTTACTATAATTGATACTTAAACTTGCACTATTGCTTTAATTCCTTAAAATGAAATCGTAGGATTGCTATTCATGTGCATGTACTTCATCATATTATTTGTTCATGCCTAATCTATTAATCACACATCGCAACTTGATTATTGATACCATATGCATTCATTATCATTGACATATGCACTTATGAGGATTTCGTGAGATTTTATGATATTTCTGGATTTCGGGGGAAGGCCGCAAAATTTCTAAACTTATTATATTTTTAAAATATGTAAATTGCGGTTTTCTAGTGATGTAAGTGTCGTCCACCATGAGTTTGCTGTGGTTTTCGAGACCCGTTTCGAGGAGTTGGATGAACCGTCTCGGGTACAAGGTGGGCTCGGTAAGGTATCTCGGGGCAAGAAGCTCGTGGTGCTGACGATGAGCCTGGCAGGGGGCGGATTACCTACCGGTGACTGTTTGGGACGGCGGATATCCAGAGGATACCGACCGTGGCCGCGAGTTGATGAGATATTGATATTGAGATGGGTCAGCCGGATGGCTGAGGCCAGAGATACTATGACATGGATATATGAGATTTGTGATAGTTTTGAGGTGTCGTTGCTGGACACAGGTTCTTGTTGATTCTATTGGTATTGTGCTGGTATTTCAAAAGAGGTTCTTAAAAGGAAAAAACATGATTCTTATACTTACACATTCAGATCATGAGTTGATTCGCATTGCATTCATACCTGCTAGCATATTCATATTGCATACCTACCTGCTATTATGTCCTGCCTTACCTGTATTTTAGATGCTAGGATGCTTGTGTGCATGTATTCGATAGTCTGTATAGATGTTATTTATTACTCACGAGTTGGCAACTCACCCCCGTTGTGCCACAGCCTTTTGCAGGTCCGCTCCGTCAGTACAGTAGCGGCGGGCGCACTTGCTTCTTTTGCCTCCTTTGCCTGGACTCGAGGTTTTGCTCTTAGGTGGGTTATATTATTATTTTTGTACCACCTTGTATATTCTTTGTATCTAGTGCACTCCATCTGCTGTATCTACCATTATTGTTGTATATTGACCTAGAGATGAGACTGTGAGATTTGTGGACTTTTTATGCTGTATTTTGGGGTCGAGCTCACTTGAGTCGACATGCTGTTTTTCTCATGCTTCCTTATGATTATTTCGCATGTTGTTGCTTTATATTGCGTGGGATTTGTGACCGCCTTGTGGCGAAGAGCTAGCTCCCGCTTGGGGATGCCTTATTTGTTGGATTCATATATATTCTTGTTGTACCCATTTTGGGGGCCAATATTTACAAAGGAGACTCTGCCGAAATTTTCGGAAAAATTGATATTGTTTTTAAAAAGGTTTTATATGACTTATTTGATAAACTCGTTTTCAATTGACTGGGTTCTCTTCACTCTTTTGCTTATTTGGTTTTGGTTTTTTTCTGGGCTTTGGCTTACTTATTTTACGGACGTCTTGAGACGTTTCGTAAACTTAAGTGCCAGTCACGTTTCGTACCCTGCGGGTCGTGACAAAGTTGGTATCAGAGCGATAGGTTTTACCTTTTTGAGTGTAGGATGACCCTTGGTAGATGGAGTAAGTGACTTAAGTAGGGTAACGTAGCGTGTGTATGTCCGCGGCATACTTGCGATACGGTACTCCGCCTAAGTGACTTTAGGATATACTTGCTTGAAAATTCCTTCTTCAATTCCGTGTATCCTATGATTCTATTGCACTGTTCTTATTATCCTTTTTCCTGTACCAGCCACTATGCCGCCGAAGGCTACGAGGGCACAGAGGGCTGCCGCCCGAGACGAGATTCGAGCTGGCTCATCCGAGACTAGGACTGAGCAGGGTGGCATGCCTACGCCGCAGGGACAGACCGATCCACCTTCCCCAGGCCGTATGGATAGGCTCGAGACTGGTATGGAGGAGTTGCGACAGATGATGGGGGGCATGCAGGAGCTACGTCATATGGTAGGATCCCTAGTTGCAGCCAGTCGTACACCGAGGCCGGATGACGCACCTACCACATCCCAGACTGCTATGATACCTGCACCTACTACTACCACCGTGGCCATTCCGGTTTCACTACAGGATTTCATGAGGCTGAGACCTCCAGTATTCACCGGCACCGAGGCAGCGGAGGACCCACAGACGTTCCTTGACAGTTTAGCCAGGATCTGCCGTTCGCTGAGATGTTCGGATGACGATGGGTGGAGCTTGCGAGTTTCCGACAAGAGGGTCTCGCGCAGACATGGTGGGAGTCAGTCTTGAGAGGTCGAGCTGCAGGTCTACCGCCTATGACGTGGGCCGAGTTTACAGCGGTCTTTCTAGCTCGTTTCCTCCCAGAGAGCGTTCGTGACGCCAGAGCTCGTAGCTTCGAGGCCTTAGTCAAGACACCTGGGATGACGGTGTCTGAGTATGACATCCAGTTTACACAGTTATCCCGATATGCTCCGTATTTGGTGGATACCGAAGAGAAGATGGTGAAGAGGTTCGTACAGGGACTTGATGCCCAGCTATATTTTGCCATTGGCGCCCAGCACTACGACACTTATTCAGCTGCTATGGATACGGCATTACGGATGGAGGCACGCATATCACAGACTTCGGCCGTTTCTGGGCCGAAGAGGATTCGCACCGATGTACCGTCTTAGAGGCAGCGTGCCAGATTCTTTCCGAGAGATAGGCCTGGCAGAGGATTTGGTCGGGGACAGTTATATGGTTCATATCCCTAGGGACAGCAGCCGTCGCCAGGGTGTTTTGGGTGCGGGAGTCCGCACCATCTTGTCAAAGACTGTCCGGCGAGACGACAGGGAGCAGCGACAGTTCCGCATGTGACCCTACCACCATCACCACCCCCTCCTCAGAGAGCCCTACTTCCTACCACCGGCGATGCTCCATGCCAGTTAGGTGCACCCAGAGGCCTCGGACGCGGCGGTCCTGTTCAGAGAGGATGAGGAGGCAGAGGCCGAGGCCGAGGTCAGCCCGCTATCGGTGGAGGACAGGCCCGAGTATTTGCTTTGACACCGCAGGATGCGCAGGCATCCAATGCCGTTGTGACAGGTACCCTGCCAGTTTGCTCTTTCGACGCTCGGGTATTATTCGACCCAGGTTCCACACATTCGTACGTATCTACACACTTTGCACCGATGTTGGGCCGTGAGTCGTCGTCGTTAGATCATCCGCTTGTTGTTAGTACTCCGGTAGGCGAGTCGTTTGTCGCTCGTTTTGTATTTCGTTTGTGTTCCGTTCGTATCGGGGAGAAGGATTCATCGGTTGATTTGATTCTCCTCGATATGTTGGACTTTGATGTGCTTCTGGGCATGGATTGGCTAGCCACCTGTTATGCTTCGGTGGACTGCCGTGAGAAGGCAGTCAGATTTAGCTTTCCGGGAGAGCCAATCCTTGTTATTCAGGGAGACCGCAGCGTCACCCTTCCCAGCTTGATTTCGTCTCTTCGCGCTGGTCAGCTCTTGCGGAAGGGATGTCAGGGATTCTTAGCGTATATTTGTGATACTCGAGCTGCAGAGGTTCCGTTGGACCGGGTCCCGGTTGTTTGTGAGTTCCCTGATGTTTTCCCTGATGAGCTACCTGGGCTACCGCCTGAGCGCGATGTTGAGTTCTGCATTGATTTGATTCCCGGCTCGGGGCCTATTTCTATACCGCCTTATCGAATGGCCCCGGCAGAGCTTCGAGAGCTGAAGGATCAGTTGCAGGAATTGTTAGATAAGGGGCTTATTCGACCTAGTGTTTCTCCGTGGGGTGCTCCGGTCCTGTTTGTCAAGAAGAAGGATGGAAGTTTGCGCTTATGCATCGACTACCGCCAGCTGAACAAAGTTACCGTTCGGAACAGATATCCGTTGCCACGCATGGATGATTTGTTCGACCAGCTTCAGGGTGCGGGGTATTTTTCGAGGATCGACTTACGATCAGGATACCACCAGCTGCGAGTCCGACATGAGGATATACCGAAGACAGCCTTCCGTACATGCTATGGCCATTACGAGTTTTTGGTGATGTCGTTCGGACTCACCAACGCCCCAGCAGCATTCATGGATTTGATGAACCGTACATTCAGGCCGTATCTTGACTTGTTCATCATCGTGTTTATTGACGTTATCTTGGTGTACTCCCGGAGCAGAGAGGAGCACGAGCAGCACTTGCAGATTACGTTACAGACTCTGAGGGAGCACCAGCTGTTCGCAAAGTTCTCCAAGTGTGCATTCTGGCTGGACAGCGTCGGATTCTTGGGTCATGTGGTTACGAGAGACGGCATATGTGTGGACCCGAAGAAGATTGAGGCTGTTCAGCAGTGGCCCCGACCTACATCGGTTACTGAGATCCGTAGTTTTCTAGGCCTGGCGGGCTACTACAGGCGTTTTGTTCAGGACTTCTCCCGTATAGCTGCACCTTTGACCGGTTTGACCCGGAAGGGAGTTCCTTTCGTTTGGACGGAGGAGTGCGAGCACAGTTTTCAGCAGCTACGGACTCGTTAGACTACGGCGCCGGTATTATCTTTGCTTTCGGGATCAGGCGGATTTGTGGTCTACTGTGATGCTTCGCGAGTGGGATTAGGATGCGTATTGATGCAGCATGGCCGGGTGATCGCATATACTTCTTGGCAGTTGAAGAAACATGAACAGAACTACCCCACTCATGATTTGGAGATGGCTGCAGTGGTCTTTGCACTGAAGATTTGGCGACATTACCTATACGGCGAGTCGTGTCAGATATTCACTGATCACAAGAGCTTAAAGTACATATTTCAGCAGCGAGACCTGAACCTCAGACAGCGTCGTTGGATGGAGTTGGTGAAAGACTACGACTGCGAGATCTTATATCACCCAGGCAAGGCGAATGTAGTGGCGGATGCGTTGAGTAGGAGGCCCGGGAGTAGTCTATCCTTTTTGCGCGCAGTGCAGAGGCAGTCGTCAGTAGATTGGCAGATGTTATGCGACAGCCAAGTTGAGTTCGAGTTCACTCAGACAGGGGGACAGCTCGCGCATGTTCGTGCACGCCCACAGTTGCTTGACCGTATATATGAGGCACAGCACAGCGACGACCGTTGCTCAGAGCTCATGGCACAGATGGGACAGGGCAGATTTTCCGAGTTCGTGATCGACGATCAGGGGATTTTACGCTATGGATCTAGACTGTGCATACCAGATGCTGATGGATTGCGGCGTGACATTCTTGAGGAGGCACACCGATCAGTGTAAAGTGTCCACCCCGGTTCCACCAAGATGTACCATGATATGAGAGAGACCTACTGGTGGGACGGGATGAAGAGGGACATTGCGGAGTTTGTATCGAGATGCCTGACTTGTCAGCAAGTCAAGACCGAGCACCAGAGGCCTGCAGGAGAGCTACAGCCGTTACCCATTCCGGAGTGGAAATGGGAGCAGATTTCGATGGATTTTGTTGTGGGTCTACCCAGGACCAGTCGAGGGTATGACTCCATCTGGGTGATCGTAGATCGATTGACGAAAGCGGCTCACTTCCTGCCAGTGAAGACCACTTTCAGCTTCGCTCAGTATGCCCAGCTTTACATCGACGAGATCGTGCGGTTGCATGGCGTACCGACTTGTATCGTGTCAGATCGAGGCACCCAGTTCACCAGCCGACTTTGGCAGAGACTTCAGGAGGCTTTGGGCACTCGTTTGAGCTTCAGCACAGCGTTTCATCCGCAGACCGACGGACAGTCAGAGCGGACCATTCAGACTCTCGAGGACATGCTCAGAGCGTGCGTTTTAGACTTCGGCGGTAGCTGGGATCGTCATTTACCTCTAGTGGAGTTCTCCTACAAAAACAGCTTCCAGGATACTATTCAGATGGCACCTTTCGAGGCATTGTATGGGAGGAGATGCAGATCGCCCGTCTGTTGGACAGAGCTCCGCGAGAGCAGCATTTTGGGGCCGCAGCTTGTTGAGGAGACGACGGCGAAGATACAGTTGATCCGAGACCAGATGAGAGCGGCTCAGAGCAGGCAGAAATCGTATGAAGACAGGCGCCGTCGCAGGTTAGAGTTCGCAGTTGGCGATCATGTTTTTCTGAGGGTCTCTCCGATGAAGGGCGTGATGCGTTTTGGGCGAAAGGGGAAGCTTAGCCCTAGATTCGTAGGTCCCTTCGAGATCCTCGAGCGTGTCGGCGCTGTTGCATATCGTTTGACTCTTCCACCCAGCTTTCCCAATGTTTACCTCATCTTCCATGTTTCGATGCTCCGCAAGTACCTTCACGACCCTTCGCATGCGATTCAGCACCCGACAGTCCAGCTAGAGCGCGACCTTTCTTTTGCAGAGCAGCCGGTGGCCATCCTGGATCGGCAGGTGAAGAAGTTGAGATCGAAGATTATACCAACCGTCAAGGTCCTTTGGCGTGGCCCGAGCAGCGAGGAGATCACCTGGGAGACCGAAGGCGAGATGAGGAAGAAATATCCCCATCTCTTTGAAGGTACGCGTAGTTATATTTTTAAATTCGGGGACCGAATTTCTTTAAGGGGGGAAGATTGTAACGTCTTGAAAAGTCATTTTGGTGTTTTCCTGAAAATCGGTGAAAATTCGGTATTTTTCCGAAAACCGTCCTTTTTGTTATTTTGCAGTTTAGGACTAATTATACCTAATCTGGATAGGTAATTGCTAGTTTTTAGTAGCAAATGAGTTAATTATGAAATTCTGGTCGTTTAAAATTTTTCCCTAATTTTTCAATTTTTAATATTATTTTAAGCCGGTAAGAAAATACATTAAATTAGCGATAAATACAAATTTAAATGGGCTAAATTTAAGCTTTAAAATCATGTTAATTAAAATCTAGTTGTAACATAAATTTTTAGTATTTTATTTCAAGTTTTAACTAATTTTTATATTGGAAAACGGAATTTATTGAATTTAAGCTTAAACTTGCAATTTTGGACTTGTAGAGGGGTCTTTTTGCATGGGATTCTTTTTGTAACCTCTCACACTCATCCTCACTCCATCATGGCCGGCCCCACCTTGGCAGCAGTCCATTCCCCCCCTCTTTTTGACTTTAACTATTGTGATTGAATGGTTTTGAATAGGATTAAAATATAGTAATTTGGGTATGGGTTTTTAGTGAGATATGAGGGCTTTGACTTTGGATTTTTCTCTCACAATTTCCTCACAACTCCCCACTTCTCTCCTCAGGCCGAGAGCTTCCCAGGTGCTGTCCCCAATTTCCCTTCTCTTTTTCCTTCTAAAATTCATCACAATTCCATCAAAATTCAACAAAAATCCATAGATTTCTTCACCAATTCAACACAAAACCCTATTCTATCCCTTCTCAAGCCCAATTTGGTTTAAATTTTGGAGAAAAGAGGCAACTTTGGAGGCTAAGTGCAAGAGGTTCAAATCATGTGAGGTGAAAATTCTAATCTAATTGTTATTTGTAGTTAAAGGGTGCTAATTTAGGACTTGCATGTTGTGTTATTGTTTAAATTATAGCTAAATCCTAATCTAGTTTTTTCTAGTTCTTGGTTTGAAATTAAATTAGGGTTTAGAACACCATTATGAGATTAATTAAGTTATTTTGTTATCTAGTTATTATACAAACCTAATTTAAGAGATTACTTTGCTTATGTGGGCATCGATATGTGTTAATTTATGTTGTTCAAGTATGAAATTGGATTTAATTGCTAATTACAAAAAAATCAAGAAAGGATTGTTTATGGAAAAATATGATTTGAAGCATTGTAATGTGTTATATTTAAAGTGACTGTGGTTAACTAGTTATACAGTTACTTGTTATGCTAGGTTGTAATCCCTTTTGTCGCAAAACGGCGATGTTGCGCCGATTTGTGGAATGTTGGTGCTTGCTTGTCTTACTAAAATTTTGTGGTGATGTATGTGCGACATCGTGATGTTATATTTTTGGCATATCCTATGACTTTTAGGATGTGTGAGTACGGATTTTTGAGTGTTCGGGTTTTAGTTTTTCCGGGCGACCAAATCGACGTTTTAGTTAGTTTTTGCGATTTTCGCGTGTGTTCCGCGCACCTTGTGCACGTTGTACCTAGCTTGTGAACGTTAGTATTTTCGTTATGGATTTACGTCGTTCTTGGTATGTGACCTTATGTTTGGTATTGATGTAAATTCCAGGTTCGGTCGCGGAGACGTCAGACGCGGCACGAAGGGGGAAAGCGGTGATTGGACGTGACTAGCTAGAGATTCCGGTGAGTAGATGTAATATCTACGGGGGACTATCGTTGGATGACACAAGTCGCCCGATAGTTTTAGTAGTTTTAAAAGATCCTTAGTAATGTTAGTAATTAGGGGTGTAATACTTGTATGATTATTTGCTACATCCATGCCTTATATTGACATACATATACGAACCCATTCTATAGGACACCTGCACCATTGCCAGGGTTTTTATATGCAGCACGAGCACTATTCATGCTTACACACACACCCTGGTAATTTCTATGCCACCACACTAGGTAACCTTTAAATTGAAACCTTTTACTATAATTGATACTTAAACTTGCACTATTGCTTTAATTCCTTAAAATGAAATCGTAGGATTGCTATTCATGTGCATGTACTTCATCATATTATTTGTTCATGCCTAATCTATTAATCACACATCGCAACTTGATTATTGATACCATATGCATTCATTATCATTGACATATGCACTTATGAGGATTTCGTGAGATTTTATGATATTTCTGGATTTCGGGGGAAGGCCGCAAAATTTCTAAACTTATTATATTTTTAAAATATGTAAATTGCGGTTTTCTAGTGATGTAAGTGTCGTCCACCATGAGTTTGCTGTGGTTTTCGAGACCCGTTTCGAGGAGTTGGATGAACCGTCTCGGGTACATGGTGGGCCCGGTAAGGTATCCCGGGGCAAGAAGCTCGTGGTGCTGACGATGAGCCTGGCAGGGGGCGGATTACCTACCGGTGACTGTTTGGGACGGCGGATATCCAGAGGATACCGACCGTGGCCGCGAGTTGATGAGATATTGATATTGAGATGGGTCAGCCGGATGGCTGAGGCCAGAGATACTATGACATGGATATATGAGATTTGTGATAGTTTTGAGGTGTCGTTGCTGGACACAGGTTCTTGTTGATTCTATTGGTATTGTGCTGGTATTTCAAAAGAGGTTCCTAAAAGGAAAAAACATGATTCTTATACTTACACATTCAGATCATGAGTTGATTCGCATTGCATTCATACCTGCTAGTATATTCATATTGCATACCTACCTAATATTATGTCCTGCCTTACCTGTATTTTAGATGCTAGGATGCTTGTGTGCATGCATTCGATAGTCTGTGTAGATGTTATTTATTACTCACGAGTTGGCAACTCACCCCCGTTGTGCCACAGCCTTTTGCAGGTCCGCTCTGTCAGTACAGTAGCGGCGGGCGCACTTGCTTCTTTTGCCTCCTTTGCCTGGACTCGAGGTTTTGCTCTTAGGTGGGTTATATTATTATTTTTGTACCACCTTGTATATTCTTTGTATCTAGTGCACTCCATCTGCTGTATCTACCAGTATTGTTGTATATTGACCTAGAGATGAGACTGTGAGATTTGTGGACTTTTTATGCTGTATTTTGGGGTCGAGCTCACTTGAGTCGACATGCTGTTTTTCTCATGCTTCCTTATGATTATTTCGCATGTTGTTGCTTTATATTGCGTGGGATTTGTGACCGCCTTGTGGCGAAGAGCTAGCTCCCGCTTGGGGATACCTTATTTGTTGGATTCATATATATTCTTGTTGTACCCATTTTGGGGGCCAGTATTTACAAAGGAGACTCTGCCGAAATTTTCGGAAAAATTGATATTGTTTTTAAAAAGGTTTTATATGACTTATTTGATAAACTCGTTTTCAATTGACTGGTTTCTCTTCACTCTTTTGCTTATTTGGTTTTGGTTTTTTTCTGGGGCTTTGGCTTACTTATTTTACGGACGTCTTGAGACGTTTCGTAAACTTAAGTGCCAGTCACGTTCCGTACCCTGCGGGTCGTGACACTAAGTGCATAAGCTACATCTGGTCTGATACATAACATCGCATACATTATAGATCCTACTGCCGAAGCGTAGGGTATAATTCCCATGCGAGCCCTCTCTTCATCAGTCTTTCGAGACATCTCTTTGGAGAGGGTGATCCCGTGACAAGCAGGTATATTACCGCGCTTGGAATCTTCCATACTAAATCTCTTTAGTATAGTTTCAATATACCTGGACTGTGAAAGTCCCAACATTCTATTAGATCTATCACGATAGATCTTAATGCCCAGAATGTAGGTTGCATCACCCAAGTCTTTCATGGAGAATTTGTGTGATAAGAAAAGTTTTACTGATTGTAGCATAGGGATATCATTCCCTATCAGTAGTATGTCGTCGACGTACAAAACGAGGAAGACTACTGCTCCTTCTACATTCTTCCTATAAATACATGGTTCATCTATATTTTTGATAAAGTCAAATTCTTTGACTGTCTCATCAAAGCAGATGTTCCAACTCCGTGATGCTTGCTTTAATCCATAGATGGATTTAAGCAACTTGCACACTCTTCCGCTGCTCCCACTATCTAAGAAACTTTCTGGTTGATCCATGTAAACACTCTCTTCTAAATGTCCATTTAGAAAAGCTGTTTTTACGTCCATCTGCCAGATTTCATAGTCATGGAAGGCAGCAATGGCAAGCAGGATCCGAATGGATTTAAGCATAGCTACAGGTGAAAAGGTTTCATCATAGTCCAATCCTGGTCTTTGACGAAAACCTTTGGCAACGAGTCTAGCTTTGTAGGTTTCCACTTGTCCAAATGCACCAATCTTCTTTTTGAAGATCCATTTGCATCCAACTGGTTTCACCCCAGGAGGTGCAACTTCTAAAGTCCATACTTTATTGGTGTACATGGATTCCATTTCGGATCTCATAGCATCCAGCCACTTCACCGAGTCAATACTCGTGATAGCCTGCTGAAAACTAGTAGGCTCATCATCATCGATGATGCAATCCTCTGGATCCCCATCTAGAAGAAAACCATAGTATCTTTCAGGAGGATGAGAAAGCCTACTAGATCTGCGGAGTGGCGTTGGTTCGTCGGGTTCTATTGAAATCTGAGGTTCTACTTAGTCCTCGGTAGCAGTTTGAGGTTCTGGAATTTCTTCCAGCTTTATCGCGCTCCCACTAATTTCTTTTGCAAGAAATTCGCTCTCTAAGAAGACAATGTGGCGAGCGACAAACACCTTTTGTTCTTCAGTGTGGTAGACCATGTACCCCCTTGAATGTTTGGGGTATCCTACAAACTTGCACAAAACCGATCGTGCCTCGAGCTTGTTCGGACTATGCTTTTTAACATATGCCGGACATCCCCCATATCTTGATATACTTGAGATATGGTCTCTTCCCGCTCAACATTTCATATGGAGTGATAGGCACAGACTTAGTTGGAACTCTATTCAATAGGTATGCTGCTGATTCTAGAGCATAACCCCAGAAGGAAAGTGGCAACTCAGCACTACTCATCATTGAGCGCACCATATCTAATAGCGTGCGATTCCTCCTTTCTGATACACCATTATGCTGAGGTGTATAAGGCGGAGTAAGCTGAGAGAGAATTCCATTCTCTTTTAAGCAATCAAGGAAACTGGTACTCAAGTATTCTCCACCTCGATCAGATCGAAGTGTCTTGATGCTTTTAACAGTTTGTTTCTCTATTTCATTTTTATACACCTTAAACTTCTCAAAGGCCTCGGATTTATGTTTCATTAAGAACACATTGTAAGTGCACGGCGGCGCCCCGGCCGTCAATCCGACGCCGGAATGCGGAAACGAAACTTTTCTAGAACTTAGAAACCGGCACCACCGTGCACAAAAATCCTGGATCGGGCTATTAACCTAACTCTAGCAAACTAGAAAAGGAGTAGAGGGCTATAACAAGCGATCCGTGTCCTTCGGTCTTCGCCTCCACTCCGATCTCCTCACGAAACCTCCGGTCTTCATCTCGTCGTCGGAACGGGCACCACATCGCCGGGTTCTTTTACGGGCTCCTACCTCTGGACCGAGGCAACTCAGGCACGAAGTTGGCGAGCCGACGTGCCCAAAGGGTGCTGTAGGATTAGTGTAGAAAACATTGTCTCAATGGGGTTGAAGTTGCCTTTGATGATGGAGAAGAGAGAAAAAGCTTTGGAGGAATAATGGTGCCCTCATTTTTAGCAAGGAAAATGAGATGAGGAAATGCCACACATCAAAAATGAACATCTCCCCTCTCCTCAAAGTGGCCGGCCCCTCTAGGATAAAAATGGTGGACGGAATCAAAAAAAATAATGCAAGAAAGAATATGTGAAGATAATGATCAAATTATCTCACATCAAAAATCCTAGTCAAACCCCATCACAATAAATGGAAAGGAAGAGACTAAAAAAGAATCTCATGATGCTAGTCTTATCATAAAGCCACATTTCACAAATATCCCCTCCACAAATGCTAATTTGCAAACTTGCAAATTAGCCCCTCCATCAGAAAAATCCGGCCGTGAAGGAACAAAGGAAAACTGGCCGGAACGGAATGCAAACTGGCAACTTCAGAAAACTGATCCCGTAATAAATTACAGGAAAACCCGGCGACTGTATATACATACCCGCATTTGTATTCCCACTAAATACAAATGCAAAGAGATAAAATCTACACTGTCAAATACTAGGATCCGGCTTAAACCAAAGCCCGCTAGTAAAAACCGTCCGATCACGATCCGTGCAATACCGCACGTATCTGATCGAACCCTGCCATATCTCCATACGGCCTCTACAGCATTTCGCCCGAAACTTGAGAAAACGGTCTGTGGGGGACTCTAAACACTCGTCAATACTTTGGTTGTGGATTTAACCACTAGCACGTCAGAGGTATTAGCCTATACGTGACGGGCTATCAGGTATTGACCAAAAGGGACATCGATGAGCGAACTCATCCTGACACCCTACTGAGCCTGTCAGTGACAATATCCGTACAGTCCGGTCCGTTCGTCTATGAGCATCGCATGGCGGGCCTAGGGGGTTGGTAACAGTCAGACCCCCAAAAGCGGTACAAGTCGTGTCGGAGTGTAGCCCAAAACACCCTGAGATACTACTGGAATACCTACCAGTAAATCTCCTGCCTTGGCCAAGGACTTCGTGTAGTGGCTCTCCTAGACACAGCGCGGCCTCACCCCCAATACCGAGAGAGACGAACCCCTACAGATCCGCTCACTGCCTCCATGTGGCTCGGGACTGTACCCAACTAAAACCTGTTTGCACGTCTCCTTCGAGCATGGTAGGGTAGTAATCAAAGCACAGTGGGAACTCACACAAGACAAATGACGATCTCAGGTCGATGAACTAACCTGTACACATGTCACCAGGGAACTGCTATCTGACGTCTGGTATAATCCTAACTAGCAGGTTCCCGGCGAGTCCTGTCCGGTGTACTCATAACCCAATGAGCACCTGTATACATCTTAGGTGAACCAACTGACACCAGTGGCTTGTGAGACCGGCCACCGCCCCTCGTCGGGGTCTCGACTGTATACACTAGTCTACTCTGGAGTATCGATGCCCTGTCTCGAAACTCCCACGACTAGGGACCTTTTAAGGATGTGCTTATAGACCCCAGCTCCCATGTATATGATCGCCCTCATACTGCTGGAAGTCAAGCAAGAATCCTAGGGGCTCTATCAGCGTGCAATAGTGACCTGTAAGGTCACCTAAAGCAGTACACGATGATAAAAATAAACCAGATAGCATACTATCATCTTGAGTAAGACTGTCCTACCGGTATAGGTCCTCCCTCAATCATTGCAATCACGTGCCTGTGATCCAATAATTGACTCAAAGGGCACTATATCCAACAATCTCCCACTTGCACTCAAGGCTAATTATTGCGATGTCGCATACTCACAGCCTGTGTGATACTGAACACCCAACTCCTCTACTAGTCTGTCACGGCCCGAAAGTACGGAACGTGACAGGCACTTAGATTACGAGACGTCTAAAGGTGTACCGTAACCTAAGTCAGCCAAAGCCCAAAAAAATCTAAACCAAAATCAAAAGAGAGTGAAGGAAAACCTCACATGAAAACGATTTTTAAATCAATTAAGTTACATTGAACCCCTTTTAAAAAAACATCAAAAATTTCCGAAAATTGCGGCAGAGTCTCCCTTGTAAATTCTATCCCCCAAAATGGGTACAACAAGATATATAACCTGTAATCAAAAAATGGCATCCCCAAGCGGGAGCTAGCTCTTCGCCCAAGGCGGATCACAACCACACGCAATATATAAGTAATATCAAGAAAAGAGCATAAAAGAAATGCAAAATATCAGAAAACACAACGTCGGCTCAAGTGAGCTCGACCCAAAAGAAACCACATATATACAAATCTCTCAGTCTCATCACTAGGTCGCATATACAAATAGAAAGTGGTAGATGGAGAATACTAGATACAATGATAGAGCAAAAAGACATAAAGTGTGCTCGCAACCCACCTACGGGCGATGTCGCGGGTCTGAGCAAAAAGGAGCTGATGATAAGATAGCCCGCCGCTACAAGGGTGACGGGTCCGACCTGCAAGACACTGTGGCACAACGGGGGTGAGTTGCCAGCTCGTGAGTAGAATATAACATCTAATAAGGCAATCGTAAGAATGCACGCAAATGCGTCACATCATGTATGTCCATATGTGATATAATAGCTCTAGTATGCATGCATATGTATGCAATGTCATTACTAAATCTTTAAGTGTTTTAAATGCTAAGGGTACTGCATTCTTAACTTTAGAAAATGAATATCTGTATAATAGCTAAGTACCATCAAGAAATCATCTGAAAACCCGTGTCAAGCATCGACACCAAATATGAAATCGTATCTGTCTCAATATCTCACTGTATCAATGTCTCAAATATCGGGCTCCGTCAGTCCGGATCGGCCCATATCATCAATCTCACGAAAACGGTCGGTATCTTCCGGATATCCGCCGCGCCAGACATCACCGGTAGGTAGTCTTCCCCTGCCAGGCTCATCGTCTACAACTCGATCTTCTTGCCCCGGGGTACCATACCGGGCCCACCATGTACCCGAGACGGTTCATCCACTCCTCGAATCGGGTCTCGAAATCCAACAGAAAACATGAAAACTCATGGTGGACGACACATACATCACGAGAAAACCGCAACTTTGTTTTAAAAAATGATAAATATAAGCTTTTGTTAAATTCTTGCGGTTTTCCCAAAAAATCCAGAAATCGCAGCAATACTGAAGTCCTCAGGAAAATCATAATGTTCACATGTTATATATGATAAATGTCTATGATATCAACGTATACAATGTGAATTTTGGCTAGAAATCTAAGTAAATATGATGATAATGCGAGGTATATGCATGCTATGCAATTTCATATATCATGTATGAATGCAAGTGGCGATACTAAGTTAAACAGGTTCTATAGTGCACGTGGCATGGTAATTACCAAAGGCGTGTGTGTCACATGAATAGTGCGCGTGCAGCAGATGCCAATGGTAATGGTGTTCGTGTCCTACGAAGGGTTATCGCATATGTGCATATGAATATCCATGCAATCTAGCATACTATTAACTATAAGGGTATGCAATGTAAATGAAGGGGTAAGCTAACTAGCAATACAAGTCTTGCAAGAATAAGGTAATCCTGACTAGGGGGGCGCCTCGCGCCATCCAGACGATTCCCCCATAGATGAATACATCTACTCACCTGAAAACCTCGCTAATCCGATCCGACCACCGCCTTGCCTTTACGCGCCGTGTCCGATGTTTTCCCGACCGATCCTATATTTGCACAACACCAAGCATAAGATTACATATCCTAAAACGATGCAAGTCACAATATACAAATATCGACACTCTCGAATTAAACATAACGTGCACTCGGTGCGCAGGAAAACACACGAAAATCGCTAAATCTTAACTAGAATCGTTATTTCGGGGAAATCGACAAAACTAAAACCCGACTAGACAAAACCCCGCATTCGTGCACACTAATAGTCGTATATGAAGCTAATTATATCGCTAATATATCGCAATTAGATCACATCCTAATTTTAATAAAAATCTAGTAAGCAATTGCATACCGATTCGACGCAAATATCGCAAATTTATCGATCTAGTTAGCGTAACATCGCACAATTAACCATTCTAACTAATTAGATAACCAAACCCTAACTTAACTCCATCAACCATGCTACAAACCCTAATTCAAAATCAAATCCCATTCTTGAATTTCCTAAACAAACAATTACTACTAAATTAACACTTAAAAATTCAATTTTAGCACATTCAATCTACAATTTAACAACTAGTTTAGAAATTTCACCTCACAAATTGAACCCTAGTTTGCTCAAGCCACCAAAGATGCCTCCTTTCTTCAAGTTTTGGACTAAATTGGTTTGAGGAGAGAGTGGATTAGGGTTGTGGTTTGAATTTATGAAGAAAATGGTGAATTTTAATGGATTTTGCTATGAAAATTGTAGCAAAAAGAAGTGAGGAAATGGAAGGGGAGCTGCTGAAATTTCGGCCAGCAGGAAGAGGAGGAGGGTGTGGGGGTTGTGTAGATGATTCTAGGTCAAAAACCCCCTTAAGTTTCCATTTAATGCCTTTCACATCAAGCTTTTTACAAAAAACCCCATTTTACTTCATTTTCTTCATAAATTTCACACCATAAAACTAAAATCTTGCAAGTCATGACACAATTTATTAACACTATATTTTAGCTTATAAAGATTCCTAATTATGAAATTTACCTAATTAAATTTGTATTTATCACTAATTTAATGTATTTTTAAAAGCTTAAAATAATATTAAAAATAATTAATTAAGAAAAAAAAATTATTTAACTAGAAAATTTTAAGTGACATTTTAGTGACAAAATTATAGTAATATCTTATCTAAATTTTGTATAATTAGGTCTACAATGAAAAATACCTAATTTGACTTTTTACGGAAAAAGCCGAAAAATTAGCCGATTACCGAAAAACTGCCTAAACGATTTTCGATGGGTTACAATCTTCCCCCCTAAAGAAATTCGGTCCCTGAATTTAGAATTTAACTATGCGTACCTTCAAAAAGATGGGGATATCTCTTCCTCATCTCGACCTCGGTCTCCCAGGTGACCTCCTCGCTGTTCGGGCCACGCCAAAGGACCTTGACGGACGGTATAACCTTCGACCTCAATTTCTTCACCTGCCGGTCCAGAATGACCACCGGCTGCTCGGTGAAAGAAAGATCGCGCTCTAGCTGGATCGTTTGGTGCTGAATCGCCTGGGAAGGATCATGAAGGTACTTGCGGAGCATCGAGACATGGAATACGGGATGAACATCGAGGAAGCTGGGCAGAAGAGCTAACCGATAAGCGACTGGACCAACACGCTCTAGGATCTCGAAAGGACCAACATATCTAGGATTCAGCTTCCCTTTCTGCCCAAATCTCATCACACCTTTCATCGGAGAGATCTTCAGGAAAACATGATCGCCAATAGCGAACTCGAGTCGGCGACGGCGCCTGTCAGCATATGATTTCTGCCTGCTCTGTGCCGCTCTCATCCTGTCCCGAATCAGCTGTATCTTCTCGGTCGTCTCATGTACAATCTGCGGCCCCAAAACACTGCTCTCCCTGAGCTCTGTCCAATATACAGGCGATCGACATCTCCTCCCATATAGAGCCTCAAAAGGTGCCATCTGAATCGTCTCCTGGAAGCTATTAATGTAGGAAAACTCGATCAAAGGCAAATGACGATCCCAGTTACCACCGAAATCTAAAACACAAGATCTGAGCATGTCCTTAAGAGTCTGAATAGTACGCTCCGACTGACCGTCAGTCTGCGGATGAAAGGCTGTGCTAAAACTCAATCGGGTGCCCAAAGCTTCCTGGAGTTTCTGCCACAATCGGCTGGTAAACTGGGTGCCCCGGTCGGACACGATGCAAGTCGGAACACCATGCAGTCGCACTATCTCATCAATATAAACCTGGGCATACTGAAAAAATCCAAAAGTGGTCTCACTGGCAGAAAGTGAGCCGCTTTCGTCAGTCGATCCACAATCACCCAAATAGAGTCATACCCTCGACTGGTCCTGGGTAGACCCACAATGAAGTCCATGGAGACCTGCTCCCACTTCCACTCAGGGATGGGCAAAGGCTGTAACTCGCCGGCTGGCCTCTGGTGCTCGGCCTTGACTTGCTGACAAGTCAGGCATCTCGACACAAAGTCTGTAATATCCTTCTTCATCCCGTCCCACCAGTAAACCTCTCTCAAATCACGGTACATCTTGGTGGAACCCGAATGCACACTGTATACTGATCTATGTGCCTCCTCGAGAATATCACGCCTCAGTCCCTCTGAATCTGGCACGCACAGTCGAGTCCCAAATCGAAGTATCCCCTGATCATCAATCACGAACTCGGAAACTCTGCCCTGCCGAATCTGCTCAATAATCTCTAATATACGGGCATCGCCGGACTGTGCCTCGCGGATACGGTCAAGTAACTGTGGGCGTGCTCTGAAATGGGCCAGCTGTCCCCCTGTAGGAGTAAACTCGAACTGCACTCTGCTGTCACATAACACCTGCAAATCCGCCGTCGACTGCATCTGCACTGCGCTCAAACAAGATAAGCTACCTCCGGGCCTCCTACTCAAAGTATCTGCCACCACATTCGCCTTGCCCGGATGGTATAGAATCTAGCAGTCATAATCTTTCACCAACTCCATCCAACGGCGCTGTCTCAGGTTCAGATCTCGCTGCTCGAAGATATACTTCAAACTCTTGTGGTCAGTGAATATCTGGCACGACTCACCGTATAGGTAATGTCTCCAGATCTTAAGTGCAAATACCACTGCAGCCATCTCTAAATCATGGGTGGGGTAGTTCTGTTCGTGTTTCCTCAGCTGCCGAGAAGCATACGCGATAACTCTGTCGTGCTGCATCAATACACAGCCCAGCCCCACTCGAGAAGCATCACAATATACCACGAACCCGCCTGATCCTGAAGGCAATGCTAACACTGGTGCAGTAGTCAGACGAGTCTTCAACTGCTGGAAACTATCCTCACATGCCTGGGTCCAATCAAAAGGAACCCCCTTCCGGGTCAACCCGGTCAAAGGTGCAGCAATGCGGGAGAAATCCTGGACAAAACGTCGATAATAGCCGGCCAGACCTAGAAAACTGCAAACCTCTGTAACTGATACTGGTCTAGGCCAACGCTGAACTGCCTCGATCTTCTTCGGGTCCACACAAATACCATCTCTCGTCACCACATGACCCAAGAAGTCGACACTGTCTAACCAGAATGCGCACTTGGAAAATTTGGCGAACAGCTGATGCTCCCTCAAAGTCTGCAATGTGATACGTAAGTGCTGCTCATGCTCCTCCCGGCTCCGAGAATAAACCAAGATGTCGTCAATGAACACAATAATGAACTGATCGAGATACGGCCTGAATACACGGTTCATCAAATCCATAAATGCTGCCGGGGCATTGGTGAGCCCGAACGACATCACCAAGAACTCATAATGACCATATCGAGTACGGAAAGCGGTCTTCGGAATATCCTCCTTCCGAACCCACAACTGGTGATAACCTGACCGTAAATCAACCTTCGAGAAAAACTCTACACCCTGGAGCTGATCGAATAAGTCATCAATGTGGGGTAAGGGATATCTGTTCCGCACAGTAACCCGGTTCAGCTGACGATAATCAATGCATAGGCGCATACTTCCGTCCTTCTTCTTAACAAACAAGACGGGAGCACCCCAAGGTGACACACTCGGTCGGATAAGCCCTTTGTCCAGCAAGTCCTGTAACTGATCTTTTAGCTCTCTCAGCTCCGCCGGGGCCATCCGATAAGGCGGTATAGAGATAGGCCCCGTGCCGGGGATCAGATCGATACAGAACTCAATCTCGCGCTCTGGTGGCAGACCAGGCAGCTCGTTAGGGAATACATCAGGAAACTCTCTCACAACAGGGACCTGGTCCAACGGAACCTCTGTGGAGCTAGTATCACAAACATAGGCTAAGAATCCCTGACACCCTTTTCTTAAGAGCTGACCAGCGCGAAGAGAAGAAATCAAGCTGGGAAGGGTAGTGCTACGATCTCCCTGAATAACAAGTACCGGCTCACCAGGAAAACTGAATCTGACTGCTTTCTCACGGCAGTCCACAGATGCATAATAGGTGGCTAGCCAGTCTATACCAAGAAGAACGTCAAAGTCTACCATATCGAGGAGAATCAAATCAACTGAAGAATCTCTCTCCTCGATACGTACAGAACATGATCGGTACACAAAACGGGCAACAAAAGACTCGCCTACCGGGGTAATAACGACAAGCGGCTGATCTAACGGAGAAGACTCTCGGCCCAACCTCGGTGTAAAATACGTGGATACATAGGAATGTGTGGAGCCTGGATCAAATAATACCCGTGCATCAAAAGAACATACTGGCAGAGTACCTGTCACGATGGCATTGGATGCCTGTGCATCCTGAGGAGTCAACGCGAACACTCGGGCCTGTCCACCACTAATAGCTGGCTGTCCTCTGCCTCTACCTCGGCCTCTGCCTCTGCCTCTGTCGCCTCGTCCTCTCTGAACCGGACCGCCATGCCCACGGCCTCTAGAAGCATCTGGCTGGCATGGAGCATCATCAGGAGTAGGAAGTAGAGCTCTCTGAGGAGGTGGTGAGGGTGGTAAGGTCACATGCAGGACTGTCGCCGCACCCTGACGTCCCATGGTACAGTCTCTGATACGGTGGTACTGACTCCCGCACCGAAAACATCCTGGAGACGACTGCTGGGTCTGTGGATATGAACCAAATAACTGACCTCGTCTCAATCCTCTGCCTCCACCATCTCCCGGAAATAATCTATCACGATGTTTGCCCATCTGCCACTGAGCTGGCGTATCAGTACGGATCCTCTTCGGCCCAGAAATGACCGGAGTCTCAGAAATACGCTCCTCCAAAAGTAAGGCTGCATCCATCGCGGCTGCGTATGTATCAAAGTGCTGGGTGCTGATAGCAAGGAATAGCTGTGTATCAAGCCCTCGCACAAACCTCTTTATTCTCTTCTCTTCTGTGTCTACTAGGTACGGAGCATATCGAGACAACTGGGTAAACTGTATATCATACTCCGACACCGTCATCCCAGGAGTCTTTCGCAAAGACTCAAAACTACGTGCTCGAGCATCTCGGACACTCTCCGGAAGAAAACGGGCAAGAAATGCAGCTGTAAACTCCTCCCAGGTCATAGAAGGTAGACCTGCAGCTCGGCCTCTCTCTATTGAATCGTACTATGTCTGGGCAAGACCCTCCAGACGAAAACTCGTGAACTCCACCAATCTGTCATCAGAACACCTCAACGAACGGCAAATCCGAGCCATCCTATCAAGAAATGCCTGTGGGTCCTCTGTCGCATCCGTACCGGTAAAAGCTGGAGGTTTCAATCTCATGAACTCCTGTAGTGAAACAGGGATAGTCTCCGTAGTAGCAGGAGCGACCATCTGTGCAGCAGGTACAATCGTGGTCTGTGTGGTGGAAGGAACGTCCTCGAATCTCTGTGCCCGGCTGGACTCAACTAAAGATCCCATCATCTGTCGCAACTCTTGCATGCCGGCCTCTAGTCTGGCAATACAGTCAGGATAAGGCGGATCAATATGACCCTGAGGGGTAGGCGTATCCTCCCGCTCGATCCTCGCCTCAGACGAGCCCGCTCGAATCTCATCCCTAGCGGCAGCCCGCTGAGCTCTCGTAGTCTTTGGCGGCATCGAAGCTGGAATAAGAAACAGGACCGATAAGAACATTGCAATTGAATCAAGGAAGGCAAGGAATCAAGAAAGGAAATATAAGCAATTATGTCCTAAGGTCACTTAGGCGGAGTACCGTATCGTAAGTATGCCTCGGATCATACCCACGCTACGCCACTCTGCTTAAGTCACCTACTCCATCTACCAAGGTCGTCCTACACTCAGGAAGGTAAAACCTACGCTCTGATACCAACTTTGTCACGGCCCGAAAGTACGGAACGTGACTGGCACTTAGATTACGAGACGTCTAAAGGCGTACCGTAACCTAAGTCAGCCAAAGCCCAAAAAAATCTAAACCAAAATCAAAAGAGAGTGAAGGAAAACCTCACATGAAAACGATTTTTAAATCAATTAAGTTACATTGAACCCCTTTTAAAAAATACTTCAAAATTTTCCGAAAATTTCGGCAGAGTCTCCCTTGTAAATTCTATCCCCCAAAATGGGTACAACAAGATATATAACCTGTAATCACAAAATGGCATCCCCAAGCGGGAGCTAGCTCTTCGCCCAAGGCGGATCACAACCACACGCAATATATAAGTAATATCAAGAAAAGAGCATAAAAGAAATGCAAAATATCAGAAAACACAACGTCGGCTCAAGTGAGCTCGACCCAAAAGAAACCACATATATACAAATCTCTCAGTCTCATCACTAGGTCGCATATACAAATAGAAAGTGGTAGATGGAGAATACTAGATACAATGATAGAGCAAAAAGAAATAAAGTGTGCTCGCAACCTACCTGCGGGCGATGTCGCAAGTCTGAGCAAAAAGGAGCTGATGATAAGATAGCCCGCCGCTACAAGGGTGATGGGTCCGACCTGCAAGACAATGTGGCACAACGGGGGTGAGTTGCCAGCTCGTGAGTAGAATAAAACATCTAATAAGGCAATCGTAAGAATGCACGCAAATGCGTCACAGCATGTATGTCCATATGTGATATAATAGCTCTAGTATGCATGCACATGTATGCAATGTCATTACTAAATCTTTAAGTGTTTTAAATGGTAAGGGTACTGCATTCTTAACTTTAGAAAATGAATATCTGTATAATAGCTAAGTACCATCAAGAAATCATCTGAAAACCCGTGTCAAGCATCGACACCAAATATGAAATCGTATCTGTCTCAATATCTCACTGTATCAATGTCTCAAATATTGGGCTCCATCAGTCTGGATCGGCCCATATCATCAATCTCACGACAACGGTCGGTATCCTCCGGATATCCGCCGCGCCAGACATCACCGGTAGGTAGTCTTCCCCTGCCAGGCTCATCGTCTACAACTCGATCTTCTTGCCCCGGGGTACCATAACGGGCCCACCATATACCCGAGGCGGTTCATCCACTCCTCGAATCGGGTCTCGAAATCCAACAGAAAACAAGAAAACTCATGGTGGACGACACATACATCACGAGAAAACCGCAACTTTGTTTTAAAAAATGATAAATATAAGCTTTTGTTAAATTCTTGCGGTTTTCCCCAAAAATCCAGAAATCGCAGCAATACTGAAATCCTCAAGAAAATCATAATGTTCACATGTTATATATGATAAATGTCTATGATATCAACGTATACGATGTGAATTTTGGCTAGAAATCTAAGTAAATATGATGATAATGCGAGGTATATGCATGCTATGCAATTTCATATATCATGTATGAATGCAAGTGGCGATACTAAGTTAAACAGGTTCTATAGTGCACGTGGCATGGTAATTACCAAAGGCGTGTGTGTCACATGAATAGTGCGCGTACAGCAGATGCCAATGGTAATGGTGTTCGTGTCCTACGAAGGGTTATCGCATATGTGCATATGAATATCCATGCAATCTAGCATACTATTAACTATAAGGGTATGCAATGTAAATGAATGGGTAAGCTAACTAGCAATACAAGTCTTGCAAGAATAAGGTAATCCTGACTGGGGGGGCGCCTCGCACCATCCAGACGATTCCCCAATAGATGAATACATCTACTCACCTGAAAACCTCGCTAATCCGATCCGACCACCGCCTTACCTTTACGCGCCGTGTCCGATGTTTCCCCGACCGATCCTATATTTGCACAACACCAAGCATAAGATTACATATCCTAAAACGATGCAAGTCATAATATACAAATATCGACGCTCTCGAATTAAACATAACGTACACTCGGTGCGCGGGAAAACACACGAAAATCGCTAAATCTTAACTAGAATCGTTATTTCGGGGAAATCAACAAAACTAAAACCGACTAGAAAAAACCCCACATTCGTGCAAACTAATAGTCGTATATGAAGCTAATTATATCGCTAATATATCGCAATTAGATCACATCCTAATTTTTATAAAAATCTAGTAAGCAATTGCATACCGATTCGACGCAAATATCGCAAATTTATTGATCTAGCGAGCGTAACATCGCACAATTAACCATTCTAACTAATTAGATAACCAAACCCTAACTTAACTCCATCAACCATGCTACAAACCCTAATTCAAAATCAAATCCCATTCTTGAATTTCCTAAACAAACAATTACTACTAAATTAACACTTAAAAATTCAATTTTAGCACATTCAATCTACAATTTAACAACTAGTTTAGAAATTTCACCTCACAAATTGAACCCTAGTTTGCTCAAGCCACCAAAGATGCCTCCTTTCTTCAAGTTTTGGACTAAATTGGTTTGAGGAAAGAGTGGATTAGGGTTGTGGTTTGAATTTATGAAGAAAATGGTGAATTTTAATGGATTTTGCTATGAAAATTGTAGCAAAAAGAAGTGAGGAAATGGAAGGGGAGCTGCTGAAATTTCGGCCAGCAGGAAGAGGAGGAGGGTGTGGGGGTTGTGTAGATGATTCTAGGTCAAAAAACCCCTTAAGTTTCCATTTAATGCCTTTCACATCAAGCTTTTTACAAAAAACCCCATTTTACTTCATTTTCTTCATAAATTTCACACCATAAAACTAAAATCTTGCAAGTCATGACACAATTTATTAACACTATATTTTAGCTTATAAAGATTCCTAATTATGAAATTTACCTAATTAAATTTGTATTTATCACTAATTTAATGTATTTTTAAAAGCTTAAAATAATATTAAAAATAATTAATTACGAAAAAAATTTATTTAACTAGAAAATTTTAAGTGAAATTTTAGTGACAAAATTATAGTAATATCTTATCTAAATTTTGTATAATTAGGTCTACAATGAAAAATACCTAATTTGACTTTTTACGGAAAAAGCCGAAAAATTAGCCGATTACCGAAAAACTGCCTAAACGATTTTCGAAGGGTTACATAGTCAGTCTCACAAAGCTCGTTTGCGAAACTATTGCGTTCGAGAAATAGCCTCAGTGAGTGGATCCGCTGTGATGTTTCTTTCTATATCTCTCTTTATCTCAAGTTCGCGGAGAAAACCATCTCCCGAAATGAGCAATACCTGTCTTAGAGTATGTTTGGATATCTGATGGGACCTAACTCATAAATGAACTCCAAATCCAAACTTCTCAGACTGTATCGTCAACTGAACTTAATCAGTATCCTGCGCCATGCCTTCCCTCAGTATCCACCTGGACCATCTGTCCAAAGTACTGCCTCTCTTCAGAGGGAGAACTATAACTCTGACAGTCACTCTGTCATCCAGGTCACCATGGAAGCCTGGAATGATAACTGTCTCCCAAAGAAGGCTGCCGTTATCATTTCTCTAGAACATCAACTTATGTTCTAAAACTGCTTCCGATTGTTTCTCCAGGATTGGATCAATATCATCTTATTGCACCTAGTGCAAAAACAACATCCTATGTGGAGAAACCACTGTGTGACAACCAAAGTATAACTGATCGTAGTATAGGAATATCACTTCCTACTCTGTGTATGTCATCTAAATACCAGGACATCACACCCTACTACCTTCTTAACAGATCCATCCCCTATTCTGATGAAGTCAAATATAGCGTTTTGAAAATCGTTTCGGTGAAATTTCGAAAAATCGGTAAAATAAAGGGGTTTTCTGTAAAAAGTCAAAATACAAATATCTTATTATAAAAATTAAATATACATATTCTAGCTATGTAATTGCTATTATTTGGTGTTTATTGAGCCGCTGGTGAAATTTCAAATTTTCTGAAAAAAATATTATTTTATTATTATTTTAAGCCGTCACTAATACATTTAATTAGGGAAAATTACAAATTAGAATGAGTTGAAACAAATTTTGTGCATCATAAAACATTAAATAAAAATTTATCATGTGGTTTTTTGAACGAAATCATTTGCCAAAACAGTTTAGAAATTATTGAAGAAAAATGGCTTTTTTTTTAGCGTAAATGGATGTTTGGGGTATTGTATTTATCATTTTTCATCACCCCACACCCGTGCCCACACCCACACACCCCCACTTACTCCTCCCCTTAGCCAAATTCAGCAGCCCTCACTTTTTCCCCACTTGGTTTGCAAAGGAAAGAAAAGGAAAAGAAAAGAAAAGAAAAGAGTAGAAAATGATATAAATTGAGTTGACTTTGACTTGAAACAACTTTCCCCACCTCACTCTCTCTCCTCACTCACCCACTCCCCCCAAAATCTGGCTGAAACTGATCCCTTAGCAGCAGCCCCCCCCCTCCCCAAGTTCTCACTCCATTTTTGCTTCAAAAATCCATAAAAAAGCTTCAAAATCCATACAATTTCAAAGCTTTTTTCCAAATCCAACACTTACCCATTATTCCTTAGCATTTCAAGCATGGATCCTTGTGAAAAGAGAGCATTTTGGAGTGCCATGGATGCTTGTGGATCTTCATATGCTTTTGGGTATATTTCTAAACATTTTTGTTGCTTAAATTGTTACTAATTTCTTAAGCTAATTTATTTAAGTGTTATTTGGATATATGAGTTTAATTGCACGTTTTGGAATTCAAGAAAAGGGTTTGAATGCAAGTTAGGTTATTGTGAATTGGTGTATGGTTGTGATGGGTAGCTTACCATCTTAGAATTTGTAGAAAGTAATTTAGTAGTTAAATTTCATATTGTTGCATGGAAATGTCTAAATTAAGTTTTGTTTTTGCTAACTAGAGTTTTTGAAAAATTATCAAATGCTTAGATTAAAATATAATTAAGTGTTCATATCATTATAACTATTATAACGAGTGGTTTAATGACTTTGGTTGATGCAAAACGAAGCTTAATTGATGAATTGTGAATTTTGCTTTAAAGGGTGTTAAATTTGATATTTTGCAAACTAGGATTTTGGAAATTATGCAAATTTATGAGTTTAAATTATGGAAATGGTTTTTATGACTTATTTAAGATATTTAATAAATATATTGGCCGCTACATTCATTTAAATATCGTGTTTTGTACAAAAACGGCGAATTGTGCTTGCTAGATTTTCGGAAAAATGACTTTTTGAGTGAAATTGGCGTTTTTGTGAGTTTCAACCTAGTTTATATTAAAATTAGTGTTCGTGAATGTGCAAATGAGTGTATTTGGGTTTTTCTCGATGGTTTTGCGTTTGTACGCCGACGTCGAGGGTTTTTGGGTTGATTTGTGAAAGCAACCATAGGTTTTGACCTATGTGGGATTCGTGCGTCGTTTTGATCATGAGTCGGATTTTAATGAGATATGGTGCGTTATGATATGTAGGTACCCCCATGTGGACTTCGAGACGACAAGCAAGCGCGTGGCGACGTCGGCACCGGCTAGCGAGAACCAGGTGAGTAGATTTATATCTACGGGGAGAAGTCGGGTGGATGGCGTATAGCACCCCCGCAGTCCGTGGTGGTGTATACGGATGCGTATACACACCAACATTTATTATATGTTATTTAGGATTAATAACGATGCTTAGGATGGATATTGGTGTGTTGGACTATTTTTAGTGTTGCGAACCCTAGGGTAGTGTTGCACTACACATACACACATACATACTTGCATACATTCCTATTGATATGTGCTCATGGGATTCCTTATAGTTATGTGTTCACATAGGTATGGGACTATGTGTTCACATACGGATTGAGGATGATACTTGGGATTGAGCTGAGTCGATGAGATTTGATTTGAGGCCGTGAGATCGGTGATATAGCAGGGTTCGTATCTTAGATACGACATGACGTTGTAGCGGGTCCTTGACGTAGTGTTTCACACATGTCCATGCACACGTAGGCGGTATCAGTATGGTACTAGACGTAGATCAGTAACCCGATCATGATATTTGATAAAGAGGATACCAGGTGAATAGTATGATGAATGTGATATTGACCCGTACCCAGATTGGGATGCCGTACGACGGATTTACGTACGAGCTATATTGATGATTGATCCGCACTCTTGACTTGGGATGCCTGATTATAGATATGGTATCGGATATGATATTATTGAGGCGGGATCACCGACTATACATATACAGGTATGTATATGTATCGACTCAGATGATAGGCGGTTTCCTTACCTGTAGTTCAGCTTGTTAGTTCAGCCGTATAGTTTAGTGTAGTTGTTAGATTAGATTAGACTTATTACCTATTTCAAAAACTAACGAATCGTGGGCATTTTTAAAGACAGCTCAAGGGAATCTACGGATATTTCAAAAACGACGTATCTTTTCATAAAAACACCGTAGCCCCTATTTTCAAAACCCCATGATTCGTGTTATTTCAAAAGGCACCATTTGTAGGACTTATATTAGATTATTGCAGATTAGTTATCGTTGTGTCTAGTATTCAGCTCCCGCACATTATTGCTGTTCGCTCTGCCTCGCATACTTATTGTGCTGCATATTCCATTATTGATATCATGCTGTTAGGACACCAGCACCATTACCGATGATGCGTATGTACCACGTACACCTACTTGCCGGCTCACACACATCTTCATCGGTAATTGCCATGTCACGTACACTTTAGAGAATATATTTGCTTGACTTAGCTTGTTAGCTAATAGTTTTGACATGATATTAGTGTACTTTCCTTATATGCCATATTAGACATTTCAGTTATTACTTGCTACTTCATGCATATTGTTATTCATTGTTATACCGCACGCATGGATTCTCATGCCTTTATTCACTAGTTTATGTGCTATTGAGGTTTTGGACTCGGATTTCCTTGATATTTCTGGATTTGAGAACCTTGGAGATTTCAAAAGAGAATATGTAATTGTTTTAAAAACCCGGTTACCCTGGATATGATATTTCAGTGCGTCCACCATGTGTTTTCTCGGTGCTGAGAGCGACATGTGAGACCCGAGTTCGAGGAGTGGAGGAACCGTTTCGGGTACATGGTGGACCCGGTAAGGTACCCCGGGGCAAGAAGCTCGTGGTGATGACGATGAGCCTGGCAGGGGGAGACTACCTACCGGTGATATTACCCGACGCGTCGGATATCCGGAGGATACCGTCGTGGTCTTGAGATGGATGGTAGGGGCCGGTCTGGACTGGCGGCGCCCTAGATATTGTGATTTAGATATTGAGATTTTGAGACATTGAGATTTATGTTTTGTGTCGATGCTAGACACCGTTGGTGCTGATTTCAGTTATGATACCTCATTTGAAAAAAATACAAAGGAAATCTCACTAATTTATGAAAACAGTTTCTTCATTTACATGTATGCTGTTTTCATGCATTCATACCTCACTCATATGATATATTGCTACCTGAGGCACTGACACGGGCACATGTGATTACACTCGGGTTAGATATTACCCTAGACATTGTCATAGGCTGCCTGTTATACATATATTTGAGGATATATTATGATCATTGACCTAGGATTGCGTTATTTATGCGATTTCTGTGCGTAGATATTTTTCTATTCACGAGTTGGCAACTCACCCCCGTTGTGCCCCAGTTTCTTGCAGGTTTGCCGTACAGGTTTCCTTACGGCTTTGCGGGCATAGTTTCATTCGGGTGATTTGCTAGTAGGTGGGTTTACTTGTATCATACCCCCATTATTTACCTTGTATGATATTATTCAGTTGTATCTAGTAAATTCCATCAACCAAACATGTATTTATTGAGATAGAGACCAGTGTTGGTTATTCTTTCGACTTTAGAGTCGCTCGTTATATTTCTGGTGGGTTTGAGTTTCCTTTTGAGTTTTGATCCTCGCCGTTGGCGTTGTATATTATATTGTTTGTGTGGTTGTGACCGTCGATTGACGAAGAGCTAGCTCCCGCTTGGGGATGCCCTTTTCTTGATTTCGTATACTATTCATGTTGTATCCCGTTTGGGGGCCAGTATTTACAAAGGAGACTCTACCGAAATTTTCAGTAAATTTTTGATGTTTTAAAAACCGCATAATTCGGCTTATGCTATTGAAATTACTTGCTTTAAGTTGGTTTTTCCTGCACTCTACTATTTTCTTGGTTTGGATTTCTGGGTTTTCGGTTTACTTAGATTACGTACGCCTCGAGACGTTCGTAGTTTAAGTGCCGGTCATGTTCCGTATTTTCGGGTCGTGACAAAGTTGGTATCAGAGCGTTAGGTTTTACCTTCGGAGCATAGGATGACCCTTGGTTGATGGAATAGGTGACTAAAGTAGAGTGACGTACCGTTAGTATGTTCCGCGGCATATTTACGATACGCTACTCCACTTATGAAGCCTTAGGATGTACATTTCCTTGTTCAGTATTATATTCCTTCCTGATCTAGCCTCATCGGTACCAGTTTGGTTTTGCTGCTACGGTTACGGGCAGGGAGAGCTACGGCTAGAGTTGCGGTCAGCACAAGCTCGTCACGAACGAGGACTGACCAGGGCGAAATTCCAGCGACACACGATTGCAGAGATGTGTCTTTTTACTGTGTTTCCGCGCCACGAGCGATTGGCGGATCGCCTTTATGAGGTTACTCGGAGGTGCTGATCGACACTAGAGGATTGAGCCAATGATAGAGGCCAGCCAGATTTTGATGACCGTTGGTGTGTTGCTTACTCCTGATGATTGAGGCACCGTTCAGCATGCAGACGAGTGAGCCAGTTGTTGCTGCGAGCGACGAGATATCGCCCCATATATTGGAGCTATTGCAGTACAGATTGTACTAAGAGATGATAGAAGGTCGCTAGTCACCCGAGGATGAATGACTAGGACATGTGGTTCGTTCGCCTACCCGATGAGAGGTCATCAGATAGATTGATTCCAGCTAGAGACGACTTCACGCAGAGACGTGAGGGTCGACAGAGACGATCGAATGTCGGAAACCTATTATTCCAAGTTTAAAGTAGTCGGAAAGACATGCAGGCAATTCTATGGTCCCTCTAGAAGAATGAAACCCTAACTCGACTTAATGACCGTATGAAAGCCTTTGAACCTTCGGGTTTGCGGCAGTTCTACGGCGCCATTAGTGAGGCTTGGGTTTGCCCTTCTACGGCTGGACCACCGATGCTGTGGTATGTACTCGATACTATTAAACTGTGCCCAAGATGTTGAGCTCTTGGGGGATTATGAGGTTTTGACGACTCGATCGGATGGCTCGACTTAATTCGGATACTAGGTGGTGAGATGCATTCTTGGGAGACTCCAGATACGAGGATAGCCGTTGGAGCTCAGTCCATGCAGCCACGACGTGACGAGTCCGAAGCGGTCGACATTAGAGAAAAGTGGAGTAAAAGGTTCGCACCAGATCTAGATGAGATGATGTTCCACTCCGCCGACATCAGAGAGGCGATGCGCATGCCGAGGCATGGTACTTGGACTTACCTTCCAGAAGGAGTCGCGATGAGTATGCAGTCGTTCCAGAGCAAGATGCAGATATAGGAAAGGACAACGACTTCCGGACAGTTGGCAGAGACGAGACATGGAAGAGACCGTGAGCAGGATTCCTTCCAGGACACTGCTGCAATGATACTTGCACCCAGGATCAGAGGTGTCATGTACATTCAAAGAGCCAGAGGCCGACGCCAGTGATATGCTGTCTTACGAGTGGTCGTGATGATTGACCGGGAGATGACAAGAGACGTGCCAGAACTGGATCATCCCCGTTAGCACACCCGACAGGGCCGATGAGCCGATGGACCGAAAGATTGGTAATTCACAGTGAAGACCTTGACCCAGGAGTGGTCATGGTTACGCACACCAGCAGGACAGAGTTCATGATCATCGACGAGACGTCCCACTAGTGACCGCGACAGTTGGCCGAGATTCTTAGAGGATGCGCTGGAGCAGTACTATTCCGCCATTATTGATTCCGATGTTTTGGGTGATTTATTCGTATGATTTAATTTTGATGATTGAGGATTTATGATCTTTGCACAGTGTTGCACTTGATATCGTTTTCGTGCTTTAGTTTCACATATTTGTGATTTTACGGTTTTAAACATTTGAGTTGATTTTGTGCATATGCACGCACACGATTTGGTTCCTGCACTCTGTATAGTTTATATATGCTTGCAGTGCAGTGATACGCCTTTTGTGCACTTAGATGCACTGGACTTCGATTTCGATTGTGATACTCGATATTTGTTTTGTGCACCTTGTGCACCTGATTGATTTTGCGCACGTTCGGTGCTTGATATTGGATTTCATGATTTCGTGCACGCTGGATGCACTTGATATGGATTTTCGCGCATGTTGGGCGCATGTTTTGAAGGGTGGTTTTGGTGCACACCAGAGGCACTAAATTGAGAATTTTTCGTGCATGTCAGATGCACCTGATTTTGCTGTCAGGCACACATGTTGCCTACGACAGATGTTTCATGCACACCCGATGCACTTAGATGTTGTTTCTGTGCGCATGTATGGCACATTCATGGATTTTGATTTCCGTACGCACCAGATGCACGTAGTATTCATGTGCATATTTTGGGATTGATTTCTTATAGAGCAGTACGTTTTTATGATATTGCTATATGTTTTCGTACTGAGCAGGACTAGTCAGAGGACAGTACCTGAATATATTTTGCATGCATTGATAGTTATTGAAGGGATTTCCAAAAAGCGAGCTATAGCCTCAGTATTTACCTACGTGTCTGATATGACACGAAATGTTTAAAACAAGGAGACCCTTCTAAATTGTTTCCAAAACGGCGGAACGTACATTTCAAACAAAGGTATATATGTATATAGCTATTTTCTTATGATAGACGTCCGCCACTGTGCAGTGTTATACGCGTTGCACAGCGACTTAAGAGATTTGGCATGCATTTCCTTCAGATACTTACAGGTATAGATTCGATGTTTACATGTATAGTTTCGAGTTATATCATATTGGTTTGATTTGGATTTGGCATTGATGTCTTCTCCATGACTCCGATGATTGCGGGATGCTTGACGGAGTTTTGATTTGAGTTATATACTCATTTTTTTTTTCAAGCGCATGCACTGCGCTACGATTTGTTTTATGTATTTACAGTTTCGGAGCCCCGACGACTTGATGGTTTTTCTTAGATGTTTTAATATTTGGGGAAGTTTGAATTTAAATTCGGGGACCGAATTTCTTTAAGGGAGGAAGATTGTAGCGTTTTGAAAATCGTTTCGGTGAAATTTCGAAAAATCGGTAAAATAAAGGGGTTTTCTGTAAAAAGTCAAAATACAAATATCTTATTATAAAAATTAAATATACATATTCTAGCTATGTAATTGCTATTATTTGGTGTTTATTGAGCCGCTGGTGAAATTTCAAATTTTCTGAAAAAAATATTATTTTATTATTATTTTAAGCCGTCACTAATACATTTAATTAGGGAAAATTACAAATTGGAATGAGTTGAAACAAATTTTGTGCATCATAAAACATTAAATAAAAATTTATCATATGGTTTTTGGAACGAAATCATTTGCCAAAACGGTTTAGAAATTATTGAAGAAAAAAGGCTTTTTTTTAGCGTAAATGGATGTTTGGGGTATTGTATTTATCATTTTTCATCACCCCACACCCGTGCCCACACCCACACACCCCCACTTACTCCTCCCCTTAGCCAAATTCAGCAGCCCTCACTTTTTCCCCACTTGGTTTGCAAAGGAAAGAAAAGGAAAAGAAAAGAAAAGAAAAGAAAAGAGTAGAAAATGATATAAATTGAGTTGACTTTGACTTGAAACAACTTTCCCCACCTCACTCTCTCTCCTCACTCACCCACTCCCCCCAAAATCTGGCTGAAACTGATCCCTTAGCAGCAGCCCCCCCCCTCCCCAAGTTCTCACTCCATTTTTGCTTCAAAAATCCATAAAAAAGCTTCAAAATCCATACAATTTCAAAGCTTTTTTCCAAATCCAACACTTACCCATTATTCCTTAGCATTTCAAGCATGGATCCTTGTGAAAAGAGAGCATTTTGGAGTGTCATGGATGCTTGTGGATCTTTATATGCTTTTGGGTATATTTCTAAACATTTTTGTTGCTTAAATTGTTACTAATTTCTTAAGCTAATTTATTTAAGTGTTATTTGGATATGTGAGTTTAATTGCACGTTTTGGAATTCAAGAAAAGGGTTTGAATGCAAGTTAGGTTATTGTGAATTGGTGTATGGTTGTGATGGGTAGCTTACCATCTTAGAATTTGTAGACGGTAATTTAGTAGTTAAATTTCATATTGTTGCATGGAAATGTCTAAATTAAGTTTTGTTTTTGCTAACTAGAGTTTTTGAAAAATTATCAAATGCTTAGATTAAAATATAATTAAGTGTTCATGTCATTATAACTATTATAACGAGTGGTTTAATGACTTTGGTTCATGCAAAACGAAGCTTAATTGATGAATTGTGAATTTTGCTTTAAAGGGTGTTAAATTTGATATTTTGCAAACTAGGATTTTGGAAATTATGCAAATTTATGAGTTTAAATTATGGAAATGGTTTTTATGACTTATTTAAGATATTTAATAAATATATTGGCCGCTACATTCATTTAAATATCGTGTTTTGTACAAAAACGGCGAATTGTGCTTGCTAGATTTTCGGAAAAATGACTTTTTGAGTGAAATTGGCGTTTTTGTGAGTTTCAACCTAGTTTATATTAAAATTAGTGTTCGTGAATGTGCAAATGAGTGTATTTGGGTTTTTCTCGATGGTTTGGCGTTTGTACGCCGACGTCGAGGGTTTTTGGGTTGATTTGTGAAAGCAACCATAGGTTTTGACCTATGTGGGATTCGTGCGTCGTTTTGATCATGAGTCGGATTTTAATGAGATATGGTGCGTTATGATATGTAGGTACCCCCATATGGACTTTGAGACGACAAGCAAGCGCGTGGCGACGTCGGCACAGGCTAGCGAGGACCAGGTGAGTAGATTTATATCTACGGGGAGAAGTCGGGTGGATGGCGTATAGCACCCCCGCAGTCCGTGGTGGTGTATACGGATGCGTATACACACCAACATTTATTATATGTTATTTAGGATTAATAACGATGCTTAGGATGGATATTGGTATGTTGGACTATTTTTAGTGTTGCGAACCCTAGGGTAGTGTTGCACTACACATACACACATACATACTTGCATACATTCCTATTGATATGTGCTCATGGGATTCCTTATAGTTATGTGTTCATATAGGTATGGGACTATGTGTTCACATATGGATTGAGGATGATACTTGGGATTGAGCTGAGTCGATGAGATTTGATTTGAGGCCGTGAGATCGGTGATATAGCAGGGTTCGTATCTTAGATACGACATGACGTTGTAGCGGGTCCTTGACGTAGTGTTTCACACATGTCCATGCACACGTAGGCGGTATCAGTATGGTACTAGACGTAGATCAGTAACCCGATCATGATATTTGATAAAGAGGATACCAGGTGAATAGTATGATGAATGTGATATTGACCCGTACCCAGATTAGGATGCCGTACGACGGATTTACGTACGAGCTATATTGATGATTGATCCGCACTCTTGACTTGGGATGACTGATTATAGATATGGTATCGGATATGATATTATTGAGGCGGGATCACCGACTATACATATACAGGTATGTATATGTATCGACTCAGATGATAGGCGGTTTCCTTACCTGTAGTTCAGCTTGTTAGTTCAGCCGTATAGTTTAGTGTAGTTGTTAGATTAGATTAGACTTATTACCTATTTCAAAAACTAACGAATCGTGGGCATTTTCAAAGACAGCTCAAGGGAATCTACGGATATTTCAAAAACGACGTATCTTTTCATAAAAACACCGTAGCCCCTATTTTCAAAACCCCATGATTCGTGTTATTTCAAAAGGCACCATTTATAGGACTTATATTAGATTATTGCAGATTAGTTATCGTTGTGTCTAGTATTCAGCTCCCGCACATTATTGCTGTTCGCTCTGCCTCGCATACTTATTGTGCTGTATATTCCATTATTGATATCATGCTGTTAGGACACCAGCACCATTACCGATGATGCGTATGTACCACGTACACCTACTTGCCGGCTCACACACATCTTCATCGGTAATTGCCATGTCACGTACACTTTAGAGAATATATTTGCTTGACTTAGCTTGTTAGCTAGTAGTTTTGACATGATATTAGTGTACTTTCCTTATATGCCATATTAGACATTTCAGTTATTACTTGCTACTTCATGCATATTGTTATTCATTGTTATACCGCACGCATGGATTCTCATGCCTTTATTCACTAGTTTATGTGCTATTGAGGTTTTGGACTCGGATTTCCTTGATATTTCTGGATTTGGGAACCGTGGAGATTTCAAAAGAGAATATGTAATTGTTTTAAAAACCCGGTTACCCTGGATATGATATTTCAGTGCGTCCACCATGTGTTTTCTCGGTGCTGAGAGCGACATGTGAGACCCGAGTTCGAGGAGTGGAGGAACCGTTTCGGGTACATGGTGGACCCGGTAAGGTACCCCGGGGCAAGAAGCTCGTGGTGATGACGATGAGCCTGGCAGGGGGAGACTACCTACCGGTGATATTACCCGACGCGTCGGATATCCGGAGGATACCGTCGTGGTCTTGAGATGGATGGTAGGGGCCGGTCTGGACTGGCGGCGCCCTAGATATTGTGATTTAGATATTGAGATTTTGAGACATTGAGATTTATGTTTTGTGTCGATGCTAGACACCGTTGGTGCTGATTTCAGTTATGATACCTCATTTGAAAAAAATACAAAGGAAATCTCACTAATTTATGAAAACAGTTTCTTCATTTACATGTATGTTGTTTTCATGCATTCATACCTCACTCATATGATATATTGCTACCTGAGGCACTGACACGGGCACATGTGATTACACTCGGGTTAGATATTACCCTAGACATTGTCATAGGCTGCCTGTTATACATATATTTGAGGATATATTATGATCATTGACCTAGGATTGCGTTATTTATGTGATTTCTGTGCGTAGATATTTTTCTATTCACGAGTTGGCAACTCACCCCCGTTGTGCCCCAGTTTCTTGCAGGTTTGCCGTACAGGTTTCCTTACGGCTTTGCGGGCATAGTTTCATTCGGGTGATTTGCTAGTATGTGGGTTTACTTGTATCATACCCCCATTATTTACCTTGTATGATATTATTCAGTTGTATCTAGTAAATTCCATCAACCAAACATGTATTTATTGAGATAGAGACCAGTGTTGGTTATTCTTTCGACTTTAGAGTCGCTCGTTATATTTCTGGTGGGTTTGAGTTTCCTTTTGAGTTTTGATCCTTGCCGTTGGCGTTGTATATTATATTGTTTGTGTGGTTGTGACCGTCGATTGACGAAGAGCTAGCTCCCGCTTGGGGATGCCCTTTTCTTGATTTCGTATACTATTCATGTTGTATCCCGTTTGGGGGCCAGTATTTACAAAGGAGACTCTGCCGAAATTTTCAGTAAATTTTTGATGTTTTAAAAACCGCATAATTCGGCTTATGCTATTGAAATTACTTGCTTTAAGTTGGTTTTTCCTGCACTCTACTATTTTCTTGGTTTGGATTTCTGGGTTTTCGGTTTACTTAGATTACGTACGCCTCGAGACGTTCGTAGTTTAAGTGCCGGTCATGTTCCGTATTTTCGGGTCGTGACATCAAACCTATGACTGTCACGTCAGAAATAGATGATCTATCTCCGCTATATCTGCTTTAGTCTATAAATAGACATAAGCCACTTGTCTACTATGCTTCCGCTGCTCCCACTGACTACGACAACCCTCTAGCAGAGTCATATAGACGTACACTTCTAAAACTAGTTCAGAACGACGCTATACTCATCCTCCTACCGGGTCTCACAGCCTGGAACAACAGCAATGGCAAGTCTGGATAAACAAGAACCTCCCTGTCACCGTCCATGAGGTATACCGAAGTACCTCTCAAGTGCCTGAGGTTACCCACCACATCTGCGGAGTGGCCAATGGAATGTCAAACCAGATTGAATCTTTAGGTTCTTTATCAAATCTTCAGTAATCATTTGCGGTTCTGGAATCACTTCCAGTTCTACCATACTCCCACTACTGTTTTCTGGAAAAATATCCATTTTTATTAAAACTGTGGCGAGTCAAGAACAATATCACTATTGATCTTCCAGATGGTAGAAAATCAACCCTCGTCATAGCCTGGGTCAACCCACAAACAGCCATTACAGAAACGTGCCTTGAGTTATCCAGAGTCTGGTTTTAAGCATAAGCTGGACAACTCCCCGTACCTTAACAATGTCAAGATATGAACTGTTCTATATCCAATATAGAAACAGAGGCACTGATTTAATTGAACCAGATTCAAATCATGCAGCTGTCTCCAGTGCATGTCAACTAAATGGAAGGAGGCTGATCAGCATTACTCAACTTAGGAATGCTTCCAATTATGAGTAACCTGAAAGAGAAGCAAGTTCTCTTAAACATTACTATCAACTGAATACCTTACACAAGTGTCTACATCTTCGATCACCCTGAAGAATCCCAATACTTGCAATACCTGGTTCTCTACTTTATTCATATACCCATAACTTCTCAAAATTTGGACCCTGTGTTTCTACAAAACACTTGTCTAAAACTAGAGAAGTCATAAGTAAACTGAATATAGTACGAGGACCAACCCCTCTATCCTAATGGACACTGGACAACATACAATACTCTGTATAAGTCCCCTGAGTCTAGTGACTCATTCACTGTGTGTCGCAGGTTGAAAACTGTACTTATGGTTAAGAAGAATTACACCGCTGTTTAATACTCCTTACCTAACCATCCACTGATATAGGTAAATGTCATAGACATAATTTCAAAAAATAGTATATCTCACTCTATAAAAATATACGTACAGATATATCAATTTGAAATTGGTGCATAACAACGGATATTCAAAACCAAATATTTGACGTCCGGCAAACAACCCAGGCGATTTCCTCAAATATCACCAATTACAACGAATTCCGATATAATGAGGATGATCACCTAATTCCCAATAACTTACTCCCACTCATCATCTGTAAAACCAAACAGATGTGAGAATCATATGTGGTAAATACATACCCTGGAGCAAGTGTCTAATTAGGAAATCAGTTTTCTTTTAACAGTACACAGTGAAACTGAAACATTGAAATGTTTTGATGGGGTATCCCGGTATTCCTAGTAATGCCTCTTCCATTATCCAGATTCACAACTGTAACCGTATAATTCTTTGCCATCTCTCCAAATCCCTTTATATGTCTTTAGTCATTACCTTCTGTACACCCTCTTAGGCTAAATGGTTTTCTTCCTTCCCTACCGTTCGGCACCAGCTTATGGTTTGGAAGAAGACTATCCAATAAGCATAATGGGTGTATTGTCCTAATCCTAGGAGCACACGCAATGCGAGAGAATGTGAAGATAAAAGACAACCGAAGAAACCTTATTCCTATTTCTCCTGAACCAGAATCCATCCCCGAACTGGAACAAGTTCCTTTCGAGTTCGTATATGACTATACGATGGAGTATCTAATAAACTGTGGATCTTCGTAGTGATACGGAGTGTTCTGGAGAAATATAAAGGTGATATAGGATTGGCGAAGAAATACTTGGTTTGGTCATGAATAGAAGTCGCAATTTACTTTGCCCTCTTACTAATCCCTTGATATGTCTTTACTTAATACCTTCTGTACACCATCATTATGCTAATTGGTTTTCTTCATTCCCCACCGTTCGGCACCAGCCTAAGGTTTGGAAGAAGACTATCCAATTTGCGTAATAGGTGTACTATCTCCTAAAGCAAGGAGTACTCGCAACCTGAGAGAAAGTAAAAGGAAAAGACAACTGAATAGTCCTATTCGTTTTCTCCAGAACCGGAAACCATCCTCGAATAAATTCCTTCGAGTTCGTATATAACCATACGATGGTTTTGTCCAATGGAAGTGGACGTTCGTAGTAATACGGGGTGTCCTGGAGAAAAGGGTAAAAGTAGGAGTGGCAATGAGGTTTGCAACTCTGACAATCCAAAAGCCAGTGTTTAAGAAGGTTCGGTTAATTTTTATCACTGAGTCATAGTCAAGGGTCGGGTCATGGTCGCAGCCAAAGAGAGAGAGAAAAGAAACACTCAGCGTGCACTCTAACCTAGATCGGAATGGTTATCACTTTATCTAATCAGGAAACC